>JAEMBT020000009.1:5681179-6281179 GCA_018873245.2 Archegozetes longisetosus | reverse complement strand
AAAAATTAAGATTTGAATTACTAATCATAAGTAAAGATAAATCGATCAAAATTTTTAACTGATAAATGTGCAAAACCCTGTTTAGAGATTTTAGGGTTTGGTGCTATGCTCGTATATGTTTCCCGGAAGCACCTATGTATATCAGGTCGTCTTGATAATCTGAGTTCATTGATATTCTACATAGGACTCTAGGACCAAAGGGAACAAAGTTGAGTAGGATCCTAGGAGCCATATTTAGGACTATGTGTGGGGTATCAATATGACAGGTAGGCTCAGTTGAGTTCACATATCACATATGATAGCCCTAGGACCAGGCCTCGAGGATCTAGTCCACCTTCATATTCATATTTCTTTATAAAATGATTAAGTATCCACGTGTGTGATTTAACCTAATTGAAAATTGAGTCAGGTCGCGTAGCGAGGGGCGCGAAACGTCCCGAAAGAAACGATCTCACACTATCTTTAGCTTAGGTTCAATTGGGTTCGTAGTGGTTGGGTTAAATGAGTCAACAATAGATACAAGTACCATGGACTAGGACCTAAGGCCTGGTCTAGGGACCACCATATCGGATATGTAATCTCAATTGAGCTTATTTGCAATGTTGATACTCTATACACAGTCCTAGCGAACCTATTGACCTTCAAGTAGAGAAATTAGCTGCATTTGAGTGTGATATTGACGTATTTTCGGAATTTAAAAACTTCCCTGTAAACTTAAGTTTTTTCCATAATTATGCATTAGTTTAGAAGCCCAAACTAAAAATACGGTATAGAGTAGTGTTGTAAAAAGAAAATTTGATTGAACTAGACTTTACGTGGCCAGAGATTTTCGACATAAGCTTTGTATATAAATAATCTATAACTCAAACTGAGTTCAAATATACAAATTTCATTTGCCGCAAATGATTAGAACATTGGTAAAAAAATTTCCGAATAATCTAGTATATAGAAAATTACCGTAAAATAAATTTATGGAATCACGTTTCAACTCAAACCGATTTAAATCAACAGAATTTCACTGTTCTAATAACATATTTTGATGAAACTTCAAAAAATGAAAAAATTTTGAAAAAATGAGAGAACCAAGATCCTACGGGACCTTGGTCTAAAATAGTACCTCGTTAAACATATATAGGGTCATTTTTTAATTCCACTGGTTTTTGCGCGCAATTTACGTGATGATTATAAATCGTATCCAAATAAATTATACGTCAAATTAAAGATGAATGATATAAATTTTATTAAAGATCAATAAACTAACCATTATTTTTAATACACAGTTGAATTCGATTAAAGTGTGACGTCGCTGAAGAACAAAGGGATTGTCGCGGGGCGACGCTAAAGGCCGACTCTCCGTTCTTCCACTCACAGGTCCGGAGCTCTTGCGGTAGCAATGCTTTGGTCCGGAGCGAGAGCGGTAAACAAGAGTTGGTCAGCGATTGAGTGCCTTCGCGAACCCGTTCTAGGCGTCTGCCCGTAGGAAAAGAGTGTTTGTGCGATTCCTTAGACTTAGAGGGAGGGAGACTAGTTGGAAGCGCTCGACGATAAGCACTACCTCAACTAAGTCTAAAAAGGGGCCAAAAATTGCAAAGAAAAAAAATAGTAAAAAGAAACAGCACTTTTACGAGCAAAGGAAAAAACTGACTGATCTTTATTAAATTCGAGGCTTTTTATACAAGTTTTGGACGAGGGCTAGCCTTAGTCCAATAGGAAACTGGTGTCGTAAGCACAAGTCCAATAAGGACTCAGACGGACTAGATGTGGACTCACAAAGTTTGTGAGTTCAGACAGACAGTACGTGAACTCACTGGATTTGTGCTCAGGACACCAGTTTGGGAATAGGGAATTACTGGTAAGTTTTAGGATTAGGGTTTTGATTGCACTTTATAGTAGAAAAAGTTGTTTACATATAGAAATATTTGCGTGCAATCGATTTCCTAATAAATGTTTTCTGATTTTAGTTTTTTTTTGTTTATTTTTTTTTCTTAACTATGAACGTCTCAAAAGAAACCTATGATTTATGATATTCTAAAGCGATAAAAACTCTCTTATCATTAGAATAAGTTTCCATATTTTATAGTTTTTTCATCCTTGTCAAGACCTTGTTCAAAATATTTTTTTAACGAGGTACTATTTTAGACCAAGGTCCCGTAGGATCTTGGTTCTCTCATTTTTTCAAAATTTTTTCATTTTTTGAAGTTTCATCAAAATATGTTATTAGAACAGTGAAATTCTGTTGATTTAAATCGGTTTGAGTTGAAACGTGATTCCATAAATTTATTTTACGGTAATTTTCTATATACTAGATTATTCGGAAATTTTTTTACCAATGTTCTAATCATTTGCGGCAAATGAAATTTGTATATTTGAACTCAGTTTGAGTTGTAGTTTCTTTATATACAAAGCTTATATCGAAAATCTCTGGCCACGTAAAGTATAGTCGAATTTTCGGGAATTTTTTTATTGATGTTCTGGTCATTTGCGGTGAATGAAATTTACATAGTTGAACTCTGTACGAGTTATAGATTATTTGCATATGAAATTCATCTATGGATTCTCTGGCCACGTAAAGTCTAGTTCAACCGAAAATTTCTGGAGAAATTATCTCGAGAAACTTTCTAGAAAGTTACTCATCAAAAAGAAAATTTCTAGAAATTTTACATCGCTAGTATAGAGCAATGAAATTTAGACTATCAATGCGTGAATTGTTTACAACTTGCTACTTGTCATCTGTTAGTTGTCAGTTTCTGAGTATGAAATCAAACAACTCAGTGAGATATTTGAAAATATACAATATCTCGAGCCATTCTTGGGTTTTTAGAATAGTATTCCATTTTTTAGCGGTAAGAGCAGCCTGACCACATGTCGCGAAATGATCTTAACAGTCCAGGAATCGTGAACTGTATCCAGGTGGAAGGAATAGACAATTCCTTGACATACAAGTGTCCAGGAATGACAAATGTTTAAAAAATAGATTTTTCGAAATTGAATTAAAAGAATGTAAATGTACTTATCATTATTCTATATCAATACTAAAACAAAACTGTAAAATAGGCATAAAATATAACTGAATCCTGAAATAGTCATACATTTACTCATAATTATTTGTTGCTAATGTTCACACTAATAGTATATAATGTTACTATATTTTCTGAACAAATAATTTACATTTCGCTAAAGATTTAATATTTGTTTTCAATAAATACTGAAAATATTGATTATTATATCAATTAATTGCTAAAAAACTAATATCATGTCAAACAAACGAACTATTAATGAATCGCCAAAAAAAATCAAAGAAGAGATTGATTTATTTCCAGGATATATGGCTTTCGAAAGATGAATATAAGGATTGGCTGAGAAAAGTTGATGACTTCAAAGCTACAGTATATTATGCAAAACTCAATTCACAATTAAATACGAAGGCATCTCAGCTGTCAATACACACAGAAAATCGAAATCACACGAATCAAATGTGAATTCGGCCAAAATGTCTTCAGCGTTAAGCAATTTCATCGCTAAATGTGATTCAAGTGAAACTAAATCTATAGTTGTCTCAGAGGTGTGTCTGGCATATCATTCAGTAAATCATCACTTGAGTTACCGATCGACTGACTGTGGTAACAAATTAATTCAGAATTTATTTACTGATTCCAAGATTGCCAAAGGACTACGTTGTGGTCGAACCAAAATGGAAGCTGTAGTGAAGAATGTTGTCTCCAGCTTCTATCGAATCTCATTAGAATAAAATTAGAGGTAAAGCATTTTCAATAGCAAGCGATTCTTCTAATAAGGGAAACATTAAACTGTTTCCAATCGGTATTCAGTATTTGGATAAAACTAATGGGATATGCAATTTCGTATTTGATTTCTATGAAGACTCAAATGAAAAATCTGATGCTATTTATGATCAATTAAAGAAATCTTTAGCCAATAATGAGTTGAATCAAAATCAAGTAATTGCTTACAGTGCTGACAATGCAAATGTAAATTATGGTAATTATCGTTCAGTCTATGAAAACTTCAAGTCAGAAAATTTTATAGTAAAAGCGAATTGTAATTGTCATTTAATTCATAATACGACCAAATGTTCCTTAACGAAACTGGACTTCATCATCATCATCATCATTTGCAATAACCGCTTATCCTTATTAGGGTTGTGGGGTTCGTAGCTTGCCTAACTCTCGGGACCAAGCTTTTCTGTCTCTTGCAATGCTCTCTATTTCTTTCTTCCCGAGACCCAATTTCTCCTCTGCTATGTTGTAGATGTAATCCTTCCATCTTCTTCTGGGTCTCCCTCTTGGACGTTTACTTGTTGGACATGCTTCGTAGACTTGTTTTACTAGTCTGTCTTGTGGCATTCTAATCAAGTGACCTAACCACTTAAGCTGCGATCTCTCTATCCAGAGAAGCAGCGGACTTACCTGTAAGGTTTCTCGGATGTCTGAACTCCTTATTCTATCGAGTAATGTCAATCCAGCTATCCTTCTTAGAAATCTCATTTCTGCCGCCTGTACTCGCGATTTCATTCTTTCGGTCATGACCCATTGCTCATGTCCATAGGTGAGGATAGGTCTATACACGGATTTGTAGATTGAGAGCTTGGTCTTCGTGCTGAGTTCTCTTTTTGTTACGACGGTCCTGTACAACTGTCGCATGACTCCAGCTGCTGCTCCAATACGCGATGTTAATTCCGTGTCCCATTTTCCGTCACTCGTGAATGTTACCCCAAGATACTTGAACTTCTCAACCTCTAGGAGTGGGAACCCACTAACATGCAGGTTGCCACTCACATGTGGAGTTCTAGAGATCGTCATTGCCTGGGTTTTTGATGTACTGATTTTCATTCCGGCCGCATTACATTCTTCATTGAACCTATCTAGTGCCTTCTGGAGATCTGCCCTGGTAGACGCAAGTTTTGCAACGTCGTCTGCGAAGAGAAGGTTGCTCACCCTTGCATCTCCTATCAAGATACACTCATTGCCTTGGCTGCGCCTCGATATCCTATCCATGAAGACTGTGAATAGGAGTGGAGACAATACGCAACCTTGGCGGAGTCCAGCGTTTACCATGAAGGTTTTTGATTTCAACCCATTTATTCGAACACAACTCCCACAGTGATTGTACAGTGATTTTATTGCTCTTAGTAGCACACCTCTTATGTTGTATTCTTCTAGCACCTTCCAGAGTACATCTCTTGGCACACGATCATATGCTTTCTCTAGATCAATGAAGCACGTGTGAACTGGTCTCCCATATTCCCAAGACTTTTCATAACTTGTGCTAGAGTGAACAGTTGGTCTGTTGTTCCGCGGCCTGGGCGGAATCCACATTGCTCCTCTTGGATTAAAGGTTCCACTTTTTTCCGGCACTTTTGCTCTACTATTTTTGCAAATACCTTTCCAGCCTGGCTAAGGAGAGTTATGCCCCGATAATTTGAGCATTCTCTGTGATCTCCCTTCTTGAACAGTGGTACCACTATGCCCTGCTGCCAATCTTTTGGTGCTTTTTCGGTCTTCCATGACACATTGATCACTCGTGTCAACCATTCGCACCCTTTACGGCCCATGGCCTTCAGCATTTCTGCTCGTATTTCATCAATTCCGGCAGCTTTCCCATTCTTCAGGTTATTAATTGCAGTCATAACTTCCTCTTGTAGAATTGGATCTACTGGTTCGTTAATACTGCTGATGTGATTATCAGGCGTAGCTTCCACTGGGTTGAGGAGTTCCTTGAAGTGTTCTCTCCATCTGGCAAGCATCTTGTTGTTATCCGTGATCACGTCCCCGGATTTGCTTTTGATGGTCCGTAAAGCGTCTTGTTTTCCTCAGCGTATTCTTCGAATTTTTTGCCAGAACGTTTTCACCGCTGTTTTGTGGTTATCCTCTAAGATCATACCAAATTCCTCCCATGCTCGCGCTTTTGCTTCCGACACCGTCCTTGCGGCTTCCTTTCGGGCTGCTCGATATTTGTTAACAGCATCTGGTGTTTTGTTGTACAGCATTTCTTTGAATGCAGTCTTTTTCCTTTCGAAACTGGACTTAGATGTGGAAAATCTAATCATCAAAATATTTGCAAATTTTTCAAATTCTGCAAAGCGTATCGAATCTCTCAAGTCTTGCTACGAGTTCAGTGGAACAGAGTTCCAGAAAATACTAAAACATGTCCCTACTCGTTGGCTTTCACTTTTTCCAGCAATAAAGCGTTTGTTGTGATAACGAGTATTTTTTAAATCAACAATTTGTTTGTTATTTAAGGCTTCGTTTAGTGTCTTGGCTGCATTTGTCACTTCATGCTGATAACCAAAACCTAAAACTCCATAATAATTACCACCAAAAGCAAATGTTCTGTCGTCATTTGTAACAATGATTAAATTGACTTTGTTCGAATAATCTTTAAAAATATAAAAAAGTTTGATATTTTTAATGAAATCTTGATCCAATTTCAACCTTTTGAAAATTTCGTATTTATTTATTTCGTTCATTTTTACAGTCGCACAAAAACTATAAAATTTTCTTGAATCTCATGGAAACAGATGATAAAATTTAACGATGCAGTCAAACAAAAAAAATATAAAAACTATCTTATCTCAGTGTGTTTAGCGTTAGAGTTGCCGCTTATGTTTATTATGAAGGATGGCTATTGAACAAATCTTTCATTTAAATAACTTTAATTGAAGTTTACACACAGATCTCCTCAGCTCTTACACTTGTCCTCTAATTTTCAAATTAAGCCTTCCAAATTTGTGGATTTACTACTACTCTTCAATCTAGATACAACATCCGCTTTCTCTCCACAATTTTTAATATTCATGTTCAAGTTATAAAAAGTTGATAAGATTAATCCTGATCTTCTGATTAACACCAGTTCTGATAAATTTTTAAACAGGCCACATCATCTGTTGACTTCCTTACTTGAGCTAGTGGATTCTACTCCTTTACTTTCATTAATTTCGAGCAAACGGATCTCAAATCAGGCTTCACACATAGCACCTATATGCTACTATCTATCACGCTTTTCATTCCCTCAGGCTCTGCACTACATCCACAGTTTTTATTCGGCTCCAACGCACTAAAACGCATGACACCTACGTGTTCCACCCCTTTATGCTTTCCACAGCTCCTAAAATCTCTAGTTACACACCTCTGTTTATCGCACTCATACTATTTACTCATATTAAGCTCGGAATTACAGGTAGAACGGTTCACAAATCATTATCGGCGCTCAGCGCCTTAAGTGCTTCAACTGATTAATTCCACTCCCTCAGACTGCACTACTATAACAGATTTTCCTAAATTTCAAAAAATAATACGCGAAATACATTTACTCCACCCAACATGCTATCCACTGCTTCCACCATCTTTCCTCAGCTACGGACCTCTATTTATCGCACAAACTTTAAATTTAGAAACACTGAACAAACCAACCGCACATCAGATTCAACACGCGGCACCTACGCGTTCGACCTGAAAGCTTCCGACTTAAACAGCCTCCCAGTTACACAGACTTCTCACTCAATCTTAGACTTTCCATCGGTCTCAAAGTTTATGTTCAGTTACATTCTCTCTCACTTTGTTTATTTCTTCTTCTTGAATTCGGAAGCATAGAGAGAATAGATAACAGCAGTATTGATACTCGGCACCGTAAGTACTTCAACTGAAATGTTTTCCATTCGTCTATTCTTCCGATTCATTGTTCCCTACTCGCTCTCCAATAAATCATCATCAATGCATTTAGATCGCTTTGATTTCGATTACAAGTCTTACAAGAGTCTCGCACTATTTTGTGTCACTGCGTGCCCGTTCAAAGATTGGGTAATATGCCTACCTTCTGCCTTCTATCAACGTGGTAGCCGTTTACAGGCTACTTCTCTGGAATCGAGTTTTGATTCCATATTACCCGTTACATTCATCGCAGAGGCATAAGCCGCCATTGAAACTTTGTAAATACTTGAAGGATTAATCGCTATCACGGGCTATGCGAATAGCAGTTGTCCAAAGCCACCACATTTAGGACCCTGTAATGGAATCCATTAGTCCAATAAATTCGCTACTCCTATAAAGGTTGATGTCTATGTGTATTTATTCGCTCTATAATTAGTGAAGCTGTCCCCTTAATATAATTAACACCTTTGAAACTGTAACTGAATTAACGAGCGATTCTTTGTCTTGCCCAAATAGGCATGTGGTTAGGCATGCACGGCTTGATTTCTCCGACAGGCACATGCTACTAGCAAAATATGCCAAATATCGTTGTATGCACACAAGCACCTAATCCTATTGAACGAGTATCGAATAATCTGAACGGCAGATGGCTGTCTAAGGTATTCGCTCATTCCAGCTGAAAGCTTGAGCACACAGCCCAGGACTTACTTGCGCTGAGGATTTGTTCACAAGTTGATCTTTTGTTCTTCTGGGTAAAGACAAAGGCGGTAGATGAAAAAACATGTAGCAATTTTAATTTTAATTTGCCCAGATATAAAGCATATAAAATGATATATAATTAAGCAAAAATTTTAAAAATCGGCGCATTATTTAAAAAGTTATGGACAAATAAAATATTATGGAAATTCTTACAGTTTGACAATATATACATACTATAAGACATATATACAACAAAAGTATGAGTTTTAATCTATTGTTGGTAACATTGTAGAGATATCAGGGTAAATTGTAAGGTGCTCAACACGATTTTCAATGTGATCTTGGTCACGCTGGTCACTGTCAAGCTTTTCATTATCATGATGGTCAATATCACGATGGTCACTATCATAATGGTCACTATCAATAATAGTATCAGAACTGTCATAGTT
Organism: Archegozetes longisetosus; assembly: GCA_018873245.2. Classification (NCBI taxonomy): domain Eukaryota; kingdom Metazoa; phylum Arthropoda; class Arachnida; order Sarcoptiformes; family Trhypochthoniidae; genus Archegozetes; species Archegozetes longisetosus. Next base: position 6,272,367 of record JAEMBT020000009.1, on the reverse strand, counting down.
GGCAGTAGAAGTGCTGGCAATAGGTAGTGTACTATGGGATGTGCTAGAGTTATCCGGGGAATTTAAACTTAATAATGATGGATACAAATTAGTTGTAATAGGTAGTGACACATTCACATTTGAAGTATTATCACCTTTGAACTTTTTAGCAAAGTTTCTACAATTTCCACAAATTAAATCACCTTTGTTAATCAGTGTTGAATCCATTGATTTTCTTTTATTTGTTAATATTATCGGCTTCACAGTATTTAATTTAGTCACTAAATCATTTTCGTTGACGCGTCTTACATCACGTCTTATAATACTATCCAACCGGACAGTGCAACAAGCACAACATTTATATCTTAAATTAGGTAAATGTGACATTTGTTCGGACATTTCTATTTTTATAAGTTGTACTTGTTACCAAAACAAACCCAAAGCAGACTCTTCAAAAATTAAAACTAGACTATAAGTGCTTTAATTTAACACCAAGAAACGTTTGGGTTTTTATTGGTATCATATGACAATAGTCATTTGAAATTTACAAACACAATTTTCCGTTACTAAAAAATTATTTATATAAACATTTTAATGTGTTCTTAAAAGCTGTTAATTATAGTTATAATTTGGTGAAGATAGAATTAAAATATCTCATTTCGTTATCCTGTAATATTAGTTTGAAATTTGACTCAAAAAATGATCTACTTCTAGTATCCTGTAATAGCTTATATTACAATATATACATATTTATGCATCAATAACATCCTGTATTAGTATGGGAATGTTTATAATTAAATTGTCTAACATAATTTTCATATGCCGCCTTTGTCTTTCATTCTTGAAGTCAAGTCAAATAAATTTGAATATTTTTCCTCTAATTCTGAATTCTCTCCAATAGGTCTAAGGATTGGTGAAAATAAGTATAGTATAAATCATGGATAACAACACTAGAATTTATAATTACTTATCAATATCAGTATTGAATAATTGTTGGATAATAAGTCTTACGCTATAGATATCTACTTTCAAGTCATATTTTCTTTCATCACTATAGATGCCATATAATTATGAGTTCCAACTCCTTCAGTGTGTGATTGACTCGTGAATTCATGAAAAACTGCTAAACCAAAATCAGCCAGCTTAATAAATCTGCCTTTTAATCCATTTGTAATCATTATATTTGAAGAAGTCACATCTCTATGAACTATTGGAGGTTCTAGTTAGTGCAAAAATTTGACAGCTTCTAATATTTCTATGAATAGTTCACTCGCGATATAATAACCCAAACAACTCGTTATTTCTAAGGGTTCTTGATTTAACTCATTGCTTAATTTGCTTATGGCATCTTTCAGCGCAAATGAACACAATCCCATTTGAATGTGTAGTAAAAGATTATGAGAATCGAAAACATGACCTACACTGAGATATTCAGACTTATCATAATCATTAGTTTGGATATAATTGTTTTCAGTCGATTTTAACTTTACAACAAAATCACTTTTAAAATTGGACAACACAAACAAGACATTTGCATTTCTTTCATCATATTTTGGCAAATAGGTTTACTGATTGGAATTTTCTTAATAGCATAAGATATGTTATCTCTTATTCTTTGCTTCGTAGACAACACCATAACTTCCTGAAGTAATAAATTTGTTATCATATTTGAATTGGCAAAAGAAACTACCGGCTCAACACTATTGAACACATCAATTTCTGGTTCTTTAAATTATCGTTCATGTCTTATTTTAGAATTTACGAACAATTTTGTTTGATTAGTCACATCCTTTTTCAGTGGTATCACTGGAGCACTAATTTGTGGTCTTAGAAGAACAGAAATTGTTGAGACAATTTTTTGAGATCACTATCAATGTCTAGTTTATTTTCTATAACTATAGTTTCGTATGTGATTTGGAAGAAACGCGCGAAGACCTCATCGAAACACTTGAATTGCGTTTCTCTCGGAGTTTTTATTACTTCTTCTTCATGTTTACCCCAAATGAAAATAATTTTTTTTTTGATAGCCATTGAAATATTGTGATCACAACGTGACGCGATATCAATGAATTAGTTTTCACTATTCAATTTCACTGGAGTTTTACTTTTTTCTTTGGTTGTTTCATCTCCGACTTCTCCAAATTCATTACTACCGAACACATAAATATCTCCATCACGCGATAACAACAAACTATGAGATGTGCCACAACTTATTTTGTCAAGACTTCGTTAATTTCGATCAGTTTTGGCGCATTTATTGAGTTATCTTTAACCAACATTTTGAAACTGGGTTATGGAACTGACAGAATCCAATATTGGAGTGAGTCTTGACGTTATAGAAGTAAGAATAGTCCCCAAGAGTTACGAAGATATCAGCATTTTCTTTAGATGACAGAAAGATGTAATCACCTGCATAAAAAATAAACTATTTATGATTAGTATAAGTATCAGATTGTAATGTATTTTTATGTTGAGTTGAATCAAAATAAAAGTATCCACAAACTGTATAAATGATTTTCAGCAGAACTGATGACTATTTCTTCTGAAAAAACCTTATCTAGATCAAAACCCTTTTCAGAGTCCAATGCTTAAAATTTGTTCTGATATTTACAAAACCTTCATTCTTAAAATTTATGCTGCAAAATATCAGAGCAAATTTTATGCATTGGACTCTGAAAAGGGTCTTGATCCATATAAAGTTTTGTCAGAAGAAATAGTCATCAGTTTTGTTGAAAATCATTTGTAGGGTTTGTGAATACTTTTATTTTGATCACACTTAACATAGAATACACTATAATCTGATACTAATCATAAATAGTTTATTTTTTATGCAGGTGATTACATCTTTCTACCATCTAAAGAAAATGCTGATGTCTTCATAACTCTTGGAGACTATTCTTACTTCTATCACGTCAAGACTCACTTCAATATTAGATTCTGTCAGTTCATATGACTTGCTGTTATCTCACAACCATTAATATCTGGTACTCTGATAAGGACATAGGACCTTCATAGCTTACGCGGTTTGTAATGATTTCGGACTTACAAACAAGAAGTATTTGTTTAACAACTAAAGTAGAAAGTTCATATATTGCTTAAACACTTAAAACTATTATTTAGTTTGTGCTATATGTGTGGAAACATTACTCGAATTCTCTCATTTTTTATCTCTATTTCAGTAATAGTACTAAACTACAATTTTTCTATCAATTGATTGTCTATGAAATTCCTATGAGTTTAATCCACTGAGCAATCATTACGCTCTCAACCTTTTTATTTAGTAAATAACCTATTTTTACATATTTATATTTGAAAATCAAACTCAAATTTTCAAATAAATAAATCAAAACCAAAACTGAATGAAAGTCGAGAGTCCGTAATAATACATTATGTTGACTTCTTTCAACAGAATATTTCAAGAAATACACGGCTATAATGGCAATTATTGATCGATTTATCTTTTATGGATTTTTATCACTTTCCTCACTATGATAAATACTGCAATTTTCTATTATTTTCAGAAAAATTAAAATTTTCGTGAGAATTGTGCTTATTTATGCTTTATTTATATGCATTATAATTTTAACGCGTTTAATGAATACCTTGTCTTCAATTGCATACTAAACTAATAAAACTTATAAACTATTGAATTCTCATCTATTAATTAATTATGAAAAATTTTGAATAATATCAAAGAAAATTAAGGTATTGATGAAAGATTCGTTATAATGAAAGATTTAAATGATTGAGTAATTTATTTATTCCTTAATTTTGATTAATAGGTTACATTATTTCTCGAACTTTTGGGTGAAGAGAGAATTGATTTTATTGTTGAAAATTATTCATTATTGATATTTTTCTCTACTATGAAATAAATCATTAATATTTTTGATAGACTTTAGTATAGATGTCAGATTTTCAGCTAACAGCTATAATTATGATTTATTATATCAAAATTGATGAGATTTCTCTTTTTAAGTATCAGAAGAGTCGTTTTGTTGAATCATATGACGTCACACAATAAACTGATGTATAGAATATTTCGAGTAAAAATTGAAACTGTTATGTTCGAATTTTCATTTTATGTAGTGACACCAAAAGTTTGATTTAGTGATTTATTAAATTTTAAAAGAAAAGTGCACTACAAAAGGTTAAGATTTATTGAAAAACAAAAGTAAAACCCAAAACACGTTATATTTTAAAACAAAAACTGAAGCGAGTCTGCGCATTAAGTAAAGTTAGGGGCACTACATATTATTTTGATTAATTTATTTGATAACGGTGAATACCAGTGATCTTCTTGAAAGAATTGAACTTCTTGTTTGATCGAAGTATTATTAGTAGATAAGTAATCTTTTAGTGCTAATCAAGGACTTATTTTTATCGTTACGAATTCAAGGTTCAAGTATTAACAATAATGAGTAGTTATAATTACATTGATAGCTGTAATCAATACGAACTTCACAATTAAATACGTTTAATAGTTATTTTAAGAATATTTAACTAAATGGAAAAATTTTCAATTAATATATTAACTTTTATAATACTATTAAATGCTTTATTAAGTGTTGAAGCTATAGACGAAAATAGTCATGCGATAAATTATGTAACTTTGGACAAAGTATTACGTAATGATATAGCTATCAATGGACAAATTAAGCAATACCAGGATATGGTCGCTTGGGCTAAATATGACAATCAAATTAACAAAACAGGGTTTGTTCAAAAATTGAAATTATATATAAAATAATAATTTGATGGAATGGATCGAGAGCGGATATTGTTTTTTAACTATTCTACATTTTTTTGATGAACTTTGTTTTCTAAACAGAACAATAGAGTAAAATTACGCGCTTATCAATCATGAGAATTTATAATATATTATGGGACTGTGCACAAAAGACGTCTACACGACCTTGGCTCTAATCACCCCCTCCTCCGCATAATCTACTTATGTCCAACATTCATTGATGCCCCTTTGTAAAGATGTCCACTTTGATCAGACCCTCCTTTCCATTCGACTATAATAATTGCTATTAAAATTCTTTTGTCACTTTTTAATGCATTCTATGCCTTTTGACAATTATTTAGCTGCAATTCTTTGTTGTCTTTAGGATATGCTGTTTTCAATACTTCAATATAGTTATTGTATAAATCTTTTGCCCAATGAATATTACTAGACTCATGACAAGACATTGTCTTTAAGTCAAACATAATTTAATTATAATCACATTAAATGACAATGCTTTTTCATTAGTAATCGAATGATATATGATTTTCCAATATAATTATTTTATAGATCGGTCTATTTGTTTATTGAGAACATTCTGTAGTAAATCTATAAACCAATATCAAATATTATATCAATCTTAATTTTGATTGGAAGATAAAGGACGACTGTGGACGTCCACATGCACTCAAACCATACTCCTTATGCATCCGCTTTAGTCTATTCATATGAACCCCTCTTGTCCCCAACTGCCCAACGTCTTTTGTTCACAGCCCCTATACAAAATATACTGTTAGAGAGCGTAAATATCCTACTGTTTTACTATAAAAATTAGATACTTAGTATAAAGTGCAAAGATTAACAATTATTTATGTCCTTTTCCATTCTCTTTATTGATTAACTGTATTGAACACGACTATAGTTGGGCGCAACTAGAAATTCATTCAAACGAAAAAATGAACGATAGTACTCAAGCATATTACAGCGGTTTAATTGAAGGATACCTAACATGGGATCTAATTGAATTACAATGGAATAACAATGTTGAGCACCTTTGCGATAATGCGACTGAGTTTTGCGATAAGTTATTTGCATTCATAGAGAAGAACATTCAGTTCACAAAGTCTCAGATTGAAAAATATAGCCTAACCGATCCTTATTGGCATCAAATAGAACTGTCTTTAATACAATTAACAGGTCTTGAAGATGGATATAAAGCTATGAGAGAACATTTTTACCCTATAGGGCCGAGAATTGATATAAACCCAAAAGGATTAATACTTTTAAACATAATAACAGAGATGGGAGAACTCGAACAAGTGCTCAAACGTCAAGAACTGAATTTCGATTTGAGTGATGGAAAATGTTCAGCAATAGTTAAAGTCATGCCCGACGGAAGCGACCTGTTTGTAGCCCATAACACTTGGGGTACTTATGGATCAATGCTTAGAATTATGAAAAAGTATAATTTCAATTACAAACAAATAGCCGGGAATTCAATATCATTTTCTTCATATCCTGCCAATATATATTCTATTGATGATTATTACCTTATATCCAGTGGATTAGCAGTTCTCGAAACATCTATTGGTAATTATAGTATACAAAAACTTATCGATATTTGAATAGAGAAATAAATTTTTGAGTTTTCTAGTAGAAAAACTGAAAATCTTTAAGAATAATTTGAATCAAACATACAGTTCAAAAACCCAAATCACTTCCTGTTATGTTTGTGGCGAAAGACTTGGTTTTACTATGGATTGTGGATTGCATTGTTGCAAATTAGTTTAAGCTTATGTTAGTTCTGCCATAATCAGTATTACCCATCATTAATTTAATTTAAATATGAGCTCGATTGGCAGCAATACAGCCCACAACACAGTCCAAAATCCATGGTAAAGCCAAAGACTCTAATAAGAGAATTTTCAATAAAAACTGTTGTTTAGATTGTTGAGAAATTTTAAAAATATTTCTCTTTCATACTTCTAGGCAACTATAACTCAAGTTTATGGCAATATGTGGTAGCAGACAAGATAATATTCGAGTTTTTACGAAACACAGTTGCGAATAGAATGGCTCGAAATGGCAAAGAATGGTCTGAAATATTCTCAAAATATAATTCTGGAACTTATAATAATCAGTTCATGATTGTTGACTATAACAAATTCAAATCCGGAACTAAACCCTCAGAACTACCAAACGATCTCTTATGGGTTTTGGAACAAATGCCTGGATTTACAGAATCAGCAGATGTGACACAAGTCTTAAGAGAACAGGGATACTGGCCTTCTTATAACGTCCCATACTTTAAATTCATATACAATATCAGTGACTATTTTAGTCAATATAAAAATATGGTGACTTTTTCGACTATAATAAGACGGCTCGAGCACTGATTTTTAGACGAGACCAGTCAAAAGTTAAAGATTTATCAACTCTTTATCAACTGATGCGTTACAATGACTTCAAGAATGATCCACTTTCTCGGTGCAATTGCACGCCTCCTTTCACTGCCGAGTATGCGATCGCGGCCCGTTGTGACCTTAATGAGCCCAATGGTCGCTATCCCTTCTCGAGTCTGGGTTTTAGACCTCATGGGGCGATTGATGTTAAACTAACTAATAGTGAGTTGTTTGCTGAACTAGAGATGGTTGCAAATAGTGGACCAACTTATCAGAATCAGCCTCCATTTCAGTGGTCTACTACTAAAGTGGTTGGCACTAGACATGAGGGTCAACCTGATAAGTGGAACTTTCCGGCTGTCAGGGTTAAGTGGTTTCCATCAAAATCGTTCTCTCTCTCGATTGAATAACATGATTAAGGATTTCTCTTATTCTTTTGTTTGAAATATAATTTTAGTTTATAAATAAACAGAATGATACAATTATTACTTCTTGAATTGATTTTTTCATTAAATATTTGTTTTTAAAATTACTGAAGGATTATTAAAATATTTTCGAAAGATTGATAAATCAAACAGGAAACACAGTGAATTAATTATAAGTATTGCGAAAATTAAAATTTAATTTTTCATTAAGGATTTTACAGTACTGTCTTCTTAAATGGATTTCAAAGGTACTGTATATACTTATCTGCGAGGTTTTATTTTTTGCTTTACAGACTTTACAAATTTTTAATGTATTAAAGGTTACAAGAGAGTCAGAACTCAACTGTCAATGACTTGAACTTATAGATAAATATTAATAAATAACAAGTTGGTAATTGACTTATCCATACTTTGATGTGCATATTTCAAAATGAAATACAATTGAATCCGAAAATTCGTTACCTGATGTAAACTGATAAGTAGTGGTCCGTACGAGAGTCTCGATCTCGACACGGAATTCTAACTCTCGATACCGATCGAAAGAATTCGATGCGCTCGCAAGACTTTCCAAATCATTACCTCTGACACTCACCTTTTACAGACTTTAAAGTGTAAATATGTGACTGCTTTATAGCTTTTTACTAAATACAAGAATCATTCGTTGATTAGAAACAAACGAAGTTATATATCTGGAAATCTAAAAAGAATAAAATATAACTTATTTATGAAAACAAATTAATGTTTTTCAAAACAACAGTTAAGTAAAATAGAGTACTACTTCATTATGTTATCGAATTATTAAAAGATACTTAGTAAGGAATAAACATTTGTTTCTGAACTGAAGTAATAAGTATATTATATTATATACTCCAATAAATAATTGTTCCTGAATGTCTCATTAAAATTTCAAACTATCCAAAGCTTTATTAAATGTTGAATCATAAGTATAGAAAACAAATCAAAAATAGCTTAAACAACATTTTTCCTATTTTTAATGTTAAGTTACGAAATATGCATTAAATATGATCAGAATTATTTGATCGAAAGTACTTATAAATCTTATAAAGAATTGTTTTTCATTCTTTACGTCATAAATTAATATAATTTTAGAGTTTTGTTCAGGAATTTTGGATTTCGCACCGAGAGAGTCACTCAGATAATGCTCGTTAAGTGCTAAATCTCTCAAAATAATTCTTTATTCTGTTGTTGAAGAACTTAATGAAATGAGGAGTGCGTAAATACTTAAATTTTATTGGAAATTGATGTAATTTTCAATCGATTTTGAGTACTATTTTCCCAAATCATCAAATCTGACGGAAAGCAAAAATGACTGAACATGCAGTGTACAAAGAAATTTCTATGTAAACTTACATTCATTTATGAAAATAAGATTCCTACTGAATAACGACTAAATTTTCAACAGATATCCCTAATTTCTACCTAATTATTCAATGAATTGATCGAGGCTTTATAAGGCCTAAAAGCTTTGCAGACTAAATCTGAAACGTGCCATTCTGATTAACCATAAGTTATACTACTATTTCTCAAAAATTTCTTCAATTCTTTTAGTGAAAAATTTATCCAATTCTTTTTTATTGTCCATATATGTTCTTCATACTTGAAAAAAATTTTCAATATAAGTAAAGTGAGGTTGACTTAAATTATCGTAGGTTCTGCGAGAGTCCTTGAAATAAGACTGGCCTCAAGTATCTCAATCAAAGTACCTATGAGTTTAAGTCATAAATATATAAACGCTAATAATTTCATTCAATCTTGAGAGTACTAACACAGACAAATCCAACTCAAATGTCTAGCAATAGATTTTCACATAAATACTTAGTATATATGTATGGGTTTTTTACCGATCAGGAATAAGTTTAATCTCTTCAGTACATTGAGTAAAATTAAAGACTAAATTGAAAAGTTCTCAAATGCTTTTTTTCTTTAGTTGTTAGAAAATAAGTTGTGATTAATAGAGTATATGAATAAAGGTCTAATTTTGCACTTTTAATCAATCAGTTACAATAGCTTGTGACAAACTTGAAAATGATTTTAATATAAATGAAACATCCTCAGCAATTGTTTAAATAAATACTGGCTTGTTTAAAGATTATTTTTGTAAATTTTTATCATGAAATAAGAATCAATTAAAGTTTGAGTTTAGAAAACTGGCTGTCGCCTATCAGTCAATGCAGTTATAGTATTTTTTAAACAAGTTTATAAATCCTGTCTATTTACTGACTTTCAACTTGGTTTTTAATTTTACGCTGTGTATATTAGTAATGGTAGACATGAGAACAGAAGCATAACATTAAATAATGGATAAGAACTTTTATAAAAATTTATATTGATCTTAATTAGAATGGAAGTTAGATATTTTCAGACATTGAAACCATTAGTATTGACTTTTGAAACTCTATTCACCTGTGAAATCTTAAACTATTTTTCAACCCACAATCATTAAGTTTTATCACTTGAATCCACTGGATTCTTATCATTAATTTAAGAAGATTCTAGATTGTTTATACACCTCATGTAGACACTAACTAGGAGGTTAAAATTATTCATAGCTTTTGAATGCGTTATTCGATTTTGATTCTGCTTTTAATAATTAAAGAAAAACTCCTCTGTTTGAAAGTGTATAGTTTAGATTCTAACTCTAAAACCAACTAGCTGTTTTATTTAACAAAAACCAATTTATGAATTTTTAGAAATTATTTACAATTTATTTACATATTATTTACAAAAAATTCAATTATAATTTGAAATTTTTTTGAATTGAATGCAAATACAAGTGTAAACAAAGATTTATCAACGAGTAACGTCAAAGAATAACGTCTTTTAATTGAAAAATTAACTTGAAAAATTTTTGCTAGTTGATTTTTTACCAATAACTAGAGGAAATTTGTCAAAAAATCACATTTTTATTATTAACTTAGCTTGTACTTATATTAATTCAATCTTTGCAATGTACTTATCAATCGTGGGAGATATTTTACAATTCTAAAATTTGAAAAAAACAGAATTAAAATCGAATAATTCATTCAAAAGTTATGAAGAGTTTTATCCTCTGCAAAAGATGTATGACACAGAATTTATAATCAGAATAAAATTTCTATAATGTTTAAAATACAAAAATAAATTTATTTCCAATTTAATTTGACATCGTTTTTATAATTTCTCAAAGATGTCTACAATATTAAATTAAGTTACGTTTTAGTATAAGAATAACTAATACCTAGATCTAAGAGAAAGTGAAAGAAGGATATCTATAGATTCAGAAAAAAATATTCTTAAATTTATTCTTAAATCAAATTCTTATTATCTCATTATCTGATCTCAAAAATTAATATTATCCAACAAACAGCTTAATCAATCCACTGAACCGTTTTTCCTTAAGATCATTCACAGTTTGCGTAAGATTTATGTTTGGATCCACTTGAATACTCGTATTAACTGCTAGTCCATCAGGTCCAATACTTCCACTACCATTTCCTCCAACACCAAGTACGGTATCTCCAGCTATAGATAAAGACCCGCCATCAGTTCCCAGACTGCCATTTCCACCAACACCTCCACACGGCCCCTGCTCTGCTGCAGTCCCATTTATATCTGGAAGGTCTATAGCAGCTTGTTCAGCCGCATGAATTATTACCAAAATAAAGCTTACAACTTTCAAATACATTATATTGTATCAATCTTTCACAAAAAAATCTGAAAACGAATGATAAAAATTAGATACTGTCTGTGGAAGAAAGTTTCTCTTTATATATCGGGCTATAAACTATGTAATGCTTATGCAATCAACTTATTTTAAGACTATTTTAGATTAACTTAATTCTGGTCATAACCACATGTTTGATTGTGAAATATTTGTCATTCAAATTATTGTATGTTTTAAAAATACTAGTTAGTATTCGGCTCTTATTTTGAGACTTAAGCACATTTTAATTTCTCGAAAATTACTGCACATGATTCTGTTATTAATTTTTTGAAAAGCGCTTAACCTACGAAATATAATAACATTTTTTCATTCTTTGACCATGACTTTCAATAATATTCTAGATATGATTTGACATAATATCTTCAATAAATCAATTTTAGCTTATTAATTTCAAATAAAGTAAGATTGCTGTAATAATTGAACTATAATTTAGAAGCTCAATTATGTAATTTATTTATTGTTTAATATGGAGTTTTAATAAGAAATTTAATAATTTCTAGTTGAAACTTTTAAGAATAACATAATTTCTGTGTAGAATGTTGAACTAAAGAGAAATCGCAAACTACTGCATAATGACTTTAATTATATTTTGAAACAACCTTTAATTTCTCACAATTTTGGCAACTCATTGTCTCTTTTATAAGAATTGTTAGGTACACTCACTAACAAAAGTCCATGCAATTGAATTTAATAGTGAGTTTGGTAAGACTTACAAATTTTCTTATTATTTGATAACACCTTTTAAATCTTCAAAATAAATTGATTACAAACTAATAAGTCATATTCAAATGATATATTAAAATATGGCAGTCTTTGTTTCATTTTAAGAAAGCATATTTTTAGATTCAGGCGAATGTTAAAATAATCAAATAATTTAAGCTTTGAATAACTTCTATTTTAAGTGATTATTAGCTGAAGACAAACTCGATATAAGAAAATTAGATACTTGATTATTTTAACATTTATTTGAATATAAAATAAAAAAATGCTTACTTTAAGTGAAACAATGACTATATATATGACTTCGAGATGACTTATTACTTTGTAATCAATTTATTTTGAACATTTAAAAAGTGATATGAAATGATAAGAAAATTTATAAGTCTCATCAAACTTACTAAATTCAACTGCATGGACTTTTGTTATGGCGTTTCCTGTTTATGTTGAACACATCATTTGATTTAATTTAATATCAAAGCACTTGTAATTGTTGCAAAAGTTTCGGATAAATAATATATCATAAATAAGAATAACATAAAAAGTAACACATAAGAAACTCCATCAAGAATAGCACTAATTCAGATAAATATAAATCATCTATTAAACCAAGTATTTTCTTATTTCATTTCTAAAGATTTTCTAACTCATTCAGATTTCAATTTCTTCCTAATGAATAGCAGACTTGAGCCTTTTGGAACTTTTGGAGAGATGTTTGCGTTCGTGTTTAGACTATTTATACTGAAGTTCTGATCACTACTTCTTGACAAACCAAACGGTAATGATGAGCAATATTAATAAGGTCATGAATAGCTATTAATCCTGCAAAAAATTTCTAATAAATTGTGTATTAAAATTTAACTATGTCAGTAAATCATAAATAACTGTTTATATATCCGGCTCTCAATCTATTGTTATGCTGGAGATCCCTAGAATCAACTCTTTAGCTATTTACAACTTATATATTTATTATTTTTATTTAATTGCTAAAGACACTATTTAAAGTCAAAATATAAAATTTTATTACTTAAGTTTTACAAAGAAAAATATTGATTAACATATGAAAAACAATTGAATATATCAGTAAATTTTTTGATAACGCAAAATTCAACTCGAATAGTCTTTATCGTAACTATTATACTCTAAACTTTTATTTTAAGTCAATCAAAAAAATCGGTTCAATTCCTCAACAGATCTTTTCTCTTCCATCACTACATCTCCACTCTCCCACTTTCTCTCAAACATTTGCTTATATCCTTTTCTTTTGCTCTCAATTTTCTCACATTCCTTTTTTAGAGAAATTAAATCCCGATTGAAATAACATATTATATAACATAAACATATTATATATCATAACCATATTTTATCTTGTAATAGGAAACTAAACTCGTATATAGATGTTTTACATAATATAATAATTATTATAAGAAGTTTCTATGACTTGTTTTAAACTAGAGTAATTAAAATAACTTCATTTTGCTGTTGTAAAGACTCAAATTATGAGTCAGCTCATAACACTATCATATCGATGCAAAATTCTATTATACACTAAAACCTGTCTAACTTGGGCTTGCAGTTAAGTGATTTTTAAAAACAGACTTAACAAGTCCATAGAAAATGATGGCTTATTTTTTATTGTTGCTAAAAAACTACTTAACTGCAAGCCCAAGTAAGAAAGGTTTTAGTGTATATAACTTGAGTTCTCCTAAATAACTCCAGATAATAACTTGGGGTCCAGGGCTTTTTAGATCAGTAATTCATCAAAAGCTCAGACGGAAATAGAATCCAAACTCATCAATCTTATTGAAGTGTTTCACTTGTTTTATACCAAGCTTCCATCTTTAGTCATCTTCAGTATATATTACTGTCTGAGTAATAGAGCTCTCGGAGTAATAAATTTAATGGTTATATGTTTTTATTTTACTATTTCTTATGTCTGACTCAATTTGTTTTGTATCGTCATTATTGTTGACAATTTTTACGCAGTCAAACCTCTCATTTGAAAAATTGCTTATTCACAAAAATCGAAGAAAACTCTTATTGATTAGTTGCTAAACTAGAGGATTTAGATCCCTTATAATTGTTGTTTAGGGTTCATTTTTCACATAAAATCTTACAAGAAATTTATTGTATAGCTTATCTTTTGGATTAGAAATTAATTATCTTTGTTCAACAGAAATATTATAATTAGTCGGAAATTTTCTTACATATAAGTAAACTACTTTTTCATAAATCGATTTTACTATCAATTCAGATAGATAATAGTTTTATCAATTAATTACTTATGATATTTTTAACTTTTCTTTTGTTAAATAATCAATTCTCTTGTGATTTTATGAAAAACTGATTTTTCCTATAGCATTAAATTTGAGAGTAACTATTAATATATATGTTGCCAACTTTGTGCTCAAGAACTATATTTGCCATCTTTTGTTTCAAGGATATACCGAAAATCACATACTCTTCATTACTTCTCACTGCTTTCATTCATACATTCACTCAGTATTACCGACCAAAAAAGGTATATGTTAAATAAAGCTTTTTCGCGACTTACATAGTTAGGGATCACTTTAATATTTGCGTTATCAACATTTTAAAAGCTTTTATCAACTTCAGTTTAGGTCTGACTTAAGGTAAACCAAAATAATGAATCTTTGCATTAATCGTTTTACTGATAAAGAGTTCATAAATTATTTACTTTGCATTAAACTTCTCTCAGTTATTTATTTGATGAATTAAAGTTACTTATGTTAAAGTTCGATACGAATTATAACAATTATAAGGATTAAAAGACAATCTTCGCAATTCATGACTCATATTAGAAATATTATTTACCAAGCTAATGTAACAAAATTATTTATTCAATCTTTCTCTTATTTGATTCAATTCTGATTGGTTTATGCTGTTTTTAAGCGCATATTTTGACATGCTTTTTTGGCCGATGGTGCGTTCATACTTTTCATTAGATTGTATGATTTCTCAGAATGATTATCTATAACGTTTAAAATGCAAAATAAAAGTAAATTTATTTCCAATTTAATTTAGTATCATATCTATTACATTTCAAAAATATCTAAAACGTAAATATAAGTTATATTTTAATAATAACAACTAAAAGCTAGATCAAAGAGAAACTCAAAGAAGGATATTCATGGATTCAAAAAGATATTATCTATCCTTAAATCAAATTCTTATTATTTAATTATCCAATCTCGAAAGTTACAATCAGTTAATTAACACATTAAGCGAACCATTGATCCCCTTTTGCTCAATATTGTCCACAACTTGAGTAACATTTATATTAGGATCCGCTTGAATGTTGACGTCAGTTGTTAGTCCATTAGGTCCAATAGATCCACCACCACTTCCTGTAACACCAAATATGTCGCCTCCATATATATTTAAATACCCGCTACCATTTACCAGACCAGCACTTCCTCCTAAATATCCAACCGGCTCATGTTCTGATGCAGACCCACTTATGCTTGGAAGAGCTATAGCTAGAGCTAGTTCAGTTGCATGAACTACCACCAAAATAAAGATCACTGCTTTTAAATACATTATTTTCTATCAAACTTTTAGAAAGAAACTCCAAAACGAATGATGAAAGTTAGAAAATGATTGTGGATCAGAAATAAAGACT
Source organism: Archegozetes longisetosus (assembly GCA_018873245.2). Taxonomy (NCBI): domain Eukaryota; kingdom Metazoa; phylum Arthropoda; class Arachnida; order Sarcoptiformes; family Trhypochthoniidae; genus Archegozetes; species Archegozetes longisetosus. The sequence goes on along the minus strand of JAEMBT020000009.1, from coordinate 6,256,748 downwards.
GTGGAAGAGGCTTCTCTTTATATACCAGGCTATAAAACTATGAATGCTTACACAATCAAGTTATTTCAAAACCTTTTTTGGATAGACTTAGTTCTGGTCCTAATCACATATTTGATTGTGAAACATTTGTTGTTCAAATTATTATGTTTTAAAACTATTAATTAGTATTTAGCACTTATTTTGAGACATAAGCACATTTTAATTTCTCAAAAATTACTGCACATGATTCTGTCATTGATATTTGTTTGAAAAGTGCTTAATCTACGAAATATAAAAACTTTTTTTAATTCCTTGACCATGATTCGTTAATATTCTAGAAATAATCAGACATAATATCTTCAATAAACAAATTTTAGGTCATTAAACTCAAATAAAATAAGATTGCTGTAATAATCGAACTATAATTTAAAGATTCAGTTATGTAATTTATTATTGTTTAATGTGAAGCTTTAATAAGAAATTTAATAATTCCCAGTTGAAACTTTTATGAATAACATAATTTCTGTAGATAATTTTGAACTAGAGAGAAATCGTAAACTAATGTATAACGAATTTTAATTAGGTTTCATAACGAGCTTTAATTTTTCACAGTTTTGGCAACTCATTATCTCTTTTATAAGAATTTTTAAGTACAATACTTTTCATAAGAGTGTGAGTTTGCACTGAATAGTCAATTCTGATAAGACTTCAACTTTTGTTAATCTTTTAATATCGCATTTTGAATCTTCAAACAACTAATTAGTAATCCAAATAACTTAAAGTCATAACCAAAATCACTAAAAATCAAAGTCAGTCACTTTCTATTTAATTGAAACATGTTTGTTAGTGTTATAAACCAAATCACTTAAATGACGACTTTAATCGACATCCAATCAAATATAATAACACCTAAGTATCTTCACCCAAAACTTGTAATTAGCCCATATTCTTATTATAACATTAAAAGAGCATACCTTCGATTGAACAGAAAATGACTGACTGAGCGATTTTGGATATGACTTATAAGTTGTTTGGATTACTAATTAGTTTTTTGAAGATTCAAAATGCGATATTAAAAGATTAACAAAAATTGAAGTCTTATCAGAATTGACTATTCAGAGCAAACTCACACTCTTATGAAAAGTATTGTACCTGTTAACATTAAATACATCATTCAACTTAATTCAATATTAAGGCACCAGTCGTAATTCTTGTAAAAGATTCGGATAAATCTTCTGGCTCACGTTTGAGGAAGTTAGAGTATTCCACAACTGAAAACAATTATAGACCATCGGTTAATGAACAAATAAAAAGCCCGAAGACATTAGTGACCAATCTAACGTTAACTGGGCAGAGGCAACCGCTATAGAAACGGTGCCCCAATATATGCAACTAGAGAGAGCCAATACTAATTTAGTTGAAGACAGTTGAGAATTTAAGCTTAATTGAGTTAATTCTCATCAATCACTCCATCACCAATTAAATCTATCCTATCAATAATTATTTTGACGTCAATTTAATTCTTCAATGATGTAAAATTGAATTACGAGAATGATTATTTTGAATGAATAAGTATTATTGTTTTTAACAATGGTTTGGAGCAACAATAAAATTATTTCAACATAAATCAATTAAGAAATATATTTAGCCTGATTTAGTAAACAATTATTTCAATTTATTGAACAATGCTAGGTTTGACTAGCATTACAAATCCTTATCTGCTTATCCTTATCATAAACTAATCCTATCGTCATGTCTATTTGATCGTTATCCCTTATGTTTAATGGGATCACTTTTATTTTCCACAGTAGATACCCTGAATCAAAATTTAGAAATAACTCCCTTTAAACTCTCTTTGTGATGAATCTGTAGCTCTCTTTCAAATCAAACAATGATTTTCAAGAAAGGCATAAAAATATAATTATATTCACATAATTTGGCCCTTCGATGTAATCAATAAAAAATTTTTGCTAAGTCTTTACTTATACTTGAAATTAAACTATGATTCTGTTATGCAGATATAAGTTCTCTAATTTTAAATCAGTTTTTCATTCTTTTAAAATAGTTAGTCAGACAGTTATCTTAAAAATGTGTTATATTTTATGTAATGCTTTATTAACGCTTTCAAGGCTATTGTATTTGCGTTTGCTATGAAATGCGGTGAATAATTTAAAAGAATAACAATTCAGATCTATTTTGTTTATATAGGATGTTTAAAAACTTGTAAAGAGAGTCAGTCTTTGGGTAGAGGCCTCGAGGAGAGGACCTCATTATGCCTCTGAACGAAAGTAGAAAAGTGTTAGAAAGAAATAAAAATCTTTTAAAATGTGAAAACCTTCAAATATGTTTATATTTTTTGTGTCAATCAAATAATGAAATCAGGTCTAAATCTTATGCTATATTTCTTTTATATATTTGTAATTAAATATTATTTTAAATACTTATAATTTTTTAAGAAAATAAAAGATTGCGATCAAACAAAGTTTAATATTACTAAGATTTTAATAGAATATTTGTTTCATAACTCTGGACAAACAATTAATTTTATCCCCAGTTATGCGTTTAGGTTTATGAGCTCGAAACAGAACGGCATAACAATTCTAAAAGAGTGTTAAAATGTGAGTATTTTCACATGATTTATGTTCTTTTATCAAAGTAAGTAAAATGAGGTTAAATTCATAACCGAGCATCGTCTGCTAAAAGAGCAGTGATCGGTATTTTATAAGATTGATTAGTATTCTTACAAAGAGGACATATAGGGATTGAAAGCGCTTCCTTATGGTAGCCTATTATCCACTGTCTTATTCTCTCATTCTCTGGCAGTGCCACTATTACGCCGACATTGTGTGCAAACTTTGGTATATATCCTGTACTTGTACATCAGAAGAATATTAAATTTCATTGAATTATAAAAATAATTATAATGTGGAGAATATTGATTACTTAAGACAAAAGCAATTTAAGCAAAAAGTGATAAACCTAGTATGAGGAGATATACCATCGATATATTTTCTGGGTCTGATTCCTGATATAAACCTCTTACCTCTCATATGGCATTATTACCCTCCAAATTGTTTTCGGAGCGGACTTTACTATGAAATGTCGCACATTATTGTTGCAAGGCTCGTTCTACGATAACACTATAAGTTTAAGTCTAGATTAGGTCCACCACAATCAATATACGTAATCTTAACTTTAATTAGATGATTGTGATTTGAGACAATAATGTGCTAAATCCCATAATCAAGTCAAGGTCATTCTTCAGATGAAATTTCAATAAAAGTTATTAGATACTCTTGATAGACTTACGAATATCAACCAAATTGTTTGTACTCCAGCACTCATTAACTTCGAGTTTATGAGTTATATATAATTGAATTCAAAATGCATCACTTCTTTTATTATTTTCAAATTTAATTTTAATTAACTTTTAATTAATATTTAAAAATATTTGAGAACGTGAATGAAATTTTTTTATCATTCGAATAATTACATAGAAAATAAGAATTTCTTTGAAGTATAAATACTTCAAAATGAGCTAATGAGGTTACTTTAAGGTTAAAACTATTTAAGTACCAAAATCTTACTTTTACTTCAATTTCTAAATGAGTCATTTATAGCGTCAGTTGATATCAAGTGAATCAATGGAAACATCAGAAACTCATGATGAAAGTGGTTATGCAATGAACGAACTATACCAGTACTAAACTTCATTTCGTGAAGATATGAAAACAAAGGTCGGACTTAAATTGAAAATATTTAAGAGAAAGAAAAAAAACGGGAAGAAAATTGACTGAAAGTAAATTTTCTGGTTAATGTTCGATCAACTTAGCTCATTCCACGGCTAAAAATTAATATAGGTCATCAAACAATGAACAAATAAAAGCCTGAAGATATTAGTGTCCGAGCCTAATATTAGATGTAATCAGTGAAAATTGCAATTTCATATCTTAAAAAGCATATTTAATGGCGAAATAATATTTGTACAACTAATGAATATAATCGCCCCCCCCGTCTAGTTGACAAAAGCCCAAAGAAATGGGAGGTGTCTGATACCAGTGGCGCTATTTTGTAAATTTATTTCTCTTATAACTTCTTTGTACGCAGCTTGAAGTTGATTTTACTAGCAAATCTTTTATCTTTATTTGGCCTCTTTATTCTCGCTATGCCATCGAAGTCGCAGGGGTTAAGATCAGAACTATAAGGGGAGGGTTTTAGTTCCTCTGACAGATGCACCTTAACGAATTCTTTAATTTTTATGCTTATGTGGTGTCGCATTGTCCTGGAGGATGATTGGACGGGTAATTCGGTCTAATGGGTCTAAGGTATATAGCAGTCTCCGTCCCCGAGTGTGATACATCTCTGGATTCAGCTCTACGAACTGAATCCAGTGATGTATCACACTCGTCGACTTACGAAACGAACCACTTCCAACCAAAGCCTGGCAAATTCTGACCCGGCGGAAGTAGCGAAACACGCCGAGTGATAGAACGTCGAGCTAAGTATTTTGGCGCCTCCGTTATCTCGAGAACTTTTTGAACGTTAACAAGGCGCCAATTGGCTAATAGAGGCCCTCTAGCGTCCGAAAACAACTACGAATGGGCTCGATTTAGACGAGCATTCAGACTAACGTAACGATCAAGTGAGTTTAACTATTTTTTCCAATGAACATAATAACTAGCGCAATAATTTATCCCAATCGTCGACTACCAATTCTAGTGGTACCTTATTACGGTCAGGACCTACATAAACTCTTACTATGTTGCTAACTAATTTTTCAAACCTTTTTCCATAACTAAACTTTTCTTTCAAGGGTTAAAAATTTTCAAATTCGTACAAATGTTGAGCAGTGCACGCTTTGACAAAGTTCGTGTTCTTGTATGATTTTACTTTTTTTTTGACTGCGACCCAACGAGATTCTGTCATGTTTGTATTGATATACCTGTTCGTAGGGCTAACAAAATTTACGCTATGGCTCACTGATTCATGTTCGATTCCTAGTCTAGTGTGTATGTTTTCATAAACTCGAGCCACGTCCGTCACTAAAATACTCCCGAACGCTATCCTTGAATCTACTAAATAATCAATCACGTTCGTTCTTCTGTTCGGAACTCTAACCATAAAAGCCTAGGGAGTAAGCCTGCACACTCCGCCCACTACCCAGAGTATTTGTGTCTCAGTATTGTAGTCTTCCTCTGTTATACTTGCGGTTACAAATCTGAGTCTCGTCGACTTCTACAAAGTTCGCCACCATTTCGCCGTTTTCGTCCTCGTATACTCCACCTATTCGCCTACGCTGAGACATTATAATTTCGTGAACCTCGCGTAAATAGCCGTACCAATTGGTAATTGTTTCCTTATCGACTTTAACATCTACGTCTGCCTGTTTATGCTTAAGCTCTGCTACAAAGTATACGATAACATGGAGACCGTCTCGAAGACTAATGAGCGCGTCATAAAACCATGTATTTTTCTTGGGCACAATTTTTATATTGCATGCAGGCTTCAAACTAAAAATATATCTTAAACCCAATTCATTCCATTTTTGTTCATTTACAATTTTCATAACGACGTCAGGATGTTTGGGACAACACGGAGGAAGATTCGCTCTGGTGGGAAAAATGCCTCATGATTGACAATATCTAAGCGCGTCTGACTCTGTTTTGATTTTATCCTTAAATTGGAAACTGTCAGCTCATTATAGAAGAAATCAAGAAACTCCTCGTCTGAAAGGGCGCCCTGTCGCCGCTCCTGACTCCTAAGTCTCATCATTTTTGAATCGCTACTACAGAGTTTCTTCACGACCCTCTTACTACAATAACAATGAAATAAACACGTTGCACTCGGAATGTTAGACATGAAATATTGAGCACAAAATATGCGGCCATAACTTCATTCTTTTTTATGTACGACAATCACAGACGTAGCAAAACTGAAATTGAAAAATACAAAGTGAAAATGTTAAAATCATAAGTTGTGCACGTATTGAAAACAAAAGTGCAGTACGTAATAATAGGACTGAGAAATATTGTTTTCTAACGCATATGGCTAATAAGCGTGCAGAAACTTTTAGATTAATAAAGCAAATGAAATCACTAAAAGCCAATTTTGCAAAACAGTGTGCGATATAAATGCGGCTTGTAACGGGACTCGTTCATTTTCCATAATCCCATTATCCCGAAACTTATTTTCCATAAAACTCATTTTCCCGAAACTCATTATCCCGAAAATGGTCTAAATGAGTTCGAATAGGTATAATTCAATAACTTTCGAGTTTTTCGACTACCAATGGTCAAAATCACGATATCATTTTTTGAATTTGTGGCTTCGTCAAAATTAAAGTGTGGGCGAAGCTTAAAAATTTGTCCATAGATCGTCTCAGATTTCAATCCTGATCAATATTATATATACATATATGTATTTTTATAGGTTAACATAAAATTCTAGAAAATTGGCTTTCATAATTTTCAGACCTAAAATCCTCAAAATTTTCATTTTCTTTATTTCAAAATCCTTCTCATATCCATCAAAACAATCGCATAAGTTCTTTTCAGAACTATTTCATTGTTTTCATCTCTATATTTGTCAAAAAATTAAGATCGTACTCGTTTCTTCGAAATTTCGTTTTTTAAATTTTTCTCAATTCCAACTGCTTCAGCTTAAATATAATGATGAATCCAGTCCAACGTATTGCGGGTTTAACTTTTACAAATCAGCAAAACAATAAATTTCCATCACGTTTAAGTGATGGTCCTATAGTACTTCCTATAGCTGATGAGACCCGAAGGTCGAAACCATTATTAAAAGAGAGAAATACACTTAGATTCCAAATAGAAACTCAAAGTTCCCTAAGGAACTCCGAATTTCTACATATAACCCTTAGGTTCCACATAAAATCTCTAAGTTCCCTTAGGTCATTGTAAAACTCGAAAGTTATTGAAATATATCTATTCGAGCTCATTTTGACTATTTTCGGGATAATGAGTTTCGGGAAACGAGCTTTATGGAAAATGAGATTCGGGAAAATGAATGAATTTCCTTGTAACATAAGGCGCGATATAACTTATATAAAAAGTACTTGGCAAATTTTTACTAGGCAAAGTTAACACATGTGACGATTTTTCCCGCCATGGAAGGAGCTTTTATAGTCTTTGGAGACCTTTAAAAGGTTAATCTTAAGCGCATATAATAATGAATTTGTGATTATATCTAAGATTATTTCTCGTCATTGCTTTAAGATTGTTTATACAGTTATGGCTGTTTGTGAAACACCAAGTCATATAAGTGATCACGATTTTAAGACTTGATCCTATAACAGAAATACTAACCAGGATCATTAAATCAAGTTGTAATTAAATTATAAAATAAGGAACTCATTATGCAGACTGATACAATATATAAGGTGTCAAATCGGATTAGCAGGAAAATAAATGCATGTTACTTTTTTAAATATTCAACATATTTTAACAAATAGTGCATCTAATCAAAGCTAAAAAATGGAATTTTTATTAAATGTCAAGAAATTGACCATTTTTATCAAAACAAACATGAATTCATCGAGAGAAGGACTCACAAACACTTTTCAAAAGATCAGAATTTTGATTGATTTGATTGACTTCATACTCAATGTATTGTTACAAGTCTTGAATAGAATTTATCTGATGAGAATAAATTTTGTCTTTTAAATACCCCCATAAGAAAAAATCTGGGAATGTTAAGTCTGGTGAGCGAGTGGGCCAAAGAACAGATCCCAACACCAATAAATCGATTCCCGAATTTTTCTCTTAAACAGTTTTGCACTTTTGTGGTGATGTGAGGCCTTGCATTGTCGTGTTGAAACCAGAGTTCGCTTTTATTCGGAATATGACTTCGATCTAATTGTTCAAAGAAAGCTTGCAAACAATTATCTGCATAGTTTTGTTGATTAACTCTAGTTTTTGGTGGATAGAAATATCGTCCAATGATACCATGAATAGAAACACAGGCCCAAACCATCACTTTTTCAGTGATTGTTTCTTTTCTGTGAACGATATTTGGATTATTTTCACACCAATACCTTGAATACCATCGATTTACACAACCGTCAATACAAAATGTGGCCTCGTCTGACATCAAGAGATTGTTGACAAAATTTTCATTTTCATTAATTTTGTTCATAACCCATTCACAAAACTGTTTTCTTGGCTCATAATCAGTAGGTTTCAAATCAAACTTCAATATAATTCGGTACGGATGGAATTTTCGAATTTTTAGTGCTTTTCTTACCGATTCATGTGAAATATTCAGATCTTGGGCTTTCAGCTGTCTAGAACTTCTTATTAAAGATGTTTTGGCATCCACTCTATAAAGAGTTACAATTTTCTCAATATTTTCATCGTTAAGTACTGGTTTGTTGCGAATGAGATTAGCTCTTCTTTAGTCGTCGACTCTATAACGAGTCTACAAATTCTTATAAATGCGAAATATTGTCTTATCGGCAGGTCCTTCTCTATTATTGAACTATTTCTTATACTGTCTTCTCTCTAAAACAAAAATTTTATTTTTATGATAACTTAAAGCAATAAATAATCGTTCATTGTTTGGATGAACCATTTTAACATTAAAAAGTTTTGTGTTATAAATTCGAACAGTTGAGTTCTAATTCGAATTCTATTTTATATAAATAAAATTCCATTGATTAGCTTTGATTTGATGTACTGTTTGTTAAAATACGTTGAATAGTAAAAAGTTATAAGCATTTACTTTCCTGCTAATCCCATTTGACACCCTATATATTTACAATTGTCGGCACGTTCGATACTATGGCATGGAGTAGGAAGGCATAATTGATTTCAAGCTAGGAAATAATTCTTTCTTTCGTCAGTGTAAAAATTTGGAGGTCGCATTGAAAAATTAACACGATCCCGACTGGATTGTCTGTGAATAAATTCTGGTTTCCTTTGATCGAATTTAAAACTAGTAGACTCCATAAAGAAACGAATGAAAACATAACTGGCTTCTATGATTTCAGTGTACGATATATTATTTAATATATTATATATTATGCCATACACATTATATCTCTTCACTCCGCGTCAGTCCTCTGCTAATGTAGAACTCTTCTACCTTCTCCTTCTATGGACAAGGAGTGAAGAGTCGCGCGAAGCTATACCTACTTTTATAGGCAAATTGACGACATTAACATGCACAATTTAACGATATTAACGTACGCAAATGAACATTAACAAATTAACCGTAATATCGATCCGTCTCTATTCTCTACAGAAGAAAATAAACCAATCACAAAGTAGAGACTTGTTTTATTACAAAATTACCGTTCACATGGTCACGTTAATATCATCAAGCTGCCTATATAAGCAGGTATAGCTTCGCGCGCGACTCTTGCACTCCTTGTCCTTAGAAGGAGAAAGTAGGAGTTCTACCTTAGCAGAAGGCCGACGCGGAGTGAAGAGATATAATGTATATTGCGTAATATATAATAAATACTATATATAATACATATAATGAAGGAGTTTATAGAATCCAGTTTTATCTTGTACCTATTCGCCTCTTTATGTCGCTTACGGGTTTTGAAGCAAATTCGATCAAGGGAAATATTTTCTTTGAATCTGAAATTTTATGAGTTTGAAATAAGATAACTCTGAGCTAAGTAATTGTCTATTTGTCAGATAATAGTAGTGGAGAGAGAAAATGATAGAGAAAGGATACTCATTGGGACACTTTAAATTGATATAACTTTCCAACCGATTGACCGAATTAAGTCAAATTTTTTGCAAAATAACCAGTAAACATATAGAATTTATTTGCATCAGGAACCATTATAATATCTTGTAAAATAAAAATGTTATTGAAGGAAATATCACAATCTATAATAAATATGTTTCATATCTTATATAAATGAACATTTGCACCTTTAATTTAATAAAATTATCATTATATTAATTAATTAGACGTAATTTGTTGACGGTATTTTTTAAGTTTTAAATACAAATTGTCTTCAATTCATTTGTTTAATAGTTATTATTGTTATTATAATTGATATTAATTTATAATTTCATGAATTTTATTTATTTTCACACATACTTTGTTAAAAGTATTTTATTTTATAAATCTATCCATTAATTATCTAAACAAATATGAATTTCTCGTTTTTCTTTTATAACTTTTTTGTTTATTGAGATATTTAAATGATTTCTTTTGTAATAAAATTCTATATGTTTCTAAATTATTTTGAAAAAAATTTCATTAAAATTGCTCTACTCATTATAGAGTTATAACCATTTAAAGTGTCCCAGTTAGTTTTAAAATTGTGTGTATATTATTAATTGTGTTATCGATTCGTTTACACTCCTAATTGATCTCTTGGGAACTAGGAGTTTGAAAAGCATTTTATTGTTTGTTTTCGATTCTTTTAGATTAATATAACAGATACTCTATAATTTGACCTTAACTATTTGTGTTAAGCATAAAACCTGAGAAAATGCATTTATTTCTTAAATGTTGAAGATGACTTAAAGCCGGTCTCCAACTGAGAAAATATTTTTGTATCTTAGGCGACTACTTTCAACCTTGCAAATATTGAAAAAAGTATAAAAATTCTTTAAAATACAAGATGTGAATATTTGCTCATGTATTGAAAAACACTACTTAACAGTGATAATGAACTCATTGTGCAATAGTCGCCCTAAGATACAAAATATCTTCTCAGCTGTAAAATTTTCTAATCAATTCTTTCAATAATTCATTAATTTAAATATTCATTAATCATTAGACTGATTGGTATTGTATAATGACCTACCTTTCATTGTATAATAGCTTGTATTTTGTTGAGTTAATTGTATATAATGGTTATCAAACATCTGTGTAAGTATTCAATTAAATTATATAATAAAATATAGTTCAAAATTGATAATGCATTTTGCGATCTTCAAGTTTAAAGTTGTCTTAAAGCTAAACTTTTGAAAATTTATTTCGAAAGAAGAATGTATAACAGGAGACTTTCCAATTATTTTTACAGAATATTCTTTATTTATATTTATCTCTTCCACGAGCACCTAAAAATTCAATATAAAAACTATCAATTATTAACTCAAAGTACTGTACTGTGAGCGCGAATTACAACAATCGTATTACTTAAATTGATACTAAATTTAGATTTGAACGGACTTCAAATGAATGTAACTTTGAAAATAAGTTTTCATTAATTTTTAAACTTGAACTGTAAAATCAATTCTCGATAACTATGAATTAGGAATAATACAATAAATGATTGGTTTATTAGTCAAAATAATATCAATAGTAATAGCGGTTCTAGTGATGGTTTTGTTCAGCTTTGGTGTTTACACCTGGTTTAAGACAAAAAACGACAGAATTTATGAAATTTTCTACAATATATTCCGCATTTTGTTTGAAGTTCTTTTCATAATCGGTGCTGCTATTGAAAATATTCTTGTGTCAAATAGCCCTCTATTATGCAATTATGTTAATCATGAATTGTGTAATATATTTAATCACATATCTTATTGGTCATTTAGTTGTCTAAATTTTAAACTTTAATTTTCAGTTCGGTGTGGAAAGGATTGGATTCTGTTAACAAAAATGTCTTAATTTTTTAAATTAACCGGTTTTATATTCACAAGAGACAGTTTAGTCTTCTCAACTTTGCTTAACATTATTGACTTACTTTTGGTATATTATTGAGTCAATAAATTATTGTCTTATGTCGTTTAAAGTTAGTTTTAACTTTCGTAAGAAAGTTAGTAAAAATTATACAAATAAATGTGAAATTTGGTTGAGATAAGTTAAAACCAGATTTGGGGTGTTTTCCATTTTATTGTAAAAACATTTTAAAACTTACATCCTCTTTAAAGACATTTATAAGAAATGACAAAAATTAAGCTTAAAGAACACAACTGTTATATCTACTGTGTCTATCGAATATTACAAATAATATGTGAGTTACAGATAACTGAAGAGTGAACTCTTATGAATTAACGTAACTTTTCAATAGGGTGACCAAGTGTCCCGCATTGTGCGGGATTGTCCCACATTTAAGAGTTGTGTCCCGCATACCGTATGCACCCTCTGCTGGACGGAAAATACACATTTTAAGATTTATCTTAACAGATTTTCACTGTGTGTTTTTATTTAATGAAAATAATACAATTTAATTGTTAACACGTTTCTTATCTTAAAATATGTAGAAGTCTTTAGATAAAAAGAGTTTTAATCCGTTTATCTGATACCTTGTTTTCATTCACATCGTGTGTGACTCTTATAAAGTGCAGTTATCAATCAAGTCTTTAGTTTATATTTCAAATAATTGTTATTTCAAACTGTGACTTGTAACTTCAATCAGGTTAAAACTCTTTAAAAAAAATTCATAATGGAACCAAAATTTTTTGTCCCGCATTTGACAGTTTTTGACTTGGCCACCCTACTTTTCAACTATAATAGTGTTTATGTTCTATAAAACGCACAAGTTGTATATTATTATACATTAGTATTGTATTAAAGCTAGCTTCTGCTCTTTCATTATGTCAGGTAAATTTATTAATATATATAATTGATAATTGAGATTAGGGATTGAATAGTAGGATACAAAGTTCAACTTTATATTTAACTCTAGAAGTTCAAAACAGCTAAATGAGCATTTAAAAACTATCAATTAAATTGAATTCAATAAGTTTTTGAGTAAATAGTTTGTGAGCAAACATTTATGACGTTCATGTTTGCGTGATCACTCAAAATTCATGTCTAAAGGTTGGCTCTATAGTGGTAAATCAAAATATATATTACCATTAAATAAATGAGTATACATGAATTTTCATGATATCTGTAATAAGATTGAAAATAGTTTTCAAATAGTAATCAGTAAACCATTCAGTTTAAAATAGAATAATTGTTTTCTATAAAAAAAATAAATATCTTACTTGAAATAAAATTCCAACTGTTTGACAATCTTTGGATTCTGGCCAAATCCTTTGGCCACTGTATTAAATTATATACTTCTAGACATATATGATTCAAATTGACTTAAATATCATAATGACTTATGACGTTTCTCTTTATACTATAATCTAATTCAAATATATTTATACGATTTAAAGAATGATTGAATAAATTCATTGATAGAACAATAAACACAAAACAATTCAGTTGTATTATAGAATAAAAAATTGTACTACTTCCCACTGATTGGTTAAAGTTCTATAATCTATGAAGGATTAATTACCAGCTTTGATAGCATAACTATCAATCTATTTGGCTTATATTGGATGAAATACAACATTTTAATAATAACGAATAAGTTAATCGCATTTTCGAGAATAAATGGCTTAAATTCCATGAGAATTTGTGCATAAAAATCATGTTTAATGATAAACTCAATACAAGTTCTAAATAATTATATCAAAGTGTTGAACACAAAAATTTCAAGGTTAAGACGTGATACTTAAAGTGCTTGTCAATTTTTCATGCAAAATTATGATAAAGTGTAAAACTCTACTTATCGTTGCATCAATTTAGTTATAGTTTAAAATAAATCGTCAAATAATTGATAAGAAACTAAGATAAATGAAAAATAACTAAATGAATGGTATTGTTAAAGATAATTTCTGACGTTTTAAGTAATCGGCAAATTTAATTCAGTTTTAATTAAAGAAAACAAAATCTTTCATAGAGTCTTTTGTTTAATACGAATAAAATATTTCTGTTCTTTGTATTCAAGGATTAACTTTGTTATTACGAATATTGAAATAAGTTCTGTGCACATACGATATTATACGAGAATTTGCTACAACTTCTCTTGTCACATTACGAACAGTATTAGAATAGGAGTGAGTGAATATTTCGATCAGTAATACCAGAAACGCAATTGAGTTGCCAATAAATAGTACAATGAATGCCCCTCTCAACTGTTTTATAGTCAAAGGACCGAATTCATAAGCAGTCACATCGACTTTCGCATTAATATCAGGTCCATATCCTCTAGGTTTTAGTGATTTTCTTACTTCGTATTCATATATTCCACTCTCAGTTAATCGAACGATTCTGTCAAAAAATTTAAAATTGTATCATTTTCTAGATTCTTAAAAGATCAATCCCTGAGCTTACACATAGTTCAGTTTCACATTTAGTGTTTTATTGAGATACGGATTTAATAGCATAAAGTAAGGCTTAGTTCCAAAACCTGATTCCGAGATATGATAATCAAATCCTTCAGAATGACCGGAGATCTCTTTCAATTCAAGGGTTGCTTTTAGATAATGAATATACAAACTGTCGAGTGAAATGACAGCATTGCTATCTCGACACTTGATTACCAAGTCTTCAATCAATTTACGATCATGTATAGTTTTAATAGGATCAAACAATTCAGATCGTTTTTTGAAATCCAAAGCCATATCTGATGGATCATTATCTATGAAATCCTCCATTTCGAAACTCTGAAAAACTATTATTTTTGACTGTTTCCAATGGGGTTTGGTGTATAAATCATTCCATGAGTCGATTCTATCGATCGGATCATTACGAGCTAACAAATCAAACAGTCTACCCGAAAAGCAAGATAATAGTACAATGCTTATAAGAAGCCAAACTCCACACAATATTCTGGTGAAACTTTCTGTTATTCTACGAGCTATTATATCCGAAAGTATAATGGATACCAAATCCCAAATATATTCCAGGATACTGTTGATCGAACGTCTTTTCGCGCACAAGATTAATGCAATTAAAAGAATAGATATGAAGATTGAATAATAAATTTCAATATCGAATGAATCGAATAGAGTAAATAGAGACCACTTGCCTGGAAAGAGTTCGAAATATAACAAACATTAAATGTTAAGGTATCGTATATTCTGGAATTTGATTTTTCTATGAATTAAGTTCGGGCTTGATTTACTAACTTTTTTTAGTAAAGCTTAAAATCGCTGATCTCTCGAATGTTCCAATAGGTCGTGATAGACTTAAATCAAGAAGTATTCGAATTTCTTCCCCAAACTTTGTTGGGGAGTAGGGAAACAGGTGAAAATGTGTGCCTCCTTTGCTCGGATCAAGTTCATCATTTTCATTTATCCACTTTTCCATACTCTTGGGCAAAATTAGAAATTGCGCACTAAAAGATAAATTAACAATTTTGGTAAAGTTTCACTAAACACTTATTTAGTGAAGAGGTTTTGAACATTTATAATCAAGTATAAATGCTAGGTATCATAAAAACAGCATTAATTTACATTTGAATTTCATATTAATAATTTGATATAATCTATACTAATTACAATTAATTTCGGTTTCATTTCAAGTTAATTAAAGTGAGAAAATTAATCTTGACCTGTACTGTATCGATGAAGGAAATTTGGTCCGGCTTATCAATCACTGGCAAAGTTTGTATTTCATATTTAATTTTGGGGTTATGAAGATTAATAAATCAGAGAAATTTTACTTAATTTTTGTTCGTATTGATGGAAGTTTTCGCAAATTTTTATATTAAGATTAGGCGATATTTTAAGATATTTCTGAGCCAATCACTTCTTTAGTCCAAATGCTTATAATAGTTTCATTTACCTAATCTAATCTTAGGTCAAACTAGCTTATCAAATATAACCACACTTAACTAATAGAAAAGTTATTAAATCACTTAATTTATAAAATTTGTATTTTGCTTTATTGATTCTTGCATTAACTTTGTCATGCTTATTATTCTTAAGGTCTTTTGGTAGACAGTTTTTATTACAGTTTCAAGTTTATACCAATCTGTAAAGCAATACTTACTTTGATTTGATATAATTCGCGAAATGCATAAACAATACCATCATTGGTCCACAACATTGATAGTAAAGTATTGAAGTATTGCCTGATTTTACCAATTTTTCTGCATACGCTACAATGGGTGGCCATATAAATGACTGAACTCTAATTGTGTTATTAGTTGAATTATTTTGCCAAAACAACGTGTCGTTGATTGAATTCAAATTAATACATTGGTTATTATCATATTGAAAATTCATCTCTCAATCGATTCGCTATCTGTAAAGAAATTAAACAAAATTAAATCGAATGCCACAACGATTCTTTTGAATATATTACTTTGAATAGTTAGGTCTTGCTTCTTAGTGTAATTATTTGACTAATGTTTATGAGTTCTGTGCAAATTGATTACATCTTACCGAAAAATAATTATTAATTAAGACTTAAATAAGTTTTAAATATACGTATTAAAGAAATAACGAGTTTCTCATTTTGTTCTGATTTGTTCTCATTTCAAAACAATTTCAAATTATTAAGCAATCTCTTAAACCTAAAATATTCCGTTAGAAATATTTAAAATATCTAATTATGTAAATGATACGTTTGCAACTCTTTATGCATTAGTGGTTGTGTTAGTTACAAGCAGTGATGAGCGTGCTCGGGCAAAATTTGGTGCTCAGTGCTCGCGCTCATGCTCGGCAAAATCGAAGTGCTCGGTGCTCGTTTTTGAAGGTGCTCGAGCATCGAGCACCAACCGAGCACTGCGTCCAAACTTTCTGTCTATTGAGATTTTTATATAAAATTATATTTTAAAGCTGCAATCCTAAGCATATGTAGTGCGAAATATATTTGAAACGTCAAAAGTGATACCAATTGCCATTCAAGTAAATGCGTAATAATTAGTTGATGTCATTTTGCAATAAAAAGTGAGTTATTTTATAAACAATGAAAACAATTATTAAATACTGATTTAAAAATTAAATCTAAGTTTGTTTAGATTTTATATTGATACTAAAATTCAATATTAATATCAAATCTAAACAAGTCATTTAATGCTAATCAAACTTTTAGAATGAGTTCTCGAAGTGAAAGAAGTGATGACATAGCCATTGATATACAGAAGTGACAGTATATACGAAAGTGATACAGAAATAGTGATCAAGCGTCCAGTTTTGAGCTGAGTAAATAAATATTTCTATCAACAATGCATCTTATTAATAATTTTATGCAAATTATATTCTAAGCTAACGGATTGATCCGTGCCAACGATGGAGAACTATGCTTAATTTGTTTCCGTAACCCTTGTTCTGTGTCCAACGTCAACACGTTTCAATTATAGCTATTAAAAGCTATAGTCTTAATTAAGATTACAACTAAATAACATTTAATTCACTCAAATAACAAAACTAAATCTATTCACAAAAAAACTTGGATTGGGATTCAATTTACATAAAATTTTATTTCATTAAATCTTGTAAATTATATACAAATTGAACTAATATCTCAGACTCTTTTTTTTAAACAACAAAATGGTTTCTATCTGACACTTGTGTGTCTCACTAAAAGATCTGTCCTTTTTTTCCAACATTTTTTTTGACCTAAAGTTCAGAGCTACTTCAAGTATTTTAGTAATATGTAAGTACTCTCTGTTAGTCATCCCATTGATAAGTTTTTCTTTGAATTCAAATGTAATAAAATATTTAGTTCTTATTTTCTTTCTGCATACATCAGGATTTTAATCTATTGAAATTTTCGTCTTTAATTTCTTGTTCAAAAATTTACAATCATGTTAAAGATAAATTAATCTATTCAATGCTGCAAAATCAAGGATAAAATTTAATTAATTTCAAAGTTGAAATTTTGTAGCTTTTTATATTTATTGAGCCCTGTAAATGAATTAAAAAACTAAGAAAATCTCAAAAGTGGTAGCCATCAATATTTTTTATACAGTTGTCTAGATCGGGTCCTACAACGCTTGGTAACCCCACACAGAAGTTGAAAGGAAGACAAATGAACAAAGCGGTTTTTACATTAATGATATTAATAAAAATTTACTTAAATGCAATATTATAGGCAGAAGTATTCTAAACAATGTTTCAAAAACTGTTACGAAATGACACTATTCTGATCAACATTGAATATCTTCAAAGCAAATAAAAATGACTTCTTTTTCAAATCTAGCGCTCTAGAAAAGCCAAAAGCGTTTTTATTAGTTTTAATGTTAAGCCTAAGTACTCGGTGTTCGTACTCAGTGCTCGAGGGTTAGGTGCTCGAGCACGCGCTCATGCTCGGCGAAATTCGAGTGCTCGTGCTCGTGCTCGTTACCGAGGACCAAATGCTGGAGCACTGTTCATCATTGGTTACAAGATTATGTCAAAGCTTCTAATCGAAATTTGATTTTTGAGTCATAATTGAACGCGTTTCAATACAAAATAACATAAATTAAGATATGAGTCGATTTTCAGAGAAAGAGCTTATGGTTTAAATGATGAAAACTGTAAAGCATTAACTTATAGATCATAAACTCTACTGCTTTGGATACAATAAAAACAGTTTTATAATAATCAAGTTTTAATAAATATTTTAAAGTGAATGAAGTTTTATAAATAATTTTAATAAATTCTCTAACAATCGGCCTGACAGAAGAACGCCGATAGTATGATTTGGGTACAAAAAACCAATTAAAGACTATTAAAACTTGTAACCTGTAAAACCTATAAATTCTATAGCAACGTCAGTAATGACTTCTATATCTAATGAAAAATCCAATATTATTTGTGTACTCGAATTTCTAAAACTAGAAAATAAAACTTTTTATTTCCAATAATTTTTCAAAGTATAAAGAGTTTCCATTAAATACTTTTAATGGTTAATTTGCACTTACTCAAACAATCAATAAATATAAAGTAGTTTTGATATGGGTTTTGTTATTTTACTTTTGATTGCATTAATATAAAGCATAAATCATAAGCTTTTTCTCCGAAAATCGACATAACATGTTCCGCTGAACCACTCGATACTAGACTAGCATTCTTTAATTATTATATAAAAATACTTCACTATTATGAGCTATCGTCTACTATCAGGACAAACTAATTTTGTATAAAACTATAGACTATTTAGAGATTGTGCAGTTAATTAAACTTGAGACGATTAAATAAAATAGTTTCCCTAGTTCTATAGGATCCGGGCCCAAAGGGGCCCAAAGGGAAGTTATTTAGATTACATGACACAACCGTGCAAGACACTACCGCGTACGACTTTACCGCGTACGACACTACCGCGCAACTATCAATATATTATTTGCAGTGTCAAAAGCTATCGCTTATTTTTAGGTTATCTAAAATTTCTCGTGGTCTATTTTCTCTCAATGAAAATAAACTTAGCATTTATTCTTGTCAATATAAAAATCATGTTCTAGTCAATAAATGAAGCCATTTTCTGTAACTAGAAATTTCAGAAAAAATATCTACTAGCTGGGAATAAAGTATCACTTTATCCATCTTTTAAAATTGACATACCCAAATACATTGACAAAAATGACTAAAGTATTTTTTCACTCGCTAAATAAATTTTTTGATTTGATAAGTGGTCAAAGGATTTTATTAATTCAGTTCAAAAGTTAAATATCTCACCTGTTTTCCAACGATTTATGAATAGTAAACAGAGTTATTACTTCACACTATTAAAAGCCTATAATATTAATTTTTTCCTTTACTATTCAAGATCATATTCATATAATATTTATATTGATTCTTATACATTATAACTAGTTAAATGACTATTCATATTAATATAAAATTAAATATGAATACTCAATACCTGTCGATAAATAGGCTTTAGAAACAATATCGACTTCTTGAAAGAAGCGAACATTTCAATCGTCATACAGCCAAAACTACTTGTCAAACAAGACTTTTGAGAGAACCGTTTTTGTGTATATTTTTCGAGAAAATTCTCCATGGAAATTAATGAAATTTATGTTTGTGAGTTTTTAATTTAAAGGATCGATTAATATGTTTTAGCATAACTTATAAATACTGAAAACAAGATTAACTATTTGCGAACTAAAAGCCATTTTCAGCGCCTCGCACAAGCCAGTGTCTATTCAACAGTTTTATATATCATAGAATAGCTAACAATATGAGTCAAATATAAATCAATAAATCTATAGTACTTACAATTCTATTTACCGTTGCCAGATCAAGTCTAACTCAATTTTTGAGAAAAAAAATTAAATGGGACATAAGCAAAAATTCAAATAAGTAATTTTACTTATTCATTAAGCGTTTCCAAAAAGTGATTTGCAAGCGAAAACATTCAATTGACTTGAAAGCTCCCAAATTCGGTTTAACTCGAGTATAAAAATGAATTTTGACTCATTTCATTTAAATAAATTAGAAAGGTTAGAAAAGATTTTAAATATAATTTAAATGATGTAAGACAACTTATTAACATTTTAAGTCTCATGAAATATATGAAAAAACAAATTCATTCACGAAGAAATAGTGCTGAGTATTTGCAGTTGGCTCAATTTTATGATGCTTGCCCTCGAAATTTTAAATCTTACCCAACTGATTACTATAAGAATAGCTACGCGCGCGCGACTCTTAACTCCTTGCCCATAGAAGAATAAGGTAGAAGGAGCTCTACCTTAGCAAAAGGCCGACGCGGAGTGAAGAGATATAATGTATATTGCATAGTATATAATATATAATGATAGAAGCCAATTTCATCTTAAACCTATTCGCTTCTTCATGTAGTTTATAAGTTTTGAAACAAATTCGATCGAGGGAAATATTTTTTCAAGTCTGAAATTTTATGAGCTTGAAAAGATAACTCTGGGCTAAGTGACTGTCTATACTGCCGTCAGTTCATAGTAGGAGAAATGGCGACGTGGAGTGTAGAGATTTATGTATTCATGTATAATGTATATTGTACAATATTTATATGATATAATACATAATATATATACATAACTATATATGAACGCCCCGATAATAAAAAAGCCTATCTCTTAAAGCATTGAAACGAGTAAAACGCACTTAAAGTTGCGTTTCAAAAATGTTTATAAAAATCAAGCTCATTGAAACTTAAATATGAAATTTATTATTTGTAACGTGTAATTAAACATATTCTAGATCAGATTCATCAGAGTAATCTGATTCTTCAGAATTACAATTAAATTGGGATAAAAATTTAATATAAAATTTTCTTTTTCTTACATCCAAATAGTCTAATAATTAATTAAAATAAGAGGAGTTCTCTTATTTGGCGAGCCATTAGATAAATGAATCAATTTATTATTGATTGAATTAAACATTTTAAATCCTAATAAAATACTTGATTAATGCTTTATTGATATAAATAAAAACTAATGCTTTGATGTTATGTAGTGATCATCAATATTGTACTGTTCATAATGAACATAACACAAATTGATTGCGCATTCTCTTAAAGTTAGATTTGATTAGCATTCAATTCTATTGTGATCAAGAGTTTTTTTAAACATGATTATCAATAAATTTTTTTCCATTGAAACATATATTGAATTTTATTATATGAATAAAGTATGGTGTGAGCTCAATGTTTAAAACAAAATCCGAAAAAGAGGTTAACTCGAGATAGGCTTTTTTATTATCGGGGCGTTCATATATAATATATAATTATGCATATATTATGTAATATAAATACATATATATAATTTCATGATCCGGGATTGCAAGAACCATGTTTATCTTAAACTTATTTACCTCTTTATGTATTTTGCAAGTTTCGAAATAAATTCTATCAAAAGAAATATTTTTTTCGAGTCTGAAATTTCATGAGTTTGTAGAACATAACTCTGAGCCAAGTGACTGCCTATACTATCGTTAGATCATAGTCGTAGAGAGAGAAAGAGATAGAGAAAGGCCGACGCGGATTGTAGAGATTTATGTATGTATTCGTCTATAATGCATATTGTACAATATAATTACATACACATATATGTGATTATATATATTATATATACATGTATGTATATATATTATATGTATATAGTATCCATATATCGTCACCTCAGTGTTATAATGCGCTAACTCGAAAATTTTCACAAAATGAGTCAATGCCACTTTTGAAGTAAGTTATCAAAACTCTATAAATTGCTCGAATTGAATCTGAAAATTTTCAAGTGGATTTCCCGAAGTCGGTTGTGCACTAAAGCGCTATCTTTTTATCACCAAAATTTTCACTGCTATATTGCGCTAACTCTTTAAAATTTTTATTTGATTACATGACAATTCAGCTCAAATAATTCAGCCCAGGACAATTCAGCCCTGAGGCAATTCAGTCCAAAGAAAATTCAGCCCAAAAACAGCCCTTTGGTAATTGAGCGTCAAGAAAATAAGCTTTAAATTCTAAAATTTTATTAAAACAGATTTAGTAAACGTTTTAAAATAATTGTAAAATAAAATCAGTATAAAAATATATAATGATTAAAAAGAAAGATTGTGAGCGACACTTCTAAGATAATCGATAATAGGAATTTATCCATAGTTTGCCACATTCTTTTTCAAATTGGATTATAATCCATCGATAATAATCCATTAGGCTATGCCTTTATTTTAAAATAAAGTGTTTCTTATAAATAAACTTATTTTGCATCGATTGCAACATAAGTTATTACATTTAATTAAACTCGCGCTGTAATAATAGCGCTGTAAACTAATATTATAAACAAAAATATATACATAACAAACTGACTTAAGGAGAACGGGAAGCTAACAACTCCAACCCCCCAAGTCAGTAAGTTATGTGTATATTAATGATATACAATTTTTAAAAAGTATTTATATAAACTAAAAAATATGTTTTAATTACAGTCTCGAATTTTTAATTAAAAATTCTCTGAACTCTCGTTAGGCCTGAATTGTCTGGGCTGGATTGTCCGGGGCTGAATTGTCTGGGCTGAACTGTCCTGCTACGTTTTTATTTAACCATCAAACCAACTATTTTATGCATAAAATCAGAGAGAAAATATTTTCAACCTATTCATGCTGAACTAAGTCTTGACGCGCATTATTTGGTCCTAAGATCTTATTAATCTCTCTAAATCTTAATCATTAAAGATTCAATTAGTGATGTATTCGATCGGATCTTCATCGATTTTTATCAGATCGTTGCATAATTCTTTAATAAATTATATCAATTATTATTCTTGCATTCAAATCCTCAGAATAAATATCTGTGAAAACATGTATTCCAGAAATGAATTCTTAAAAAATGTTGTTCTCATTAATAAGTCAAATAAGTCAATGAATTTTCGAATTAACTCAAGCAAACTAATTAAATGAATTGATCAAACGTTCAAATATAATCAAATTAGTTTAGCTGAAAATCTGTAATTAATTAACTTTGAACAAATTCATCACATATAATAAGAAATCGTAAACATGATTAATATCTATTTTTAATACTAATACCTTATTTGTTGAAATTACACTAACAATAAAAAATTGATTGTTTTCCAATAGTTAAATTGATATTTCGACTTAGATTAATTGATGACAAATATAAAAAATTTATTTTGATTTCCTGCTACAAATTTAAGTAAATATTTGATTGAAGTTCAATACTTTCTGACCAGTATAAATATGACAAATAAAGGATTGACAAGTAATTTCAAATCAATAATAACTATTAATTATAACTATAGTTAGTTCTCTAATTTCTGGAATATCTTTAAAGATTGAATTTTTTTGCTAAAAATTTTTGATGAAAGAGAGAGACCTTTTAGGCGTATAGACATTTGAAAGGAATTGAAAAGGAGAAAAATATATGAAAATAATGGTTGAGTAGAGGTTCACAATTAAAGGAGGTGTTTCTCAAAAGTCTATGTTATGTGATGTTCATATCATTGAGTATGTTTAAGAACAAGATTCAAATCAATGAGCTTACACATTTAGAATCAATAAATTCTATAAGTTTTTCAATAAGGCTCATTTATATTCTTACGATTTTTTATCAATAAGTATTTTTGAGTATCATTGACTTAGCGTATTATAGCACTGAGAATTTAGCAAGTTTTCAGAGCCAAAAAGCGCTAACTCAGAAATCTGGTTCCAATTACGGGTAGTTAGGAAATTACAGGATTCATATACTCCTCAACAGTAAAAGAACTAAATACATCTATATCAAATATTTATATCATGAGTTGTACAGCTTTAATAGTTTCTTGGATTTCGATTCTAAACTTTGAACTCAAATTTCTCAAAAATGGACTTTTCCGAGTTAGCGCATTATAGCATTGAGGTGACGATATGAATGACTCATCAGTTTCGATCTAAATGTTTATATTAAGTGAACTTCGCATTAAAATTGAAATAGTAAAAAGTACGCAATAAGACTCCTTGTATTGTTATAGCTTTTGTTAGAAAGCAGCTTGCTCATTTCATAAAAGATCAGAAGCGTTTGCTCGAAGCAGCTAAATCAGATAAATGTATAATCGTAAAAAATAAGTAATTTTCAATTGTATTATTGTATTGAATACTTGATTTGTCTTAAATAAATTATTGATAAATAGTCAAGATATTTTATCAAGATATTCTAATTTTAAAGTAATTTTCAAGATATTCAGATGCTATAACCAAGATATCAGTAAATTTGACGTGGCAAGTCTAATTATATGTAAACCTTTAAAATTTTTCAAAATTTATCTTGAATATCTAATTGAAGAATTTTGAATGTTGAAAATTTATTATCGACAATTGAACTTGTATTTTCTATTTACGCAAGCAATGCTTATATCGAAAGAATTTTCAGCATAATCAAGATTTGTAGTGAAAAAAGGAACAGACTAACTGAAAGTATTAAAAGAGAAATCTGTTCAAAGTTTTAACTTAGAATCCATTTTATAGTTTGTATTGAAAAACAAAAAACTTTTAAATACTGCAAATCTAATATTAAATATTTATATAAATTTAAATAATGTAAAGTGACTCATAAGAAATAATTTTGAGTGACAAAATTAAAGCAAAGGGTGGACACTTACTTCTTAAAATTCAGCCTTTTTGGTAGACTTAAGGTGGCAATACTGTCAGTTAAAGCAATGAGCTTTTGAATATTTTTCGAGTTTTATAGATATTTTTACTGGATACAAGGATAACATTTCTTACTATAAATTTTAAACGACCCTTAATGAATACGATATTAAAATTTGCCTATTACGAACCACGTTTACTATGCTTGTAATAATTTTGAACTTCCAAAAGGACTTATTCTCAGATAAATAATAGCGAAAATGTAATTGTAGTGAAGGACAACTTATTTATTAAAATCCATTTTTCAAAACTGAGATGACTATTAGCTAGATAATTCTCATATTCAATTTAATTTTATTTAATAACATAATTAAGAAGTTATAGCCTTATTAATGCTGAATGACATCTTATTACGAAATCAAACCATTAAAATAAGAAATAAAGATTTGGTATTAATAATTCTTGAAGTAAAATCAAATGATTCTCAAAAGAACTTTACTCATTTGTTAAATAATCTTTATTTCATATCAGACAGTATAAGGAATTAATTTTCTTCATAAAAACAAATATTTTTAAAGAATTTATTTAGAGCCAAATTTAATACTAATCTTAAGTGTTAGCAAATAGTGACAAACCGAGTCTCTGCTTCGGTTAGGAGATGAATACAAGAAATAAGAGTTTGATTTAAGTGTTAATAATAACAGCAATCAGTGATAGCTATCAGTGCTGTCCACTAATGATACGTTTTATCGATATTCTTATAAATCGTTACTTTCATCAGGAAATTACAATATTTCAGTAGAAAATTCACAAATAAGATAATTTCTCGATGTTTGACGAGAAAATATGTCTCGAGAAAGTTTTAGAAAAATCTCTTTTCACAACACCATTTCAGAGTCCTCGTAGTTATTAGAAATTCATAGATGTTTATACAAGAGACACACCCTTTCATCACGGATCATCGAATGTGATTTAATCCCAAGAGTGCCGCCAGTAACCGACTTTTACTTAATGTTATTCATATGCTAGTATAATTATAAAGCGATAACATTATCCATACTAAATGACATTTTATCATGAAATGAAGCCATTAGTACTAGAAACTGAGTTAAATTATTGCTACTAACACATCGATATATTGGAAGATAGTTTCTGAATAGAAACATTTAAATTGAAATGAATTACATTGAAATTTCTTAAATAACGCTAGTATTATGGTTCTTCGTAGTTTTAATGGCGATATTGTTTTACCCAAAGTTAAATTTATATTACCATGAGATCGTTAAATGAGAATGAATAAAACGATGAGAATAACATTTTCATATCTTATATCATTTCAGGCTACTCAGTCACAATATTCATATGTTTAAGAAAATATTTAAATTTGATCAAAATTTTATTAAAACTTAAACCTTAATGGCATTGAATATAGAAAGTGATTTCGATCCTTCACAAATATTAGCACCAGAGTTATTGGTCACTTCTGCAGGAACTCATTTATATCTCATCGGTTTTTCTCTTTTCCAGAACGGATCGGTCAAGAGGAACAAATTTCATAACCCATTATTGATTGCTATAATAAATTCAATATTCTTGGTTAAATGTATCATTTCATTACTATTACCAGAAGAAAATCCAAAATATTTCATTATAATTCTCGACTTTTCCTACTTTATTAACGCTAGGATTCACTGGAATATCGTAGCCATTTTCATATTTTCCTTATCACTGATTACACAATGGATTCATTATAGGAATTACAAAAATAACGAATTTCCCACTTATTTGAAACCATTTGAGATGATATCAGGATTGACTTCGCCACTAAGTATTGGACTTTCAGATAAAGCCAAAATCTACAAATTCATGAAAACATCGAAACCAATATTCTATATCTTAGATAATTTCTCAAAACCAGTGACTATAACAGTGGCTTTGATTTTCACGAACTTGCCGATTTTTCTAAACTGCTCTCTCATTCAGTTCATTTTCTATGTATTTCCTCTGAACGTCATTTTCGTTTTCGGTTGTTACTACATCAATATTGTTATTGTATACCATGTCGTCTACTTTTACCTTACACGTTATTACTTGTCTATTAAAGCTAAAGAAATGAAAGAAAAAATCAAGACTTTTGCCATAAAGAAATCTAAGTTGACCGACAGAATAGCTATCATTATAATGAGGACTCTGGACTCAAACTATTTGGAAATCAATTCGTTTAACAAAGATTTTTGGTCTAAATACTTATTCTCGGTTTGGTTTCTATTCTCTTGTATAATTAGTTTACTCTTATTTATTAGTATATTTTCAAACACTGATTTAATAATAAGTTTGATTTTCATTTATGGTTCTCTTACTTTCGTGTTTACCCTTATATTAATCATAAGATGTGCTTCTTCTGTCTATTATCAATCCAATAGAACTTATGATATATTATTGGGAATCGTGTTCACACCCAATAAGTTGTCATTAACTAATGCCACTCATTTGAAAGTTTGTATAAACTACAAAAACTAAAGATTCTTAATTAAATAGATGAAAATTTTATTTTTTAGTTCATGTCATTTATTGAGAGATTGAGTCAAAAGAAAATTGGATTTTACTGTTGGAAACTATTTATTATAAATCAGTTTCGAGGATATGAAGTAAGAAATGATTCTTTAATATTATTTGAATATTAAAAATTATTTTTATTATTTTTAGATCACAGCCTTGACTGTGATTTTTATGCTGAAAATCATAGAAATTTCGTTTTATTGATATGAGAATAAGTAGAATATCACTGACTTCTATTACTATAATATTCACTTTAAAATCATATCTCTTATATAATTGTTGTCATATTCGTTATATTTGTTTATTATATTATAGTTAAAAGTGTTAAGGTTTAACCCTTCATCACAAC
Source organism: Archegozetes longisetosus (assembly GCA_018873245.2). NCBI lineage: Eukaryota > Metazoa > Arthropoda > Arachnida > Sarcoptiformes > Trhypochthoniidae > Archegozetes > Archegozetes longisetosus. Next base: position 6,229,088 of record JAEMBT020000009.1, on the reverse strand, counting down.
TGTGGGGTAAAATGTCTCAGGTTTGACTTTAAAAATCTCGCTAAAATCAACAAAATGTCTTTTTTGAGAATTTAGGTATTCTCCAGCCATATGTCTGACTTTTAATGACAAAAAAACCTGATTAATTTGGACTTCTAACTTTATTTTAAAAAATTTTTCTGGCTACATACTTTCCTGAATACAGAAATTTTCCTTAACATCGCAGTGCTCCGTGTTTACTATGTGTGTCGCAGTGTTGTAATGTCGCCACTAGCAATTTGAACCACTGATGACGCTGTAGCAGGTGATAACTACAAATTAATTATTTCGTTAATTAAGCATCGAAGACAAAGGCCAACTTTGATTTGAAAGGCATCAGGGCTAGCCTAGGATATACATAAAACGCGGGGTGGCATTATACTCCACAGTTAATTTCACGCTTTTGAAAGTTAAGTTGTGACAAACGGTTAATACCAGCTAATATCAGGTTTGGGCGAGCGGATAGAAGCCAAATAAGTTTTCCTAAAAGTGAGGAATAAGATATTAGTATTTTATTAGTAAAGATCATTTTGTGATATTTTAATTTGGGTTCGAGCGTGCTGTACATTCAGCCAAAAAAGACTGTTTGATCTTGTCGAAGGCTTTGGCCTGTGGTTTCGTATATGCTCTAAGGTTTGTAGCTTTATCAGTTTTTTTACTTTCTATTGTTGTATTCATAACTTCTTTCTAGAATCTATTATGTCTCATAATATATAATATATATTCGTTTAATGGCAAACTGATTCATAGTGTACCTTACCTATTACTTCACTTATATATGTTATTTGTTGCCATCGCTTATAACTGAATAAACTATAAATAAATCACTTAAATAATAATTGAAAATATTCTATAAATCTGAATTATATCGATTGAAACTTGAGTAGGATCAATTGACTGGGAATGTATAATATTAGTTGAAAATTTTCATAAATTTTATTGATGTAACAAAACAATGTTTTTACAAGTGTTGTTCTCAGTTCTTATCTAAAAAATGGTGTAACTTTTGGTGATTGTAAGTTGAATTTTAAGTCCTTTCATATTATGAAAATTGGCAGTAGATAAACATACTTTCTAAAATACCAACTAATTAATACTCGTTCCAAAGGAGACTTTCAAAACCTGTAGCGACACATTATTTGTTGTCCAAAAGATTGATATCTTACTTATCGGTCAAACAAAAATGCTGACATGACTCTCAGCTCCACGCCGATCTACTTTTCTGTCTAGTTTAAGTACAGACACACCACTATCGGTGGCAATAGCATTATATCCAGGATGAATTATGTTCTTCACAAATAATTATAATCCAATTGTGATACAAATTTTTGGCTAGTTAGTATTTTTTGGGGATCTAACATAATTCTTTCACGCACAATTCTTCAACAGCACAATTCTTTCACACTTTCTAGTTGATCACAGAATATAAGTGACGATCATTTCAAGTTCAACTGACCAACGGAGTGCAACCTATGGCCATCTCCATATTAGATGAATTACAGGAGACAAATGATAACCATTTCTAACTCAGATGACCTACGGAATGCAATCGATGACCATTTTTATATCAGATAGCATACGGAGGTAACCGATGGCCTACGGAAAGTAACAGAAACCCATATATTCAGTGGAAACTCGAATTTTCTTAAGGGAATTCAAGTTTTCATTTGGGTTCCTTTATACCCAGCAGAAACTCGAAATCTCCCAGGAGATTTCAATGGATTTAAAATAATACATACTGAAGATTTTGTCCGTTATTTCCTAAGCGATGTTCAGCTCATTTTACCTACTGGTCATTATCTGAAACTTTTTTAAGAACTTGAGGACTTGCCCCTTTCGTTTAATCTTTTAGAAGAATATAGTTTGACTAATAAATGAATTTTTAAAATACTTGATCCTTCTTAATTTTCAGATACCATTTTGAGCTATACTTGTTATTTAGTCAAAACTTATGATTAAGAGGCCATCTTTTCTTTAAATAGTTTAGAACTTTGTTCATAAGCTGCATTGATGCTTAATATTGAAGAGAAATTGTACTCAACATAGAAGTTTAAAAACAAACAGCACATACCACATAAGGCAATGCTTCAACTAATCAAAGCCTAGAATGAAATTTCTTGAAATCAGAAAAACTTGAACTTTTAGTATTTGAGCCTCACTCGTTATTTATATCTCTATCAAATCTTATTTATTTTTTCTTCCAGCTTGAAATTGATCCTTTAAAACGTGAAATAAAATTTTCTTCTATATCATCAGTAAAGTGCTATCTGTAATTATTTCAGTTAGGGGTATCATTATATTGTACTCACCTAACGATATGTTAGGTAGTCATTCATGAGAGGGTTATGTACTAAAATCATTGATAACATGTTCAATCATTTTGTTAAGCATGTGATGTGACTATAAGACTTTCTATATGTTCTTAAATTCATGTTAGAGAAAGAGAGAGAGAGAGAGAGAGAGAGAGAGAGAGAGCTGAATTTTAAGAATATCCGTTGTAAAAATAAGATGAAAGGAATCTTCGCCTGTTGACTCACTATTTCTCTTTTGATTCATTAATCGGGACTTAGAATGATTAAAGTAAAATTTTTTATGGATAAGCTCAACAAAGCATCTCATAATATGAATGCATATAAATAATGAAACGCTATAATTTATAGTAAATAAAATTTCATTTAACGAACAATTGAAGGACATCTTATTAAAAGTGTTACTTCAGCCGTGGAGAAAAACAACTATTAAGCGTTAATGAAAAGAAGGCGTTAAATGGTTGATAATTGATTTTTCACAACATTAGACAAATTACTTGAATTATAAATTGATCATTTTCGTGCCCGAGCCTTATTAATACAGAGAAAAAAGACACAAATAAGACAAGTATTCAAAATACTTTTCCTAAACTTTGGTTCATTTTATGTCTGCATTTTTAGATCTAAGGCTTGAATCATTTTCTATAGGAACAGTTCTAGATATCAGAACAAGTCTTGGGCAAAATGTCTAAAATTCAAGTAATCAATATATTAACGATAACTATTTTGCTGATTATTGACAGCTCATCACAAGAGTGTTTATGTAATGTTGACCGAAATGGCGAATACTGTGGAACTGAATTGAATGAAATCAATGGTAACAGTGACTGCGAACGAAATATGTATTTCTGCGGAGACACTAATCGTAACAGACCTGCAGTCCTATTGACCGAATGTGCAGAGGGTAGAGAATGTGATGTCAAAAGATTTTTCAGTAAGTCTTCAGATAAGAAAAGTTGAATAGATGAGACAACTAATTTTGACATAACTACATATTTTCTCTATTAAATTCATTAAAGGAAACGCTTGTTTAATAAACATTCAATGCGAATGCGGTAGACAATTAAGACGTGGACAGAGATACTGTGGACGAGACCTTAATGGTAAAGATTGTGGACCCAATGTCATTTTCACGTGCCCATACATTGGTCTCTTTCATCCCAGTCCACAAGACGCCTGTCCTGATGGTTGTCTCAATGGCACGTGTGTTAGTTTTGAGCCTAAAAAATGATTTCTTCGGCAAACATTTCATAAATTTTTGATCAAATTTTGTATGTTAAATCTTTGAAGAAGTAAATATTATTTACTTTTGTTAAATAACGTAATTTTTATTATGCATTTCAAGGCTTTTATTTTATTGTTTCGTTACGCTTTGCTGGATAGCTGAAGAAGTGATCGATTATTATGTGTTTATTGCTCAAGTGAAATCTTTTATGAAAACCATTTAACACTATGCTTATTTAACTTTATTATTATGAGTATAAAAGTTGAGAGAATTTGAATTTAATTTGAATATTCTTTTTTGAAGAATTATCATTATTATAGCACTGAACTTTAAATTTAAGGGGATTCCTAGTTGCTAAATATCTACAACTAATACCATTTTTGATCTCCTAATCAAACTTAGCTTGACTTCAGTCCTTATTAATATGAACGAGAGTTAGCACTAATAAATCATTAGCAAGTATGCATATCACTCATATGTGATTTTTTTTGTCTTCTTGAAATGTTTCGTGATAAGACCAATCTTTCTGTTACTTGTCATTATTTAAGAGTTGAATGATTAAATGTATGAAAACATATATATATATATATATATGTATGTCTTAATGTATACTTTTGCTATTTAGTCTTAAGCGTAAACCTCATCAAGAATAATTTTTAATTATTAAATGTTTACGAACTTTTCAGATTGAAGGAAATAATTAAATTTTTGAATGAAAAAAATAATGAATTCTATAAATTTTTGTGAAGTTCCTAAAAAAATTTCATCCGTAGACAAGGATTATGAGAACACTGTTAAATATTTTCTCACATATCCTTCGTTTGATTGCTTAAAGCCTCGACTTGTGTCATATGATTTAAAGCCAGAAATGATTGTAAATTGACATAACTTTAAGAATTGTTTATTCGAAATACATATTATCTAAATTCAGTTTTAACTAACTGTTTGTATGGATAAACTATATCCACAATGACTTCTAAGTCAACCTTAATAGTAATGTAATAATAAACTAATTACAAAACATGATAAGTATATAAACGCGCGAAATATCGTGAGGAATGTCAGGAAATAGTAAATATATTCAAGTTCAATTCATTCATTAGACCAAATACTGTAGCGCGGATTCATTCAAGTTCAAAACCACAACAAAATTTGTGAATGAAATTTACATTCGTCATTCATGAAAATAATGGTTAAAATTATTTGTAAAATTGCGTAACTTTTTTATCTTTACAACAGGATAAGTGGAAAATGTTTTTGATAGTTTACATTATGTATAATTATCGAGAGAGTACTTCACGTGATATCTAACTTGAAAGGTTAGACCAAAATTTTACGACTTTAGGAAAGACTAATAATTATCTAATTATTAGATAAAATATTTTACAATAATATATGAAGAGTCAAAAATGCATATAAAAGCAGTGAAACTGAATATAAGAAATCTAACAGTGCATTCAAATCGCTTATTATCTCATTGAAAACTATTGTTAAGAAAGTTTAAGTTTAACAAAATTTACAGATGAGTGACTTTCTCGCGTAAAACTGCATTCACTTCAACTTAAACATTTTGAATACAACAAAGTGTCAATTAATTATAGCTTCCGTAGTATATTATGGTCACAGTCGGGTCACCAAAAAGATTGTCGACCTTCTCATTGATAGCTATTATAAATAAGTATATGAAGTCCTTCTGAAAAGTTTTTTTTTCTCTATATCTCTCAGAAAACAATACCGGATATTAATTATTCACATATTAATACTATGTTTGAGCTAAAATAAAAAGAAAATACATAGAAAGTGAGATCTTTTAAGCTAAAAATCAAGTTTCAAAAAGAAATTATATGTAATTTTGAAGGTCCCGTGACTTTTAATCACTTCCCAAATAAGTATATCGCTTTCAAACAACACTTTACATCCTAAAAAAACACTGATATTGAATTTCTCTAAACGGAAATAAACCAAAATATTTTCTTATATAAAATGCTCGAAAATTCAAACTTTAAGTCAGTTTTCAGTTTTAGTCTTTAGTGACTTGTAAAATAAAATTACTTGTATTAAAATGGATTATAGACTGGTATGAAATTAGAAAAGCTTTTGATACTTTTCATAAACTTATTTTTCAGTTTATAGCAATTGTTAGAAAACCGTTTTAATAACAATAAAAACTTTGTGAATAACAACCATTTAATTGTGAATTTATTTTTTCTCTCTTTTTGCTTGGATGGAAAGTTTGTGGTATTAAGCTTGTTATTCTCAGTAGCCATAGCTTCATATTCTGAACAAAATGAAATAGTAGACGAATCGGATTTAGAGACCGATGCCTCTGAAGAATCTCAAATTGTTTCTGACTTAGAACCCGCTGAATCTGGTATTGCTGGAAAAGGAGCGGGAGCTGCAGCTGCTGGTAAAGCTGCGAAGAAGGCTGCTGCCGCTGCAGGTTTTAAGGCTGGAGCGAAAGCAGGAGCTGCCGGAAAAGCAGCCGCTTTCGGTAAAAAAGGCTGGAGCTGCTGGTGCGGCCGCCGCAGCTGCTGGAGGCAAAAAAGCAGCAGCAGCAAAGGTTAGCATTATGTTAAACCATTAGTTGACTTGATTATAAAAAGGAGATAAGTGTTAACTTTCACCACACTATGCTTAATTTATTATTAATGAAGATATGTTGATTCGGAATGTTTTAACTATGTCTTAATATTTTTGTATCTAACCTGGAATAGGGATTCGCTGCTGCAGGTAAAAAAGGAGCGAAATGGGGCAAAAAAGGCAAATGGGGTAAAAAATTTGGTGCTGGATATAATAAGGCTTTCGGTAAAGTAGCGTAAGTATTCATAAAACCATTTTACAATTTTTGAAAAATTCTTCATCTACTTAAATATTAATTTGAATATTTTTGAAATTGAAGTACTTTCAAGGCTGCTCAAGGTTTCAAATTCGGTAAAGCTGGTGGAGCATTCGCAGCAGGTGGAGCCGCTGGAGCTGCTGGTAAGAAGGGTGCATGGGCTGGAGCTGCTGGAGCTGCAGGTGCTAAAGCAGCCAAAGCCGGAGGAGCTAAGGGAGCAGCAGCAGCTGGAGCTGCATCCGCTGGAAAGAAAGGTGCCGCCGCAGCGAAAGCAGCCTTCAAGAAAGGTGGAGCCGCTGCCGCCACCGCTGGAGCTAAAGGTGTCAAAGGAGCTGGAAGTGGACTTCTTGGTTAAAAAATTTACCACCGATTCATTAACCGATAACTTAGTATATAGATCTCTAAGTCTTTTACTCTCAGAACTAGTTTTATACTCTTTGAAACGCTAGCTTTTGGTTAAAAACTATTACAAATTTATCAGCTGCACAATAATCAAATTTATTTTATTTCTTAGCTTAAATTATAACTTATAGCTTTGCGCTTTCTAATTATTTGCTCAACTTTTTGGCTTTTTATGCAAATTTTACAATTTTATTATTGAAAATTAATTGCTTTCTACTCTATAACTGCTTGATGACTTTTTACAAAACCTTTCATGCTTTTAAACTATTGAACAGAAATTTATTTTTAATCTTGTCTTCTATTTTTTTCATTATAAAACAAGTTTTTATTTGAATAAATATGATGAAGATTTCTTAAGATTCTTAACTAAATTTGAAGTTAATTTGATGGTCTTTTTGGGTTAAATGAATGAAGTTTAAAACAAAGAATTATTCAGACTTTGAAAATTTCGTACCAAATATCGTGAAAAAAGTATGATTTAATAGTTTTTAGAAAACTTATTTTCCATTACAATTCTTAAGAAAGTTTTAGACTCAATATTGAAAATTAGCTTCAACTTCTGCTTAAGTAATAGAAATCTAAAGAATTAAAAAAGCTTGAGTTCACACGAAACCAAACTATAGCGATTTCAAAAATATTTTATCAGCCTAGCCTAGACTTAACTTCTTTCTTATTATCTGATTTGATGTCTAAGTTGATTTTAAAGTAAATTCGACTAATATCTTAGTTCATTAAGTTATTCAATATTTAAATTAAAACGATAAACAATCGATTACCAAAGTATCAAGTCAATATAGACCTCATGCGAAAGTTCTCAATGGAAATGAATCGATTGTATAGCAATCAAAATCTTAATATATATACTGTATTTTCAATAGAATAGTTTGAGAAGAGTTCTGTCGCAGACCCTGTTAGCTCAACGCTTTCAAAACTAGGTTTGATGGATGACATGTGATCCGCCGAGATCAATTTTAATATTATGACCTATGACAACCATTTGATACAATTGAGATGACTCGTCAGGTCAAAACGTTTGGAAGAGATGTATTAACTGATAATCATAGACCCAAAAATCTAAGATTTTTTTAAGGTTTTGAGACATACCCCATATCAATTTAACTCTGATTTATTTTGAAATTTTTACTGATTAAATGTTTTTATATGAACTAAAATTTCAAAATAGATTCACCGCTGATACGACTTAACAAAAGTTTGTTTAAAGTAAATATTATATCTATTTTTAGAATACAAATTAATTTAAATCTAGTAATTTAAATATCTTTAAAGTGTAATAAATTTAATCAATTATTTATTGAGTGAACAACGTTTTGATATTACTATTACTTCAGTGATCAAATTGATCTACTAAAGTGTAGCGGTGTTTCGTACCTTGAAGTTAAAACTCTTTGCGGGCTCAGAAATTTTTCTGATTCGTTTTCGAGTAACTTTTAATAACAATAAAATCAACTAGGATTGTTAATAAGTGATCAAAAGTATGACTATAACGAGAAGTTCTGTTCATTCAAGTCAACAGGAATTTTTCGCACCTATAGTATACATTAAAGGCTGGATGTAACGATAACAGATATGTGTAAACATTTTTGCTGATTATATCGAGATGTAAGCTACACCGAAGATTTTGTTGCTTAAATTACATAAGATTTTTCAAAAATTAAGCTCAGATTTCGACAATAATTTCATTAGAGAAATATTGATAATGAATGTTTCCACAATAAACTCATAAGTAAGAAAATTGATTGTCAAGTTCTGAGTTGTTTTTTTAAAGACTTTGTTATAGTATTTTTCTTATTTTGACTCAAATAAGAGGTAATTCTGTTGAAACTTCAACAACGACAAGCCTATATATCACTGTTCGATTTTCTCCAGCCTTTAAAAATTATTTGATAGTACTTCAGTGACAAGACAAGAGAACCAAGCTCTTGCTAAAAGAGTTTTGCATTTTTATGAATGTATCAGCAGGTCAGAAAACCCACTCACTTTGAACTTTACAACAGAACATTTTAAAGAGGCAAAAAGACAAACAATCATTAAACGATATAAAGAACGCGGAACTGCCAGTTATCTCAAAATCTCTGATAGATTTTTATAAGCGATTGAAGGCCTACCAGGAATAGTCTTTTCTTTAAACTTCCTCGCAGAGACCTGTCCATAGAGTATCAATGGATAAGTCTATATGAAAGAACGTTTAAAGAAAATACTATTGCGTTTCATTGAAAAGCATCATAAGAGATCGGACGTTATTTTGTGGCCAGACATAGCAACTATTTGTTACCACGGTATGATAAGCTGGTTCGAAGCTCAAAATATCGAATTTGTAAAGCGCGACAGAATTCTCCGAACTGGATACAAGCCCGATTATCGAGAGATTTCAGGAAGAATCTAAGAAAATTTACAAAGTTAGACAGAAGCAATTTGAAACCTTAACTGATTTTAAACGAATCTGGAAAACATCTCTAAAACAATCGCCGAAAGAAGTGGTAAAAACCGAATGCATGATCTTAAAACAAAATTGAAAGTTGTGGGTTACGGAGAGGTGTTAACGCGATGCAAATTATAAAAATTTACTTCGATATTCAACAATACTCCAAAGTTAGCAAAGAAGCTCTCCGCCTACAACAAAATTGAGGTTCTGAACTCGGTAGCCAACTCTCCGAACTACAACCTCATTGAGAACATATGGGAAATAATTAAAAGTAGACTGAAGGCTATGGAACCGCTCTCTGTGGCCGAGTGGAAAGAACATATACAACAAATTTGGAATAATTTGGCTCAGGCTCACAAACTCGTAGAGTCACTTATAAATTCCTTGCCGATGATAGTGAAAGAATGCACTAAAAGAACGGTAATACAGTTAAGTAATAGTTCTCGCTGTTTTAACTAACATAGATAAGGCGTCATGTTTTAATTTTGCTATCATATTAATATCTACTATAGCTTAAAAATAAATTGAAAAATGATTTTTGTCAATATCTTTATCATATGCTTTATAATAGATTAAGCGGAAGATAAAATCAAATCTGTGTTTGATCTCATAAATAGTATTTAGTCAATCTCCTCTGGATCTAATCTTGATCTTCAGTGAGACAGAACTAAACCGGTATAATTGAAATTTTGTTCACTTCAAAGATTGGTTGCGGAAACTGATAGTGTGTAAAAATAATTGGGATAAACGCGAAAATCTATCTTTCTAGTTATGCTAACATAATATAAAATACAAGTGTTTATAATTACAGTATTTCACTATATGAATTCCCGAACCCTGTCCTATTCAGTCATTTTTATTATAACATATAACATCCCGCTCGATCCAGTAAAATCTAATCGAATTCCAATCACGTTCCATCCCGTCGGGACCATGTTGACATCACTAATTCGAACATTGATTCAAAAGTTAAACATTACGATAAAGACAAAACTATAATTCGCTGATATTATCTCATATCTTTATTTGACCTAAACGAATAACTTTATTTCCGTAACTCTTCTGATTTTGAAAATAAATTTTGTCATAACTAGATATAAATAAAATTTTGATTCACAACTACATCTCATTGAGATAAGAGAATAGGAGTGCATTCAAAACTTCAAACCAGAATTGTATTCAACCGAAGAGAGCACCGAGCCAATAAGTACATTGTCAATAGAAGAAAATTAAGACTTTTCTACCCCAAGTATAAAACGATTGACAATCAGAGAACAATTAGAACTCAAACAAAGCCTTAAGCATTTTCAGATATCAATACTAGTATACCCCTAATTATTATATTACTCCAGTTCTAATAAATATTTCAATAGCTGTTCTAGTAACTGATTATCCTGTAAAAAGAAATTAATTCAAAAATTAATAATTTAATTGTAATAAATTTTTAAACTAATTTTTTACATGTTCTGCATTGTTTAGATTTTTCAGTTCAACAGGATCCCAAATAATAATTTGCTAGGTGTATATAGCGAAATCTACAAGAAATAGAAGAAAATTGATTTCATGTTTGGATTTTATTTAAAAATGCATTATAATCTATTTTTTTAATTGAATAAGCGTTACATTACTTGTGTCTCTTTTTTGGACAAATCGGAATCAAAATCTGTATAATCAGTTATTAATAATTAAAGTCGTAAAATAATTTTATATAATTATAGACAATCTTGTCAATAGTAGTAATAATCAAAGATTCGTTGATAGAATAAAATGCATAAATTCAGATAAATAGAGATTAAGGTGCGAATTTTATTACTTGAAACTGTATTTCGAGCAAATTGAACAGAACAACGTTAGGTCATAATTATCCTGAGAGAATCAATGCTATAATCAGGGCCCAAAGCTCTCATATTGCTTATTGAAATAAAAATTTTTAAGTATAATCTAAATATGATATCAATTTCGATCTTTTTAATGGTTTTTGCTCTAGACACCTATTAAGTGATTATCTTGAACACTTTACGATGAATTATGCATAAATATATTAACAATGTTGTTATAAGGTCTTATTTTGTGTTCATTTTGTCCTGTGTCTTTTAGATATTTGATCTTTTGTAATATATCTTTTCTCTCTCTCTCTCTCTCTCTCTCTCTCTCTCTCTCTCTCTCTCTCTCTCTCTCTCACTCACTCACTCAATCACTCACTCAAACAGAAAGCAATAACGGATACTAATTATTCACACTTTAACACTATATTTGAGATGAAGGAAAGTAAAAATGTATAGAAAATGGCATTTTAAAGTTGAAAGTTAAGTTTGAAAAACAAATTGTTTGTAACTTTGAAGGTCCCGTGACTTTTAATCACTTCCCGAAAAAGTATAACAATTTTGGTCTACATTCCCAAAGACACAGATATTGAGTTTCCATAAACGGAAATGGACCAAATATATTTTCATATAAAAAGATCGAAATATCAAATTTTAAGTCAGTTTTCATTCTTATTTTTTAGTGACTTATTGTAAGATAAAACCACATATATTCAAATGGATTATAGACTGGTATGAAATTAGAAAAGCTTTTGATAATTTTTATAAGTTATCAAAATAGTTTTTCAATTTATAGTAATTGTTAGAAAAAATTTAGATAATAATAAAAACTTTGTGAATAACAACTATTTAATTGTGAATTTATTTTTTCTCTCTTTTCGTTTGAATGAAAAGTTTGTGGTATTAAGCTTGTTATTCTCAGTGGCCATAGCTTCATATTCTGAACAAAGTGAAATTGTAGACGAATCGGATTTAGAGACGGATGCTTCTGAACAATCTGAAATTGTGTCTGATTTAGAACCCGCTGAATCTGGTATTGCTGGAAAAGGAGCGGGAGCTGCAGCTGCTGGTAAAGCTGCGAAGAAGGCTGCCGGTGCTGCAGGTTTTAAGGCTGGAGCAAAAGCAGGAGCTGCCGGAAAAGCAGCCGCTTTCGGTAAAAAGGCTGGAGCTGCTGGTGCGGCCGCTGCAGCTGCTGGAGGAAAAAAGGCAGCAGCAGCAAAGGTTAGTATTATATCAAACCATTAGTTAAGTTGACTCTAAAAAAGAGATAAGTGTTAACTTTCACCACACTATGCTTAATTTATTATTAATGAAGATATGTTGATTCGGAATGTTTTAACTATGTCTTAATATTTTTGTATCTAACCTTGAATAGGGATTCGCTGCTGCAGGTAAAAAAGGAGCCAAATGGGGCAAAAAAGGCAAATGGGGTAAAAAATTTGGTGCTGGATATAATAAGGCTTTCGGTAAAGTAGCGTAAGTATTCATAAAACCATTTTACAATTTTTGAAAAATTCTTCATCTACTTAAATATTAATTTGAATATTTTTGAAATTGAAGTACTTTCAAGGCTGCTCAAGGTTTCAAATTCGGTAAAGCTGGTGGAGCATTCGCAGCAGGTGGAGCCGCTGGTGCTGCTGGTAAGAAGGGTGCATGGGCCGGAGCTGCTGGAGCTGCAGGTGCTAAAGCAGCTAAAACCGGAGGAGCTAAGGGAGCAGCAGCAGCTGGAGCTGCATCTGCTGGAAAGAAAGGTGCCGCCGCAGCGAAAGCAGCCTTCAAGAAAGGTGGAGCCGCTGCAGCCACTGCTGGAGCTAAAGGTGCCAAAGGAGCTGGAAGTGGACTTTTGGGTTAAATTCTTGACCATCAATTTTTTTATTGAAAACTTTGTAAATAGATCTCTAAGCCTTTTACTCTCAGGTCTTGTTATATACTCTTCAAAACTCTATCTTATGGCCAGAACCTATTATAAATCAATTAATTGTACAATAATTAACTCTATGACATTTCTGGGCTCATGGCTTTACTCTTCCAATCGATTGCTCAATATTTTAATTTTATATACAAACTTTTTAGTTTTTTTGGAAATTAATTGCTGTAATGATTTTCTTAGAAAACCTTTCATGCTTTCAAACTATTGAATAAAATTTTAGAATTAATCGTATCTTCTATTTTTTTACATTATAAAACAGCCTTTTATTTGAATCAAATTGAGGAATTCTTTAGATTGTTAATCAAATTTGAAGTTATTTCCATAATGTTTTTGGGTTAAGTGAATGAACTTTTTAGTAATAAAAAATAAGATTTACTTTGAAAATTGTAGTACAAAGATTGTGAAAAAGTACAACTGAATAATTTTAGAAAACTTCTATTCCATTAGTAATTTATTAGAAAGTTTTGACAGTTTTGAGTATTAAAAAATTTGACTTTAAACGAATCCAAACTATACCACTTTATAAAACGTTTTATTAATGCTTTAAATTTGATTTGCTTCCTATTATATTCTTTGATTTTACAATTATTTTAAAGTGAATTAGACTGATATCTTAGTTTCTTAAGTTATTTAATATTTTACTTAAAAGACTAAATTTTAACAGCCAGAGCATCAAATCAATATAAATTTTTTTGAAGAATAGCCTTAGGTTTTAGACTAGATTATTAAAAGGTATACATTAAGACATAAAGACAGAAGTTTTAGTTTTATTTAATTATTCAACTCTTAACATAAGGCAAAATGATATAGATAAGTAGTTGATAAGTCTTATCGCGAAAATCTTTCTCAATAAAATGAATTCAGTGAATAACTCTCCATCTGTGTATTTCTACAGTATTTTCAATTGAATAGTTTGAGAAAAGTTTTAACACATATTCTCTTAGCTCAATGCTTCCTAAACTAGGTCTGGTTCATCACTTGAGATACTCTGAGGTCAATTTTAACATTATGGTCTATGGCAACCATTTGATAGCATTGAGATGATTCGTGAGTTTAAAAAGTTTGAAAAGCTATAGTACGCGACATTGAAATCGGTAAAAAGTTTTTATTTATTAAAAGTTATTACATTAAAATAAAGAGACAAAATTTATGCAAAATTTTAGATTATATTCCGTTAATCAAAATCTGGAAAAAATTAGGTGTCAATAGTGGCCTATTGGCCCCAATACATTTCTCTAAGCGCTCCGGCATGCTCTCAATCAAAGATTTGATAGTAGAGTAATCAATACTATTCCAAATTTTCGCAATTGCTTCTTTTAATTCACATAAATTAGTGCGATTCATAACCTCTAACTGTTGTTTTATTATTGCCCATAACCGCTCAATAGGGTTAAGGTCTGGAAAGCCTGGTGCCTATTCCAGAACTTCAATTTCATTGGCGCGAAACCACTTAGTTGTCTTCTTCGACTTGTGGGGCGGGGTGTTATCCTGCTGGTATACCCAGCCATCTGGATATAGCACTCCAAGTGTCCAGGAAAAATATTTCTCCATAGTATCGATATATTTATCAGAATTTATCGACCCGTTGATGATAGCTATGTCCGTATTTCCTGGCATAGAAATGCCACCCCAAACCATTGCCGACGGGGAATGTTTTGATACGGGAATTGATTGTGGCTTTTTGCCCCACTGTTCTAAAGTGATGCGATATAACTGAAAAGTGCTTTCATCACTAAAGCACACTTTAGACCAGTCGGTATTCATGTGTCTTCGGCACCACTCAACCCTTTTAGCTTTCATGGCTTTCGTCAAATAGGGGCACTTTTGTGGGATTAATTTCCGCCAACCAATTGATTTTAGGAAATGCTGAATAGTCCTGCCGGACAACTTAGGGCTGCCCTTCTTATGGCCTTTAACGACTATCATTACCTTGAAGTTTGAGACGCGCTCCACTCCCGAGTTTTCTCTCCACCCCCTGTTCGGATTTTATTCGATTTAACACAGCATTAATTGTTCTTAAAGGTATTTTTGTTAATTTAAAAAGTTGATTAGCTTTTACAAACCCGCTATCATAAAGATTTTAAAGTCTAATTCTAGCCTCTAATTCCATTTTGTTTACTAAATATAAAACTGCCGCCAAAATTTTAATCCTTATCAATTAATCGGATTAAAATAACTTTAGGTGAAGTTTGATAACCCTTTAACATAATGTCATTTTCTAATAGTTAAATAAATACGCTTATATGTGTGCAGATTAAATTTAAAAGCAAATTAAGTTTTTGCCGATTTTAATGTCGCATACAATATGAATTAATTAATAGTCAAGAATAAGTCAATTAATACTAGTAAGAATTTAATAAATTTTTATTTCAGAGTACTGTATATATAATTAATTTTAGCCCCTAATTATGCGCTTAGTTTCATGAGTTCAGTCGCGAAAAGGATGAAATTTATATGATTACCGATTAAAAATTCTTACTTTTTTCAGTATAAGTTAAATATACTAAAAAAATCTAAAAGCTCCGATAAAACGTTTTCGAAATAGCTATAGTTATGTATCGCGTTAATTAAAACTTTTCTAATTATTTGAGTGCTATTTCTAACTACTTAAAAAGTATTTGAAGTTAGTTTTCAAAGTTTAAATGATTTTTAAACATTTTAAAAGCTGATCAACTTGACTCAAAAATACAATCAAATTAACTCAAAATGTAGTTAAAAATCTTAAGTAATCTGAACATCTTTTATTCATATAAGATAAGGTTTTACAATAAGAGAAATAAAGAAAAGATTCAAAATGAAATTCAATTCAAAATAATACAATGCCATAAAAGTTTGCTTAAAAATTTCTAAAGCAGTTATAGAGTAGAAAGCAATTATTTTCCAGCAACACAAATTTTAAAATTTATGTAAGCTAAACAGTTACGCAAATAATTAGGTAGCGTAAAATTATAAGTTATAATTTAGTCTAAGAAATTATATGAAATTTATTATTATACAGCTCATTAAACTATAGTATTGGCAGTTTTGGCTGAAGCTAGCGTTTCAAAGATTATATAACAAGTCCTGAGAGTAGAACTTAGAGATCTATTTATTAAATCATCAATTAATAAATAGGTTATCAAGATATTAACCCAAAAGTCCAAGTCCAGCTCCTTTGGCACCTTTGGCTCCAGCAGTGGCTGCAGCCGCTCCAGCTTTCTTGAAGCCTGCTTTCGCTGCGGCGGCACCTTTCTTACCAGCAGTAGCAAATCCAGCTGCTGCTGCTCCCTTAGCTCCTCCGGTTTTAGCTGCTTTAGCACCTGCAGCTCCAGCAGCTCCGGCCCATGCACCCTTCTTACCAGCAGCACCAGCGGCTCCACCTGCTGCGAATGCTCCACCAGCTTTACCAAATTTGAAACCTTGAGCAGCCTTGAAGGTACTATAATTTAAAAACATTCAAATTAAGACTTAAGGTAGATGAAAAACTTTTTCAGAGCCATAAAATGTTTTTATGAATACTTACGCTACTTTACCGAAAGCCTTATTATATCCAGCACCGAATTTTTTACCCCATTTGCCACCTTTGCCCCATTTCGCTCCTTTTTTACCTGCAGCAGCGAATCCCTGTTTCAAGTTTAATCAAAAAATATTAAGACATAGTTCAAATATTACCAATCAAGAAATCTTCATTAATAATGGGTTGGTTTAACATAATGCTAACCTTTGCTGCTGCTGCTTTCTTTCCTCCTGCAGCTGCAGCGGAAGCACCGGCAGCTCCAGCCTTTTTACCGAAAGCGGCTGATTTACCGGCAGCTCCTGCTTTCGCTCCAGCCTTAAAACCTGCAGCACCGGCAGCCATTTTCGCAGCTTTACCAGCAGCTGCAGCTCCCGCTCCTTTTCCTGCAATAACGGATTCAGCGGGTTCTAAATCAGACACAATTTCAGATTGTTCAGAAGCATCAGTCTCCAAGTCTGATTCGTCTATTTCATTTTGTTCAGAGTATGAAGCTATGGCCACTGAGAATAACAAGCTTAATACCACAAACTTTACATTCAAACGAAAAGAGAGAAAAAATAAATTCAAAATTAAATCGTTGTTATTCACAAAGTTTTTATTATTATCTAAACTTTTTCTAACAATTGCTATAAATTGAAAAACTTTTGTTGAGTCTAATGAAAAATATCAAAAACTTTTATAATTTCATACCAGTCTATAATCCATTTCAATATAAGTGGTTTTATCTTACAATAAGTCACTGTAGACTGAAAACGAAAACTGACTTAAAGTTTGAGTTTTGGAACATTTTATAAGAGAAAAATCTGGTCCATTTCCGTTTGTAGAAATTCTTTATGAGTTTTTTTTCGGAATGTAGAGTATATATCAAAAGAGATTTGCTTTTTGGGAAGTGATTAAAACTTATGGGACCTTCAAAGTTACAAATAATCGATTTATCAAGCTTGACTTTTAGCTTATAAGATCTCACTTTCTATACAATTTACTTCATTTTATATTAAATATGATGTTAAAGTGTGAATAATTAATATCCGTGTATTGTTTTATGAGAGAAAGAGAGAGAGAGAGAGAGAGAGAGAGAGAGAGAGAGAGAGAGACGTATGTGCTTGTGCATGTGTGTGAGAAGAAATGGCATACAAGATCAATAATCATCAGCAAGACTCTTAGGAAATTTCAAATTTTTCATTGTATCCCTCGATCGAAACTCGCGAAATCAAATCATGCTCTAATCTTAATACAATAGTTTTAATTTTAGAAACCAGTTACTTCTATTGAATACTAGTTTTTAAAAATATTCAAATCTGAAATTTCGTTTATAGTCAAGTGCAGGTTTTTGGAGACTCTAGTCCAGACCCATCCCTACTCGTCTCATCCTGTTCGGTCTCAAATGTTAGTAATTATATCTTCCGTATTGTGAAAATTCATTTATTAGTATAATTAAATAATGCTAATAATTAGTACAAGCAAATTATAATATAATAAATTTAGCAGAAAATTAAATCAAGTCGGCGTTTGATATCGTAATATTTTGTCGACGTTTTCTGAGTCTAATCTTGATCTTCAGTCAGATAGAACCAGACAACTATAATTAAAAATTTGTTCACGTCAAAGATTGGTTTTGGAAACTGAGCAAATGTACAAAACTAATTGGTGTAAACGCGGAAATCTTTCTTTGTAGTTATACAAAATAACATAAAATACAAGTGTTTAAAATTACAACATTTTACTACACAAATCTCCGAACCACGTCCAATCCACACATTCTTATTATAACATACCATCCTGTACGATCCAGTAACGTTCAACCGAATTCCAATCACGTTCCGTCCCGTCGGAACCTGTTGACACCTCTAATCCGAATAATTCAAAAGTTAAACACTGAAGTAAAATAAACTATAATTATGTGTTTATCTCTTATTAATATTTTGTTTCTTAAATTTTTTTATCAAACTATCGCCAGTCTAGTGAATGGTAGCGATAATTAAAGATATATCGATAAAGTAAAATGCATAGATTTTAGTGATGCTATAAATTGAGGTGCTCATTTTATTAATCAAAAGTACACTGCGAGCAAATTGAACAGAAAAGCGTTACATCATAATTATCTTAAGAGAATAAATACTGTTATTAAGGCTCTAGGTTCTCATATATACATTATCAAAATTAAAATATTTTCATGTATTTTCCAAAGTGCAATCTGAATATAAAATCACTTTTAATCTATTACTTATGATGTTTGCTCTAGATCCTTAGCGAATAATTTTTTGAAACACTTCACGATCAATTATACATGATTATAAAATTTTAATGACACCTTACTTTATCTTCATTTTGTACTGCCTTTTACGTTATTAATCTTGTATGCCATTTCTTCTCACACACACATGCACAAACGCATACATCTGTCTCTCTATCATAAAACAATACCCGGATATTAATTATTCACACTTCAACACTATATTTGAGATAAAATGAAGGAAAACGTATAGAAAGTGAGATCTTTTAAACTAAATGTCAAGTTTGATAAATCAATTATTTGTAACTTTGAAGGTCTCGTGAGTTTTAATCACTTCCCAAAATGTATATCGCTTTTGATCTGTACTTTACATTGCCAAAATACTAATATCGAGTTTCCATAAACGGAAATGGACCGAATACCTTTTCATATAAAATGATCGAAAAGTCAAACTTTGAGTCAGTTTTCAGTTTTAGCCCTCAGTGATTTGTTGTAAGATAAAACCACATATATTCAAATGGATTATAGACTGGTATGAAATTAGAAAAGCTTTTGATAATTTTTATAAGTTATCAAAATAGTTTTTCAATTTATAGTAATTGTTAGAAAAAAGTTTAGATAACAATAAAAACTTTGTGAATAACAACTATTTAATTGTGAATTTATTTTTTCTCTCTTTTCGTTTGAATGAAAAGTTTGTGGTATTAAGTTTATTATTGTCAGTGGCCATAGCTTCATACTCTGAACAAAATGAAATAGTAGACGAATCGGATTTAGAGACCGAAGCTTCTGAACAATCTGAAATTGTGTCAGACTTAGAACCCGCTGAATCTGGTATTGCTGGAAAAGGAGCGGGAGCTGCAGCTGCTGGTAAAGCTGCGAAGAAGGCTGCCGGTGCTGCAGGTTTTAAGGCTGGAGCAAAAGCAGGAGCTGCCGGAAAAGCAGCCGCTTTCGGTAAAAGGCTGGAGCTGCTGGTGCGGCCGCCGCAGCTGCTGGAGGCAAGAAAGCAGCAGCAGCAAAAGTTAGTATTATATCAAACCATTAGTTGAGTTAATTATAAAAAGGAGATAAGTGTTAACTTTCACCATACTATGCTTAATTTATTATTAATGAAGATATATTGATTCGGAATGTTTTAACTATGTCTTAATATTTTTGTATCTAACCTTGAATAGGGATTCGCTGCTGCAGGTAAAAAAGGAGCTAAATGGGGCAAAGGTGGCAAATGGGGTAAAAAATTTGGTGCTGGATATAATAAGGCTTTCGGTAAAGTAGCGTAAGTATTCATAAAACCATTTTACAATTCTTGAAAAATTCTTCATTCACTTCAAATATTAACTTGAATATTTTTGAAATTGAAGTACTTTCAAGGCTGCTCAAGGTTTCAAATTCGGTAAAGCTGGTGGAGCATTCGCAGCAGGTGGAGCCGCTGGTGCTGCTGGTAAGAAGGGTGCATGGGCCGGAGCTGCTGGAGCTGCAGGTGCTAAAGCAGCTAAAACCGGAGGAGCTAAGGGAGCAGCAGCAGCTGGAGCTGCATCTGCTGGAAAGAAAGGTGCCGCCGCAGCGAAAGCAGCCTTCAAGAAAGGTGGAGCCGCTGCAGCCACCGCTGGAGCTAAAGGTGCCAAAGGAGCTGGAAGTGGACTTTTGGGTTAAAATCTTGACCATCGATCCATTATCAGTATTCTTTATTATTTTCTTATATCATAAGTTTTTATATGACTAAAAATTATAGCGAATAAAAAGTGTTAAGAAAAAATTCAAAAAAGTTTTATAAGCTCTTTTAAATTTTTGTAATATATTTAACAAACTGAAAATAGTAATCATTTTCAATCGATTAATTATATAAAGAGGAAGGTTTATTTTTCCCTACCTATGACCCCAGAAAATAACCTATGCTAATCGATAGTAGGGACTCTCAAGTCTTGTTATATACTCTTCAAAACTCTAGCTTATGGCCAGAACCTATTATAAATCAATTAATTGTACAATAATTAACTCTATGACATTTCTGGGCTCATGGATTTACTCCTCTAATCGATTGCTAAATATTTTAATTTAATATACAAAGTTTTAGTCAGTATTGATAAAAAAATATTGTATTAGAACAAAGGTAAAAGGATTAAAACAATTAAAAATATCAATAATCAAAATTTATAAAATTAAACTTATCTTATTTTTTCATTCAATCAAACAGCCCTTCATTTGAATAAGGAATTCGCCTTACTTTAGAAGTTAGTTTGAAGTTATTTCCATTTGCTCAAATTGGGCGGAATAATTGACGCGGAGCCAATACGTAAATTCCAAGCCTGAGACTATCAATTCTATTTGGCATGCTCGAATAAGCCAGAAATATGTCTAACTTGTCTCTGTATTTATTCAATTTTGTGTGTTTGACGAAAAATTTTCAAAAGGATTATTGAAACAATTAAATGAATATATGATTGCAACAATATCAAAGGTGATATAAAATGAATGAAGGGGTGAAGTTACCCTTTTCCTTCCCTTCAATCAGAGTCAAAACTTAAACGTATAACTAGGGTTAAAATTAATTTTTCCCAGGATTCTAAAACTCTTCTTGAATCAATTATATTAAACATAGTTTGATTGCAATTTTGCTTATAAAATATAAATATTCAAAATAGATTATAAAAATTCATAAGGGATATAACATAAAATTTAAATGGGATATCTCACTTGTCTTTGTGGTTTACTTCAACTTTTTTTGACGCCCTTTTTTAACTGCCAAATTTTCAAAAAATGACTCATTGAAACCTTGTTCTGGAAGATGAGATCTATAGATTGCGAACAATATCTTTTTGAGGTCATGCCGTGCGTCAAATTACTATTAGGCGCTAGCCTTCCTGTTTTATCCCGTTCTGGCTCGAGCTCATAAACTTAAACGTATAACTAGGGGCTAAAATTAATTTTTTACCCAGGATTCTAAAACAAAAATTCATTGAATTCCTAATTATATTAAACATAGTTTGATTGCAATTTTTTGTTTTCTTATAAAATTATAAATATTCAAAATAGTATTTAGTAAAAATACATAAGAGGAATATAACATAAAATTTAAATGGGATATCATTATTTTGTCAATAAGTAAAAATATCATAAACATATTTAAAGTTTTTCACATTTTGAAAGATTGTCGCTTCTTTTTAACACTTTTCACTTTCGCTCATAGGATCATGAGGTCCTCTCCTCAAGGCCACTGCCCAAAACTCACTCTCTTCTCAAGTTTCGAACATATATAAATAAAATGGATCTAAATTATTATTTTTTAAATATTGACCGTATTTCATAGAGAACATCAACATAAAAATAACTTTGAATGCATTATGTAAAGCATTACATAAATTGTAAAACATTACTTAAGATAAATATTTGACAAGTTATTTTAAAAGAATGAAAAACTGATTAAAAGTCATTAAATTCATATCTGCATAATATAATCACTACCAACCTGATAAACCTTATGGTTCGACATTATAGCTAAAAATTTCTGTTATCTGAAAGTTTAATTATCTTCAGAAATATCTCATGCCATTAAGTTAATGTAAGAATGATCAATAAGTCGGGTTGCTTGACTATTAATTAATATATCGCTTTTAAATTTGTTAACCTCACAAATCACATCAATGGTATTAAATGGTTACCATGGACCATAATGTTAAAATTGACCTCAGAGTATCTCAGGTGATAAACCAAACCTAGTCTAGAAAGCATTAAGCTGAAAGAATTTGTGTTAAAACTTTTCTCAAACTATTCAATGAAAAATACTGTAGAAACATTAAGATGTTGACAGTTATTCAATTAATTCATTTTATTGAGATAACTTTTCGCGATGCGACTGATCAATTACTTATCTATATCATTTAGCCATTTGTTAAGAGTTGAATAATTAAATAAAATAAAAACTTCTGTCTTAATGTATGCCTTTTAGTAATCTAGTCTAAAACCTAATGCTATTCATAGAAAACATTCATACTGATTAGATGCTATGGTTGTTATAATTTAGTATTTTAACTAATATATTAAATAATTTAATAAACTACGATATCAGTCGAATTCACTATAAAATAATTGTAAAATCAAAGAAGATAATAGAAAGCAAATCAAATTTAAAAGTATAAATAAAACGTTTTTAAAGTGTTCTAGTTTGGATTCGTTTAAAGTCAAATTTTTCTAATACTCAAAACTGTCAAAACTTCCTAATAAATTACAACGGAATAGAAGTTTTCTAAAATTATTCAGTTGTACTTTTTCACAATCTTTGTACTACAATTTTCAAAGTGAAAATTATTTTTTATTACTTAAAAGTTCATTCACTTAACCCAAAAACATTATGGAAATAACTTCAAATTTGACTAACAATCTAAAGAATTCCTCAATTTGATTCAAATGAAGGGCTGTTTTATAATGAAAATAATAAAAGATAAGTTTAAATCTAAAATTTTATTTGATAGTTTGAAAGCATGAAACGTTTTCTAAAATAATCATTACAGCAATTAATTTCCAAAAAAAAACTAAAAACTTTGTATATTAAATTAAAATATTTAGCAATCGATTAGAGGAGTAAATCCATGAGCCCAGAAATGTCATAGAGTTAATTATTGTACAATTAATTGATTTATAATAGGTTCTGGCCATAAGCTAGAGTTTTGAAGAGTATATAACAAGACTTGAGAGTCTATCGATTAGCAGGTTAATAGGTAGGCTTGAGAAAATCTAGTTTGTTAACAAAAATTTAAAAGTCAATAAAAATGATATAAGATATAAGAAAATACTGATAATGGATCGATGGTCAAGATTTTAACCCAAAAGTCCAAGTCCAGCTCCTTTGGCACCTTTACCTCCAGCAGTGGCTGCAGCGGCTCCACCTTTCTTGAAGGCTGCTTTCGCTGCGGCGGCACCTTTCTTTCCAGCAGATGCAGCTCCAGCTGCTGCTGCTCCCCTCCCTCCGGTTTTAGCTGCTTTAGCACCTGCAGCTCCAGCAGCTCCGGCCCATGCACCCTTCTTACCAGCAGCACCAGCGGCTCCACCTGCTGCGAATGCTCCACCAGCTTTACCGAATTTGAAACCTTGAGCAGCCTTGAAAGTACTTCAATTTCAAAAATATTCAAGTTAATATTTGAAGTGAATGAAGAATTTTTCAAGAATTGTAAAATGGTTTTATGAATACTTACGCTACTTTACCGAAAGCCTTATTATATCCAGCACCAAATTTTTTACCCCATTTGCCACCTTTGCCCCATTTAGCTCCTTTTTTACCTGCAGCAGCGAATCCCTATTCAAGGTTAGATACAAAAATATTAAGACATAGTTAAAACATTCCGAATCAATATATCTTCATTAATAATAAATTAAGCATAGTATGGTGAAAGTTAACACTTATCTCCTTTTTATAATTAACTCAACTAATGGTTTGATATAATACTAACTTTTGCTGCTGCTGCTTTCTTGCCTCCAGCAGCTGCGGCGGCCGCACCAGCAGCTCCAGCCTTTTTACCGAAAGCGGCTGCTTTTCCGGCAGCTCCTGCTTTTGCTCCAGCCTTAAAACCTGCAGCACCGGCAGCCTTCTTCGCAGCTTTACCAGCAGCTGCAGCTCCCGCTCCTTTTCCAGCAATACCAGATTCAGCGGGTTCTAAGTCTGACACAATTTCAGATTGTTCAGAAGCTTCGGTCTTTAAATCCGATTCGTCTACTATTTCATTTTGTTCAGAGTATGAAGCTATGGCCACTGAGAATAATAAACTTAATACCACAAACTTTTCATTCAAACGAAAAGAAAGAAAAAATAAATTCACAATTATATAGTTGTTATTCACAAAGTTTTTATTGTTATCTAAACTTTTTTCTAACAATTACTATAAATTGAAAAACTATTTTGATAACTTATAAAAATTATCAAAAGCTTTTCTAATTTCATACCAGTCTATAATCCATTTGAATATATGTGGTTTTATCTTACAACAAATCACTGAGGGCTAAAACTGAAAACTGACTCAAAGTTTGACTTTTCGATCATTTTATATGAAAAGGTATTCGGTCCATTTCCGTTTATGGAAACTCGATATTAGTATTTTGGCAATGTAAAGTATAGATCAAAAGCGATATACATTTTGGGAAGTGATTAAAACTCACGAGACCTTCAAAGTTACAAATAATTGATTTAATCAAACTTGACATTTAGTTTAAAAGATCTCACTTTCTATACGTTTTCCTTCATTTTATCTCAAATATAGTGTTGAAGTGTGAATAATTAATATCCGGGTATTGTTTTATGATAGAGAGACAGATGTATGCGTTTGTGCATGTGTGTGTGAGAAGAAATGGCATACAAGATTAATAACGTAAAAGGCAGTACAAAATGAAGATAAAGTAAGGTGTCATTAAAATTTTATAATCATGTATAATTGATCGTGAAGTGTTTCAAAAAATTATTCGCTAAGGATCTAGAGCAAACATCATAAGTAATAGATTAAAAGTGATTTTATATTCAGATTGCACTTTGGAAAATACATGAAAATATTTTAATTTTGATAATGTATATATGAGAACCTAGAGCCTTAATAACAGTATTTATTCTCTTAAGATAATTATGATGTAACGCTTTTCTGTTCAATTTGCTCGCAGTGTACTTTTGATTAATAAAATGAGCACCTCAATTTATAGCATCACTAAAATCTATGCATTTTACTTTATCGATATATCTTTAATTATCGCTACCATTCACTAGACTGGCGATAGTTTGATAAAAAATTTAAGAAACAAAATATTAATAAGAGATAATCACATAATTATAGTTTATCTTTACTTCAGTGTTTAACTTTTGAATTATTCGGATTAGAGATGTCAACAGGTTCCGACGGGACGGAACGTGATTGGAATTCGGTTGAACGTTACTGGATCGTACAGGATGGTATGTTATAATAAGAATGTGTGGATTGGACGTGGTTCGGAGATTTGTGTAGTAAAATGTTGTAATTTTAAACACTTGTATTTTATGTTATTTTGTATAACTACAAAGAAAGATTTCCGCGTTTACACCAATTAGTTTTGTACATTTGCTCAGTTTCCAAAACCAATCTTTGACGTGAACAAATTTTTAATTATAGTTGTCTGGTTCTATCTGACTGAAGATCAAGATTAGACTCAGAAAACGTCGACAAAATATTACGATATCAAACGCCGACTTGATTTAATTTTCTGCTAAATTTATTATATTATAATTTGCTTGTACTAATTATTAGCATTATTTAATTATACTAATAAATGAATTTTCACAATACGGAAGATATAATTACTAACATTTGAGACCGAACAGGACGAGACGAGTAGGGATGGGTCTGGACTAGAGTCGCCAAAAACCTGCACTTTACTATAAACGAAATTTCAGATTTGAATATTTTTAAAAAACAGTATTCAATAGAAGTAACTGGTTTCTAAAATTAAAACTATTGTATTAAGATTAGAGCATGGTATGATTTCGCGAGTTTCGATCGAGGGATACAATGAAAAATTTGAAATTTCCTAAGAGTCTTGCTGATGATTATTGATCTTGTATGCCATTTCTTCTCACACACATGCACAAGCACATCTCTCTCTCTCTCTCTCTCTCTCTCTCTCTCTCTCTCTCTCTCTCTCTCTCTCTCTCTCTCTCTTTCTCTCATAAAACAATACACGGATATTAATTATTCACACTTTAACATCATATTTAATATAAAATGAAGTAAATTGTATAGAAAGTGAGATCTTATAAGCTAAAAGTCAAGCTTGATAAATCGATTATTTGTAACTTTGAAGGTCCCATAAGTTTTAATCACTTCCCAAAAAGCAAATCTCTTTTGATATATACTCTACATTCCGAAAAAAAACTCATAAAGAATTTCTACAAACGGAAATGGACCAGATTTTTTCTCTTATAAAATGTTCCAAAACTCAAACTTTAAGTCAGTTTTCGTTTTCAGTCTACAGTGACTTATTGTAAGATAAAACCACTTATATTGAAATGGATTATAGACTGGTATGAAATTATAAAAGTTTTTGATATTTTTCATTAGACTCAACAAAAGTTTTTCAATTTATAGCAATTGTTAGAAAAAAGTTTAGATAATAATAAAAACTTTGTGAATAACAACGATTTAATTTTGAATTTATTTTTTCTCTCTTTTCGTTTGAATGTAAAGTTTGTGGTATTAAGCTTGTTATTCTCAGTGGCCATAGCTTCATACTCTGAACAAAATGAAATAGACGAATCAGACTTGGAGACTGATGCTTCTGAACAATCTGAAATTGTGTCTGATTTAGAACCCGCTGAATCCGTTATTGCAGGAAAAGGAGCGGGAGCTGCAGCTGCTGGTAAAGCTGCGAAAATGGCTGCCGGTGCTGCAGGTTTTAAGGCTGGAGCGAAAGCAGGAGCTGCCGGTAAATCAGCCGCTTTCGGTAAAAAGGCTGGAGCTGCCGGTGCTTCCGCTGCAGCTGCAGGAGGAAAAAGCAGCAGCAGCAAAGGTTAGCATTATGTTAAACCAACCCATTATTAATGAAGATTTCTTGATTGGTAATATTTGAACTATGTCTTAATATTTTTTGATTAAACTTGAAACAGGGATTCGCTGCTGCAGGTAAAAAGGAGCGAAATGGGGCAAAGGTGGCAAATGGGGTAAAAAATTCGGTGCTGGATATAATAAGGCTTTCGGTAAAGTAGCGTAAGTATTCATAAAAACATTTTATGGCTCTGAAAAAGTTTTTCATCTACCTTAAGTCTTAATTTGAATGTTTTTAAATTATAGTACCTTCAAGGCTGCTCAAGGTTTCAAATTTGGTAAAGCTGGTGGAGCATTCGCAGCAGGTGGAGCCGCTGGTGCTGCTGGTAAGAAGGGTGCATGGGCCGGAGCTGCTGGAGCTGCAGGTGCTAAAGCAGCTAAAACCGGAGGAGCTAAGGGAGCAGCAGCAGCTGGATTTGCTACTGCTGGTAAGAAAGGTGCCGCCGCAGCGAAAGCAGGCTTCAAGAAAGCTGGAGCGGCTGCAGCCACTGCTGGAGCCAAAGGTGCCAAAGGAGCTGGACTTGGACTTTTGGGTTAATATCTTGATAACCTATTTATTAATTGATGATTTAATAAATAGATCTCTAAGTTCTACTCTCAGGACTTGTTATATAATTTTTGAAACGCTAGCTTCAGCCAAAACTGCCAATACTATAGTTTAATGAGCTGTATAATAATAAATTTTATATAATTTCTTAGACTAAATTATAACTTATAATTTTACGCTACCTAATTATTTGCGTAACTGTTTAGCTTACATAAATTTTAAAATTTGTGTTGCTGGAAAATAATTGCTTTCTACTCTATAACTGCTTTAGAAATTTTTAAGGAAACTTTTATGGCATTGTATTATTTTGAATTGAATTTCATTTTGAATCTTTTCTTTATTTCTCTTATTGTAAAACCTTATCTTATATGAATAAAAGATGTTCAGATTACTTAAGATTTTTAACTACATTTTGAGTTAATTTGATTGTATTTTTGAGTCAAGTTGATCAGCTTTTAAAATGTTTAAAAAGTCATTTAAACTTTGAAAACTAACTTCAAATACTTTTTAAGTAATTAGAAATAGCACTCAAATAATTAGAAAAGTTTTAATTAACGCGATACATAACTATAGCTATTTCGAAAACGTTTTATCGGAGCTTTTAGATTTTTTTAGTATATTTAACTTATACTGAAAAAAGTAAGAATTTTTAATCGGGTAATCATATAAATTTCATCCTTTTCGCGACTGAACTCATGAAACTAAGCGCATAATTAGGGGCTAAAATTAATTATATATACAGTACTTTGAAATAAAAATTTATTAAATTCTTACTAGTATTAATTGACTTATTCTTGACTATTAATTAATACATCGCTTTTCAAACTTTTTAAGCTCACGAATCATCTCAATGGTATCAAACGGTTGCGATAGACTATAATGTTAAAATTGATCTCAGAGTATCTCAGGTGATGAACCAGACCTAGTTTAGGAAGCATTGAGCTAAGAGAATATGTGTTAAAACTTTTCTCAAACTATTCAATTGAAAATACTGTAGAAATATACATATGGAGACAGTTATTCACTGAATTCATTTTATTGAGAAAGTTTTTCGCGATAAGACTTATCAACTACTTATCTATATCATTTTGCCATTTGTTAAGAGTTGATTAATTAAATAAAATTAAAACTTCTGTCTTTATGTCTTAATGTATACCTAGGGCTGTGCCGGTGCCAGAAAAAGCAGTTACCCATTACTTTTCCAAAAGTAGTCAGTAGTTATGACTACTTTCCTGACTACGATTACATCAATGAGTAGTCACGGTAGTCACGAATGTTTTCAGGTAGTCACAGGTTTTTCAAAATTACTCAATTATTCATTGAATATGAGTATTTATTTAAATTTACTCACTAGAAAATGTAACAGAAACAATTTAATAAGATTTGTAAAATAATTGACAAGTTTTCATTAATGAAATATTACAAATAAGATTTTTAAGGAATCACTTATTAACTGACATGATTTATGAAGAGAATAGTAATTACTTATTGCAAAATTTTTAATGAGTTTTATTATCACACAAATTAAAATTTTCAATAACGTAATCTTTATTCACTGATAAGAAAATTAGTTATTTGCCGGGTTCATCATTGAAGCTTATACAATAATCATCATAATGATAGTCACCTTTATAAAAGTAGTCGTGACTACTCGTGATTACTTATGAGTAACCATCAATGAATGAGTAATCGTTAATAAGTTACTACCAAGCATTTCATAAAGTTGGTAGTCAGTAGTCGAGTAGTCAGTAGTTACCCGACTACTAACCGACTAATCATAGTAGTTGACACAGCACTATGTATACCTTTTAGTAATCTAGTCTAAAACCTAAGGCTATTCTTCAAAAAAAATTTATATTGGTTTGATGCTCTGGCTGTTAAAATTTAGTGTTTTAAGTAAAATATTAAAAACACTGATAATATTAAAAATATAATAAACTACGAAATCAGTCGAATTCACTATAAAATAATTGTAAAATCAAAGAAGATAATAGAAAGTAAATCAAATTTAAAAGCATTAATAAAACGTTTTTAAAGTGGTATAGTTTGGATTCGTTTAAAGTCAAATTTTTCTAATACTCAAAACTGTCAAAACTTTCTAATAAATTACAACGGAATAGAAGTTTTCTAAAATTATTCAGTTGTACTTTTTCACAATCTTTGTACTACAATTTTCAAAGTGAAACTTATTTTTTATTACTTAAAAGTTCATTCACTTAACCCAAAAACATTATGGAAATAACTTCAAATTTGACTAACAATCTAAAGAATTCCTCAATTTTATTCAAATAAAGGGCTGTTTTATAATGAAAATAATAAAAGATAAGATTAAATCTAAAATTTTATTTGATAGTTTAAAAGCATGAAACGTTTTCTAAAATAATCATAACAGCAATTAATTTCCAAAAAAAAACTAAAAACTTTGTATATTAAATTAAAATATTGAGCAATCGATTAGAGGAGTAAATCCATGAGCCCAGAAATGTCATAGAGTTAATTATTGTAAAATTAATTGATTTATAATAGGTTCTGGCCATAAGCTAGAGTTTTGAAGAGTATATAACAAGACTTAAAAGTAAAAGGCTTAGAGATCTATTTACAAAGTTTTCAATAAACAAATTGATGGTCAAGATTTTAACCCAAAAGTCCACTTCCAGCTCCTTTGGCACCTTTAGCTCCAGCAGTGGCTGCAGCGGCTCCACCTTTCTTGAAGGCTGCTTTCGCTGCGGCGGCACCTTTCTTTCCAGCAGATGCAGCTCCAGCTGCTGCTGCTCCCTTAGCTCTTCCGGTTTTAGCTGCTTTAGCACCTGCAGCTCCAGCCCATGCACCCTTCTTACCAGCAGCACCAGCGGCTCCACCTGCTGCGAATGCTCCACCAGCTTTACCGAATTTGAAACCTTGAGCAGCCTTGAAAGTACTTCAATTTCAAAATATTCAAATTGATATTTAAGTGGATGAAAAACTTCTTCAGAGGCGTAAAATGTTTTTATGAATACTTACGCTACTTTACCGAAAGCTTTATTATATCCAGCACAAAATTTTTACCCCATTTGCCTTTTTTGCCTCATTATATAATTAATCGATTGAAAACGATTCCTGTTTTCAGTTTGTTAAATATATTACAAAAAATTAAAAGAGCTTATAAAATTTTTTTGAATTTTTTCTTAACACTTTTTATTCGCTATAATTTTTATTCATATTAAAACTTATTATATAAAAATAATAATAAAGAATACTGAAAATGTATCGATGGTCAAGCTTTTAACCCAAAAGTCCACTTCCAGCTCCTTTGGCACCTTTAGCTCCAGCAGTGGCTGCAGCGGCTCCACCTTTCTTGAAGGACGCTTTCGCTGCGGTGGCACCTTTCTTTCCAGCAGATGCAGCTCCAGCTGCTGCTGCTCCCTTAGCTCCTCCGGTTTTAGCTGCTTTAGCACCTGCAGCTCCAGCAGCTCCAGCAGCTCCGGCCCATGCACCCTTCTTACCAGCAGCACCAGCGGCTCCACCTACTGCGAATGCTCCACCAGCTTTACCGAATTTGAAACCTTGAGCAGCCTTGAAGGTACTTCAATTTCAAAATATTCAAATTAATATTTGAAGCGGATGAAGAATTTTTCAAGAATTGTAAAATGGTTTTATGAATACTTACGCTACTTTACCGAAAGCCTTATTATATCCAGCACCAAATTTTTTACCCCATTTGCCTTTTTTGCCCCATTTAGCTCCTTTTTTACCTGCAGCAGCGAATCCCTATTCGAGGTTAAATGCAAAATGTTAAGACATAGTTAAAACATTCCGAATCAACATATCTTCATTAATAATAAATTAAGCATAGTGTGGTGAAAGTTAACACTTATCTTTTTTTATAATCAACTTAACTAATGGTTTGATATAATACTAACTTTTGCTGCTGCTGCTTTCTTGCCTCCAGCAGCTGCGGCGGCCGCACCAGCAGCTCCAGCCTTTTTACCGAAAGCGGCTGCTTTTCCGGCAGCTCCTGCTTCAGCTCCAGCCTTAAAACCTGCAGCACCAGCAGCCTTCTTCGCAGCTTTACCAGCAGCTGCGGCTCCCGCTCCTTTTCCAGCAATACCAGATTCAGCGGGTTCTAAGTCTGACACAATTTCAGATTGTTCAGAAGCATCAGTTTCCAAGTCTGATTCGTCTATTTCATTTTGTTCAGAGTATGAAGCTATGGCCACTGAGAATAATAAACTTAGTACCACAAACTTTTCATTCAAACGAAAAGAGAGAAAAAATAAATTCACAATAAAATCGTTGTTATTCACAAAGTTTTATTGTTATCTAAACTTTTTTTCTAATAATAGCTATAAATTGAAAAACTAATTTCATAACTTATAAAAATTATCAAAAGCTTTACTAATTTCATACCAGTCTATGATCCATTTGAATATGTGTGGTTTTATCTTACAACAAATCACTGAGGGCTAAAACTGAAAACTGACTCAAAGTTTGACTTTTCGGTTTTTTTATATGAAAAGGTATTCGGTCCATTTCCGTTTATGGAAACTCGATATTAGTATTTTGGGAATGTAAAGTATAGATCAAAAGCGATATACATTTTGGGAAGTGATTAAAACTCACGAGACCTTCAAAGTTACAAATAATTGATTTAATCAAACTTGACATTTAGTTTAAAAGATCTCACTTTCTATACGTTTTCCTTCATTTTATCTCAAATATAGTGTTGAAGTGTGAATAATTAATATCCGGGTATTGTTTTATGATAGAGAGACAGATGTATGCGTTTGTGCATGTGTGTGTGAGAAGAAATGGCATACAAGATTAATAACGTAAAAGGCAGTACAAAATGAAGATAAAGTAAGGTGTCATTAAAATTTTATAATCATGTATAATTGATCGTGAAGTGTTTCAAAAAATTATTCGCTAAGGATCTAGAGCAAACATCATAAGTAATAGATTAAAAGTGATTTTATATTCAGATTGCACTTTGGAAAATACATGAAAATATTTTAATTTTGATAATGTATATATGAGAACCTAGAGCCTTAATAACAGTATTTATTCTCTTAAGATAATTATGATGTAACGCTTTTCTGTTCAATTTGCTCGCAGTGTACTTTTGATTAATAAAATGAGCACCTCAATTTATAGCATCACTAAAATCTATGCATTTTACTTTATCGATATATCTTTAATTATCGCTACCATTCACTAGACTGGCGATAGTTTGATAAAAAATTTAAGAAACAAAATATTAATAAGAGATAATCACATAATTATAGTTTATCTTTACTTCAGTGTTTAACTTTTGAATTATTCGGATTAGAGATGTCAACAGGTTCCGACGGGACGGAACGTGATTGGAATTCGGTTGAACGTTACTGGATCGTACAGGATGGTATGTTATAATAAGAATGTGTGGATTGGACGTGGTTCGGAGATTTGTGTAGTAAAATGTTGTAATTTTAAACACTTGTATTTTATGTTATTTTGTATAACTACAAAGAAAGATTTCCGCGTTTACACCAATTAGTTTTGTACATTTGCTCAGTTTCCAAAACCAATCTTTGACGTGAACAAATTTTTAATTATAGTTGTCTGGTTCTATCTGACTGAAGATCAAGATTAGACTCAGAAAACGTCGACAAAATATTACGATATCAAACGCCGACTTGATTTAATTTTCTGCTAAATTTATTATATTATAATTTGCTTGTACTAATTATTAGCATTATTTAATTATACTAATAAATGAATTTTCACAATACGGAAGATATAATTACTAACATTTGAGACCGAACAGGACGAGACGAGCAGGGATGGGTCTGGACTAGAGTCGCCAAAAACCTGCACTTTACTATAAACGAAATTTCAGATTTGAATATTTTTAAAAAACAGTATTCCAATAGAAGTAACTGGTTTCTAAAATTAAAACTATTGTATTAAGATTAGAGCATGATTTGATTTCGCGAGTTTCGATCGAGGGATACAATGAAAAATTTGAAATTTCCTAAGAGTCTTGCTGATGATTATTGATCTTGTATGCCATTTCTTCTCACACACATGCACAAGCACATACGTCTCTCTCTCTCTCTCTCTCTCTCTCTCTCTCTTTCTCTCCCTCTCTCTTTCTCTCTCTTTCTCTCATAAAACAATACACGGATATTAATTATTCACACTTTAACATCATATTTAATATAAAATGAAGTAAATTGTATAGAAAGTGAGATCTTATAAGCTAAAAGTCAAGCTTGATAAATCGATTATTTGTAACTTTGAAGGTCCCATAAGTTTTAATCACTTCCCAAAAAGCAAATCTCTTTTGATATATACTCTACATTCCGAAACAACTCATGAAGAATTTCTATTAACGGAAATGGACCAGATTTTTTCTCTTATAAAATGTTCGAAAAATCAAACTTTAAGTCAGTTTTCGTTTTTAGTCTACAGTGACTTATTGTAAGATAAAACCACATATATTGAAATGGATTATAGACTGGTATGAAATTATAAAAGTTTTTGATACTTTTTATTAGCTTCAGCAAAAGTTTTTCAATTTATAGCAATTGTTAAAAAAAAGTTTAGATAATAATAAAAATTTTGTAAATAACAACGATTTAATTGTGAATTTATTTTTTCTCTCTTTTCGTTTGAATGTAAAGTTTGTGGTATTAAGCTTGTTATTCTCAGTGGCCATAGCTTCATACTCTGAACAAAATGAAATAGACGAATCAGACTTGGAGACTGATGCTTCTGAACAATCTGAAATTGTGTCTGATTTAGAACCCGCTGAATCCGTTATTGCCGGAAAAGGAGCGGGAGCTGCAGCTGCTGGTAAAGCTGCGAAAATGGCTGCCGGTGCTGCAGGTTTTACGGCTGGATCGAAAGCAGGAGCTGCCGGTAAATCAGCCGCCTTCGGTAAAAAGGCTGGAGCTGCCGGTGCTGCCGCTGCAGCTACAGGAGGAAAGAAAGCAGCAGCAGCAAAGGTTAGCATTACTTTAAACCAACCCATTATTAATGAAGATTTCTTGATTGGTAATATTTGAACTATGTCTTAATATTTTTTGATTAAACTTGAAACAGGGATTCGCTGCTGCAGGTAAAAAAGGAGCGAAATGGGGCAAAGGTGGCAAATGGGGTAAAAAATTCGGTGCTGGATATAATAAGGCTTTCGGTAAAGTAGCGTAAGTATTCATAAAAACATTTTATAGCTCTGAAAAAGTTTTCCATCTACCTTAAGTCCTAATTTGAATGTTTTTAAATTATAGTACCTTCAAGGCTGCTCAAGGTTTCAAATTTGGTAAAGCTGGTGGAGCATTCGCAGCAGGTGGAGCCGCTGGTGCTGCTGGTAAGAAGGGTGCATGGGCCGGAGCTGCTGGAGCTGCAGGTGCTAAAGCAGCTAAAGCCGGAGGAGCTAAGGGAGCAGCAGCAGCTGGATTTGCTACTGCTGGTAAGAAAGGTGCCGCCGCAGCGAAAGCGGCCTTCAAGAAAGGTGGAGCCGCTGCAGCCACTGCTGGAGGTAAAGGTGCCAAAGGAGCTGGACTTGGACTTTTGGGTTAAAATCTTGACCACCTATTTATTAGTTGATGACTTAATAAATAGATCTCTAAGTTCTACTCTCAGGACTTGTTATATAATCTTTGAAACGCTAGCTTTAGCCAAAACTGTCAATACTTTAGTTTATTGAGCTGTATAATAATAAATTTTATATAATTTCTTAGACTAAATTATAACTTATAATTTAACGCTACCTAATTATTTGCGTAACTGTTTAGCTTACATAAATTTTAAAATTTGTGTTGCTGGAAAATAATTGCTTTCTACTCTATAACTGCTTTAGAAATTTTTAAGGAAACTTTTATGGCATTGTATTATTTTGAATTAAATTTCATTTTGAATCTTTTCTTTATTTCTCTTATTGTAAAACATGATCTTATATGAATAAAAGATGTTCAGATTACTTAAGATTTTTAACTACATTTTGAGTTAATTTGATTGTGTTTTTGAGTCAAGTTGATCAGCTTTTAAAATGTTTAAGAAATTATTTAAACTTTGAAAACTAACTTCAAATACTTTTTAAGCAATTAAAAATAGCACTTAAAGAATTATAAAATTTTTAATTAACGCGAAATATAACTATAGATATCATAAACATTTTATCGGTGCTTTAAGATTTTTATAATATTTTTAACTTATACTGAAAAAAGTAAGTATTTTTAATCGATTAATCATATAAACTTCATCCCTTTCTCGATTGAGCTCATAATTAGGGGCTAAAGTTTATTATATCTACAGTATTTTGAAATAAAAATTTATTAAATTCTTACTAGTATTAACTTGATTTATTCTTAACTATTAATTAATACATCGCTTTTCAAACTTTTTAAACTCACGAATCATCTCAATGATATCAAATGGTTGCGATAGACTATAATGTTAAAATTGATCTCAGAGTATCTCAAGTGATGAACCAGACCTAGTTTAGGAAGCATTGAGCTAAGAGAATATGTGTTAAAACTTTTCTCAAACTATTCAATTAAAAATACTGTAGAAATACACAGATGGAGAGCTATTAACTGAATTCATTTTATTGAGAAAGATTTTCGCGATAAGACTTATCAACTACTTATCTATATCATTTTGCCTTATGTTAAGAGTTGAATAATTAAATAAAACTAAAACTTCTGTCTTTATGTCTTAATGTATACCTTTTAATAATCTAGTCTAAAACCTAAGGCTATTCTTCAAAAAAAATTTATATTTATTTGATGCTCTGGCTGTTAAAATTTAGTGTTTTTAGTAAAATATTAAAAATATAATGAACTAAGATATCAGTCGAATTCACTTTAAAATAATTGTGAAATAAAGAATATAATAGGAAGCAAATCAAATTTAAAGCATTAATAAAACGTTTTATAAAGTGGTATAGTTTGGATTCGTTTAAAGTCAAATTTTTTAATACTCAAAACTGTCAAAACTTTCTAATAAATTACTAATGGAATAGGAGTTTTCTAAAATTATTCAGTTGTACTTTTTCACAATCTTTGTACTACAATTTTCAAAGTGAAAATTATTTTTTATTACTAAAAGTTCATTCACTTAACCCAAAAACATTATGGAAATAACTTCAAATTTGATAAACAATCTAAAGAATTCCTCAATTTAATTGAAATAAAAGTTTGTTTTATAATGAAAAAAATAGAAGATAAAATTAAATCTAAAATTTTATTCAATAGTTGGAAAGCATGAAAGGTTTTCTAAGATAATCATTACAGCAGTTAATTTCCAAAAAATTAAAAAGTTTGTATATAAAATTAAAATGTTGAGCAATCGATTCGAGTAGTAGAACGATAAGCCCAGAAATGTCATAGAGTTATTTATTGTACAATTAATTGATTTATAATAGGTTCTGGCCGTAAGCTAGAGTTTTGAAGAGTATATAACAAGACTTGAGAGTAAAAGGCTTAGAGATCTATTTACAAAGTTGTCAATAAAAAATTGATGGTCAAGAATTTAACCCAAAAGTCCACTTCCAGCTCCTTTGGCACCTTTAGCTCCAGCAGTGGCTGCAGCGGCTCCACCTTTCTTGAAGGCCGCTTTCGCTGCGGCGGCACCTTTCTTTCCAGCAGATGCAGCTCCAGCTGCTGCTGCTCCCTTAGCTCCTCCGGTTTTAGCTGCTTTAGCACCTGCAGCTCCAGCAGCTCCAGCCCATGCACCCTTCTTACCAGCAGCACCAGCGGCTCCACCTACTGCGAATGCTCCACCAGCTTTACCGAATTTGAAACCTTGAGCAGCCTTTAAAGTACTTCAATTTCAAAAATATTCAAGTTAATATTTGAAGTGAATGAAGAATTTTTCAAGAATTGTAAAATAGTTTTATGAATACTTACGCTACTTTACCGAAAGCCTTATTATATCCAGCACCAAATTTTTTACCCCATTTGCCACCTTTGCCCCATTTTGCTCCTTTTTTACCTGCAGCAGCGAATCCCTATTCCAGGTTAAATGCAAAATGTTAAGACATAGTTAAAACATTTCGAATCAACATATCTTCATTAATAATAAATTAAGCATATTGTGGTGAAATTTAAAACTTATCTTTTTTTTATAATCAACTTAACTAATGGTTTGATATAATACTAACCTTTGCTGCTGCTGCCTTTTTTCCTCCGGCAGCTGCGGCGGCCGCACCGGAAACTCCAGCCTTTTTACCGAAAGCGGCTGCTTTACCGGCAGCTCCTGCTTTCGCTCCAGCCTTAAAACCTGCAGCACCGGCAGCCATTTTCGCAGCTTTACCAGCAGCTGCAGCTCCCGCTCCTTTTCCAGCAATACCAGATTCAGCGGGTTCTAAATCAGACACAATTTCAGATTGTTCAGAAGCATCCGTCTCTAAATCCGATTCGTTTACTATTTCATTTTGTTCAGAGTATGAAGCTATGGCCACTGACAATAATAAACTTAATACCACAAACTTTTCATTCAAACGAAAAGAGAGAAAAAATAAATTCACAATAAAATCGTTGTTATTCACAAAGTTTTATTGTTATCTAAACTTTTTTTCTAATAATAGCTATAAATTGAAAAACTAATTTCATAACTTATAAAAATTATCAAAAGCTTTACTAATTTCATACCAGTCTATAATCCATTTGAATATATGTGGTTTTATCTTACAACAAATCACTGAGGGCTAAAACTGAAAACTGACTCAAAGTTTGACTTTTCGGTTTTTTTTATATGAAAAGGTATTCGGTCCATTTCCGTTTATGGAAACTCGATATTAGTATTTTGGGAATGTAAAGTATAGATCAAAAGCGATATACATTTTGGGAAGTGATTAAAACTCACGAGACCTTCAAAGTTACAAATAATTGATTTAATCAAACTTGACATTTAGTTTAAAAGATCTCACTTTCTATACGTTTTCCTTCATTTTATCTCAAATATAGTGTTAAAGTGTGAATAATTAATATCCGCGCATTGTTTATGATAAAGAAGAGAGAGAGAGACAGTGCAGGT
This sequence comes from Archegozetes longisetosus, assembly GCA_018873245.2. Classification (NCBI taxonomy): domain Eukaryota; kingdom Metazoa; phylum Arthropoda; class Arachnida; order Sarcoptiformes; family Trhypochthoniidae; genus Archegozetes; species Archegozetes longisetosus. The sequence continues at coordinate 6,190,279 of JAEMBT020000009.1, read as the reverse complement.
TTCTAGAGACTCTAGTTCCTACCCGTCCTGTTAGGTCCTTGATGTTAACAATCAGTGATGAACACTATTCAAAATCGCTTACAACTCATGGAATGTGTGTATTTATTGAGATCTATTTACTAGAAAATATAAAAGAAAGTTTAAAATTTGTAAAATAGTTAACGAATTTCATTAATCAAATATTATAAATCAGATCTTTATGGGTTCTAAGTAGTAATTGACAAGATTCATGAAGAGAATAGTAATTACTAATTGTGAAATTTTTTATAATGAGCTTTACTATCATCCGAGTTTAAATTTTCAATTGACACAATCTTTATTGATAAGAAAATTAGTTTACCGTGTTCATCATTGGGACTTAAACGATAATCATCATATAAACATTTATATAAGTACTCGCGATTGCTTATGAGTAACCGCTAATAAATGAGTAATCATTAACCCTAGAATAGTATTTAATGGGTCAAAATGACCCAAAGGTCTATAAAAACTGTTATAATTATTTAATCCAATGTTAATAAAACTGATAGTATTTTCAAATGAGTCTATTTAGATCATATTATGCAATAAATTAATTATTTACAAATTTTATATTCAAATTGAATCGCTTTTAAAGTTAGTTCTATTTGAGTTTAGGCGATAAATTTGTATAAGAAATTAGTTTTTACTCAAACCTTAAACAGATTACGTCAGCGATGACGACACTAAACACGCTAACTGTTATATACCCTAACCCTTACGATAACATACTTTCCCAAATCAATTGATGGGTCAAAAAGACTCTATTTTACTGAAATCGTTAATCAAAATCGTTTTACTGTTTAAGGGTTAATGAGTGACCACCGGGTATTTTATGAACTTGTTAGTCAGTAGTTACACGACTACTAACCGACTACTCATGGTAGTTGGCACAGCCCTGATACGTACTAAGACTTAATGCTCAACGCTCGCACTCGCTACCGAGAGCCAAACGCTCGAGCGTTGAGCATCACTGTTAGTAGTAATATCTTCCATATTGTGAAAATCAATTTATTATTAAAATAAAATTATGCTAATAATTAGTACAAGCAAATTATAATATAATAAATTTAGCAGAAAATTAAATCAAGTCAGCGTTTGATATCGTAATATTTTGTCGACGTTTTCTGGGTCTAATCTTTATTTTCAATTAGATAGAACCAAACAGCTATAATTGAAACTTTGTTCACATCAAAGATTGGTTTTGGAAACTGAGCAAATGTACAAAACTAATTGGTGTAAACGCGGAAATCTTTCTTTGTAGTTATACAAAATAACATAAAATACAAGTGTTTAAAGTTACAACATTTTCCTACATAAATCTCGGAACCACGTCCCATCCCCACATTCTTATCATGACATACCAGCCTGTATAGAAAAGGCATTTATTCCTTGCATTTGAACTTTCAATAAAAGGATTGTAACTATGATTTTGTTTCCTTTCAAACAAAACTTAATATGATATACTTAAACCTACGAATATTTGAACACATTAGATGCATCAAGTTTAGGGTGACCACCCGTCCCTCACTTTTCTCACCCGATCACTTTTACTCTATCATGTATGATATTTGTTTTAGATTCCTAGAAAATCATTATATGAAACACTACACTAAACATGATTATAAAATTGTTATAAGGTCTTCTTTTATCTTCGTTTTATACTGTCGTTTAGGTTGTATGTCATCTCTTCTCACAAACACATATAGACAAAAACATGCATCTATTTGTCTATCTGTCTGTCTCTGTCTCTCACTTTCTCTGTCTCTCGTAAAACAATACCCGGATATTAATTATTCACACTTCAACACTGTATTTGAGATAAGATAAAGGAAAATGTATAGAATGTGAGATCTTTTAAACTAAAAATCAAGTTCAGTAAACAAATTGTTTGTAACTTTGGAGGTCTCGTGAGTTTTAATCACTTCCCAAAATGTATATCGCTTTTGATCTGTACTTTACATTCCCAAAATACTAATATCGAGTTTCCATAAACGGAAATGGACCGAATACCTTTTCATATAAAATGATCGAAAAGTCAAACTTTGAGTCAGTTTTCAGTTTTAGCCCTCAGTGATTTGTTGTAAGATAAAACCACATATATTCAAATGGATTATAGACTGGTATGAAATTTAAAAAGTAGTTGGTAATTTTTATTAGTTATCAAAATAGTTTTTTCAATTTATAGAAGTTGTTTGAAAAAAGTTTAACTAACATTATAAAAATTTGTGAATAACGACCATTTAATTGTGAATTTATTTTCCTCTCTTTATATTTGGATAAAAAGTTTGTGGTATTAAGCTTGTTATTCTCAGTGGCCATAGCTTCGTACTCTGAAGGAAATGAAATAGTTGACGAATCGGATTTAGAGACCGATGCTTCTGAAGAATCTCAAATTGTGTCAGACTTAGAACCCGCTGAATCTGTTATTGCTGGAAAAGGAGCGGGAGCTGCAGCTGCTGGTAAAGCTGCGAAAAAGGCTGCTGCCGCTGCAGGTTTTAAGGCTGGAGCAAAAGCCGGAGCTGCCGGAAAAGCAGCCGCTTTCGGTAAAAAGGCTGGAGCTGCCGGTGCTGCCGCCGCAGCTGCTGGAGGCAAAAAAGCAGCAGCAGCAAAGGTTAGCATTACGTTAAACCGTTAATTGATTTTATTACAAGAAGGAGTTAAATGTTAGCTTTCATAACACTACGCATAACCAACTATTAATAAAGATTGCTTGATTCGGAATGATCTAACTATATATTAAAATTTTGGTATTCAACTTAAAATAGGGATTCGCTGCTGCAGGTAAAAAAGGAGCGAAATGGGGCAAAGGCGGCAAATGGGGTAAAAAATTTGGTGCTGGATATAATAAGGCTTTCGGTAAAGTAGCGTAAGTGTTCATAAAACCATTTTATAATTCTCAAATTTATCATTTATCTTAAATATTAATTTGAACTTTTTTAATTAAAGTACCTTCAAGGCTGCTCAAGGTTTCAAATTTGGTAAAGCTGGTGGAGCATTCGCAGCAGGTGGAGCCGCTGGTGCTGCTGGTAAGAAGGGTGCATGGGCTGGAGCTGCTGGAGCTGCAGGTGTTAAAGCAGCTAAAACCGGAGGAGCTAAGGGAGCAGCAGCAGCTGGAGCTGCATCTGCTGGAAAGAAAGGTGCCGCCGCAGCGAAAGCAGCCTTCAAGAAAGGTGGAGCCGCTGCAGCCACTGCTGGAGCTAAAGGTGCCAAAGGAGCTGGAAGTGGATTTTTGGGTTAAAATCTTGACCATTGATCCATTAGTTGATAACTAGTATTCTTTATCATTTTTATATTATAAGTTTAATATGAATAAAAATTATAAATATTTCTTTCGGTTTTTAACTATATTAGAATTTAATTTGATGGTGTTTGTCATTTAAATTGATGAACTTTAAAATAATACAAAAATTCATTTAAACTTTGAAAATCAACTTTAACCCTTAATCTAGTGATGGAAAATTAAAGAATCAGAAAAATGTGAACTCATATATAGCGATCTTAGAAATGTTTTATCACCGCTTTTAGATTTGATTTCGATATTGTTTTAAATTGAACTCTACTTATACGGATTGTCCAAAATACAACTAAACTCAAATTTTGAGTATAATTTTTCTTTAATATTATCCAGTCGATTAGGTGCAACTTATGAATAAAGTTTGAAACAAGTAAATGAAAAGTCAACTTTTAATCATAATTTGAGAAAAAAACAAAAGTAGTATTCAAAATGATCTTTTTAATAAAACAAAGTTTTTATTTATAAAACTTATTTGTTAACTAAGTCTTGTGATCGAACTAGAAAACAATTTTATGATAAATTTGGTAAAAATGGATTAACGAATGCTACTATGATTGAAATTAATAGAATTAATAATAAGCAAATTTTGTAGAGAACGTTTCTAAACACTATTTCTGTATACGATGTTAGATTAATAAATGTTCATTTTGATAAATCAAATTTTCAGTGTATGAGTAATTGATATTACTTTTGTTTAAAATGTTAAATTGTAAAAAGCCTTTAACTGCTTTATCTGAGTTTAGTTTTATCTTGGACAATCTGTATCTTAACTAACTCAATTATTTAATATTTGAGTTAGAACACTAAACAATAATTTTCAACGCATCAAATCTATATAGACTTCATGCAAAGTTCTCGTTAATGGAAGTGAACTCATTGTATAGCTATTGTCGTCTGAATATTTCTACAATATATCCGGTAGAATTGTTTGAAAAGGGTTTTGTTACAAATTGTCTTACACGCAAAAAGATAAAATAAAACTAGCAAATAAAAAAACAATCGTTACAATCGCTTGTATCACAATCATTTGAATTACTACATGCTTTATATACAAAACTATTAATAGTATATTTCGGCTATTTATTTCTAGTTACTCGGGGTATATTCGCAGCCAAGATCATGTTCGTTAGGTACGTGAAGACAAGCACCTTAATAAAAGTTTAGTCTGAAATTCAAACCCGAAAACCACATGAGATACTTCCCGTGTTAGCTCAACGGTTCCATAATTGGGTTCGGTAGTTTACTTGTGGTTCATCGAGATCAATTTTAACATTATGCCCTATCGCAACCATTTGATACCATTGAGGTGATTCGTGAGGTAACAAATTCGGAGAGATTTATAGTCAAATAAACCAATCTTTTGGTCATTCTTACAATAAATTTATGACATAAGACTAAACAGAGAACTTCAAAACTTGTTAATTAAGAATTAAATCCGTTAAACTTTTAAATGTTAGTGAAGGTTAAGACAAATTAAATTTAAAATTACTAAATGCCAAGCATTTAATTTAGTATACAATTGATCTGTTTTAAGATATGTTATATTAAACAAAAAGGTTAAATTCAACTTAAAGCAGTTGCAAGAAAGCTCACTTTAAAGGATTTATAGTATGTGAGTTACTTGAAGTTATGTTAAAGTAGGCTAATTGTATGCCCAATTAAGTACTTGGCATTTAGTAACTTTAAATTTGATTTGTCTTAACCTTCACTAACGTTTAAAAGTTAAACGGATTTAATTCTTAATTAACAAGTCATTAATTTCGCTTTTAAGATATTGTTGATGGCTTTTAAACTTTGAACTTATACCAATATTTTTAAATTTCCCATAAATTTCACTACATTTTTACAAAAGTTCTTAAGCTTTCAAATTTTTTATAAATTAATCATTATATTCATAGAAAAGACAGCGAACTGTATTAAACTTTAATTTCTAATTGAAGATAGAAAGAGAAGTAATGAACTCACAATCTGACCAAAGAATGAGCAACCAATTTATAAAATTTAAGTTCATTATAACTTATGCGATGAATTTTGAGAAAGAATTTTACATGATTCATATTGTAAACTTGATTTTAACACTTTTGGCAACTAATCAAAATTCTATAAGAAATGTATTTTATGTGGAATGTGTGCAAACTCTATTGCATTATCATCTCCAAAAGCCTTTGTAAAAATTCAAAACTCCCAAAAAATTACAGTCAAGGTTTTGAGGTATACTTTAAAATTGAATAATAATATAAATTTGATTTGTTTGCATATTATCCAAAACTTTCGTGTTCATAAGCCAAAATGATTGTAAACGTGTAATGAACTTTATATAACTCTATAACTTAATACGATATTATGAATGCATGCTATCATTACTATAAAAGTTTTTAAATTTAAAATTTAAAGTTTTATTTCAATAATATCTCCTTCCCTTAATTTTTGAAGCGGAGTTTAATAAAGAATTTTGGAGGTCATAATATACTCTATTGAAAAATGAACGCAACAGTAAGTAAGGTCGTTAGCTGAAGCAGGACTAAGTAAAAAATTGAATAAAATTTTTAATTAAACTTAAAATAAGGAAAAATTTAATAGTTTTGATTCTTAGTTATTGCCAGTGGTCATAAAAAATGTCTGGGGATTGAATCCATCATGACTTTCTATCGTGCTTACTTCTGAACAGTGCGTACCCAAAGCATGTTCGCTAAGTCGAAATGTCTTTTATATCGAGGTTTTACTGTATAGAGTAATATAAAATTTTACAATATAAGCTTAAATTTTGGCAATAAGTTCATTAGTGAAATGTTGAATCTAATGTTATCGTATTTTCGTTATTTCAATTAATGTAACAATTTAAAAGTTGAACATTGAAATAAAGACAGAACTATAATTAGTTGATTATCTCTTATTTTTATTTTATATCAACAAGTAACTTCTAAAACTCTTGATCGCAGATTCCTCATAACCAGTTATAAATAACTTTTTAATCGAAAACTACATCTCATTGAGGTTAGAGAACAGGAATGCGTTAAAGTATTTAAACCAGAATTGTATTTAACCGAAGAGAGTACTGAGTCAATAAGTAACTTGTTAAAAGAAGGAAATGAAGACTTATGCACAATCGACTCCAATCAGTTATCCTTTAGTTCCTGGTGCATAAAGATCAAAAATTAGGGACAGCTGACAAAATTAATAGTTTTATGCAAAGAACTATAGAGAAAATATTAACTCAAACTTTATGAATAAAAACCAACACTTGATTCATAACTGATGACGAAAACTGATATTTATTGTCTGACATATCGTGATTTTTTTACTTAAAAAGCGCATTTATCATGATTAACAGTGATCGTTGAGCTGTTCGTTACATTAAAATCAAATGATTCATATATTAATGTATTGTAAATGTTCATAAATAAATAAATGAATAAAGAAGCCCTTCAAATTTTGCACTTCACACAATCAGTTTAGGATTCATAAAAAGAAAATTATTTGGTCATGGCTATACCCTAAGTATAAAACGGTTGACAATCGGAGAACAATTTGAGTAAAAATACAAAACCTTGAGCATTTTGAGCATCAACACTGGTATATTGCTAACTGTTATATAATGCTAGTTCCAATTGTCAAAGAACTATTCTAATAGATATTTCCATATCTCTTCATTCTGTAAAAAGAAAATTAACCCAAGAAATGAACAATTCAAGGTATAATTGAAAACTAATTTTGCACAGTGTTCTGACATTGGCATGTTTTGCGTATCATTTCTATTAATACTAAATGTAATATGTGACTATGATATTGTTTATAAGACTTACATTGTGTTAAATTTTGTTTTCCGTCTTTTTTATTATTTATCCTTTGTATCATCTTTTCTTTTTTCTCTATTCCATTTTCAGAAAACAATACCGGATATTAATTATTCACATTTTAATACTATGCTTGAGATAAAATAAGAAAATGTATAGAAAGTGAGATTTTTTAAGCTAAAGATCAAGTTTAAAAAATAAATTGTTTATAATTTTGAAGGTCTCGTAACTTTTAATCACTTCCCAAAAAGTAAATCTCTTTTGATATATACTCTACATTCCAAAAAACTAATAAAGAATTTCTATAAACGGAAATGGACCAGATTTTTTCTCTTATAAAATGTTCGAAAAATCAAACTTTAAGTCAGTTCTCGTTTTTAGTCTACAGTGACTTATTGTAAGATAAAACCACATATATTGAAATGGATTATAGACTGGTATGAAATTATAAAGTTTTTGATACTTTTTATTAGCTTCAGCAAAAGTTTTTCAATTTATAGCAATTGTTAAAAAAAAGTTTAGATAACAATAAAAACTTTGTAAATAACAACGATTTAATTGTGAATTTATTTTTTCTCTCTTTTCGTTTGAATGTAAAGTTTGTGGTATTAAGCTTGTTATTCTCAGTGGCCATAGCTTCATACTCTGAACAAAATGAAATAGACGAATCAGACTTGGAGACTGATGCTTCTGAACAATCTGAAATTGTGTCTGATTTAGAACCCGCTGAATCCGTTATTGCAGGAAAAGGAGCGGGAGCTGCAGCTGCTGGTAAAGCTGCGAAAATGGCTGCTGGTGCTGCAGGTTTTAAGGCTGGAGCGAAAGCAGGAGCTGCCGGTAAAGCAGCCGCTTTCGGTAAAAAGGCTGGAGCTGCCGGTGCGGCCGCTGCAGCTGCAGGAGGAAAGAAAGCAGCAGCAGCAAAGGTTAGCATTACGTTAAACCAACCCATTATTAATGAAGATTTCTTGATTGGGAATATTTGAACTTTGTCTTAATATTTTTTGATTCGACTTGAAACAGGGATTCGCTGCTGCAGGTAAAAAAGGAGCGAAATGGGGCAAAGGTGGCAAATGGGGTAAAAAATTCGGTGCTGGATATAATAAGGCTTTCGGTAAAGTAGCGTAAGTATTCATAAAACCATTATAAAATTCTTGAAAAATTCTTCATTTACTAGAATATTAATTTGAATATTTTTGAAATTGAAGTACCTTCAAGGCTGCTCAAGGTTTCAAATTTGGTAAAGCTGGTGGAGCATTCGCAGCAGGTGGAGCCGCTGGTGCTGCTGGTAAGAAGGGTGCATGGGCCGGAGCTGCTGGAGCTGCAGGTGCTAAAGCAGCTAAAACCGGAGGAGCTAAGGGAGCAGCGGCAGCTGGATTTGCTACTGCTGGTAAGAAAGGTGCCGCCGCAGCGAAAGCGGCCTTCAAGAAAGGTGGAGCCGCTGCAGCCACTGCTGGAGGTAAAGGTGCCAAAGGAGCTGGACTTGGACTTTTGGGTTAAAATCTTGACAACCTATTTATTAGTTGATGACTTAATAAATAGACCTCTAAGTTCTACTCTTAGGACTTGTTATATAATCTTTGAAACGCTAGCTTTAGCCAAAACTGTAAATACTATAGTTTAATGAGCTGTATAATAATAAATTTTATGCAATTTCTTAGACTAAATCATAACTTATAATTTTACTCTTCCTAATTATTTATGTAACTATGTAGCTTACACAAATTTTTAAATTCTTATTGCTGGAAACTAAATGCTTTCTACCCTATAACTGCTTTAATGATTTTTAGGAAATCTTTTATTGTATTGTATAATTTTGAACTGAATTTCATTTTTAATCCTTTCTTTATTTCTTTCGTTATAAAACATGATCTTATATGAATAAAAGATATTCAGATTACTTAAGATTTTTAACTATATTTTGAGTTAATTTGATTGTGTTTTTGAGTCAAATTGATCAGCTTTTAAAAAATTTTAAAGATTATTTAAACTTTGAGAACTAACTTAAACTACTTTTAAGTAATTAAAAGTAGGCGCTTTAAGAATTAGAAAAGTTTTAGTTAACGTGGAACATAACTATAGCTATTTTGAAATCGTTTTATCAGCACTTTTAGATTTAATCTCCTTTTTATTATCTAATTTTTTCCGAAATTATTTTTAAATGTATTCGAATAATATTTTATTTCATTAAGTTATTTAATATTCGAGTTGAAACATTAAATAATAATTACCAAAGCATCAAATCAATATCGACTTTATGCGAAAAGTTCTCTTCAATGAAAATGAATTGATTTTTTAGCTATCAATACCTGAATACAGTATTATCCATAGCTAGAGAAAAGTTTTGTCTCTCTTATCTCAACAGTCTCAAAACCAGGTTGGGAGAAACAATTTTAACATTATGGTCCATACCAATCATTTGATGCCATTGAGGTGATTCGTGAGGTCAAAAAGTTTGAGAAATCATGCATTAGGTAATAGTCAAGAAATCAGATTTTTCGACCATTTTTACAATAAATCAGTGACGTAATACTAAGACGTTGAAGATAATTCAACTTTGAGGAAACAGCTTTATTTATTTCCTATAAATTCTAATAAAATATTACGAAAGTTCTTATGCTTTAAAAATTTTCTAACGTTACGGTGATACCGGCAACCAGGAGGTGCTGACACTGTCTTAAAACAGAAAATTCAGTGACTAAAAGTTTAGGGCAGAGGTCAATTATTGCATAATTAAGCTGTATCTTATAAATTATTGGTTAAATATATTTACGGTTGCCTTCTATGTCATCAAATGATTTTTATGACGCTTCAATCAGTCAAACCAATCATATCGTTTACTCATCACAATTTGAGTTACGTACTATTTACTAATATATTTTATATACTCAATATGATCCACATATATTAATTTTTAATTAACATCATTTTTTCCGTTCACTGATAGGATCTTTGATTGATTTGAATAGAATTTACGACTAGATATAGCATTAAAAGCGTTCTAGAATGCTGTGGAATTGTCAAAAGTTATTTTCGAAAATTATATTTTCAGTTGATTAAGGAAATGAATAACCCATAATCTTTCATCAATAGACTTTACATAAGTGTTTTATAAATTTACTTCTATTTTGCTCTTATGATAACTCAGATAACTGGTGGTAATTGAAGATATCCGATGTGAAAGTTGAGTATACAGAAATAGAGTATTGTAAATATCACATTTGTCATCAATTGATACATAACCTTCAAAATTGGTCTTTGACCATTGTATTTGAAAAGATAGAATCGAGTTTATTGAAATTAGATTTCATTTACTCAATTGTTTAGTGCATTTCTTATAAACTATATTTGATCCATCTCCTCTCTTTTCTTGATTTTCAACGTTAAACCACGTACTTTTATCTCATACTCATGCGTTTTACGTCTCAGATAACTACTTTTTGAAAAACCTTAAGTCACGAATTCCTAATCTTTCTCTATTCTAAAACATAGCTATCGATTTCTTTGGAAAGTTATTTAAACGCATATAATATAAAAATCTCGATGACAATATCTTCGGTGGATCTTAAAGTAATTGGGTCATATCGCGTATTTAAAATAAATAATAATATTTTAATAATTATTCACAGCAACAATTGGGAACACGTGCTTTTGCATTGTTGAATTTTTGATTTTAGAGGAGTTAAACTCTGATTGAGGTAAATTTTATACAACTGATTTCTTAAAAAGCCAGATCAATCTCAGGTAGTTTCCTAACTCATCACAAAATTTACCACTTAATCTTATCGATATACACACAATTTCAAAACTAACTGGGACACTTTAAATGATTATAACTCTATAATGAGTAGAGCAATTTTAATGAAATTTTTTTCAAAATAATTTAGAAACATATAGAATTTTATTACAAAAGAAATCATTTAAATATCTCAATAAACAAAAAAGTTATAAAAGAAAAACGAGAAATTCATATTTGTTTAGATAATTAATGGATAGATTTATAAAATAAAATACTTTTAACAAAGTATGTGTGAAAATAAATCAAATTCATGAAATTATAAATTAATATCAATTAATATCGTGTATAACTTCCATTAGAATCAATCACTGTTTGCAATCGACGGGGCATTGAGTCAATCAAATTGATGAAATATTGACGCCAAGAAACATCTCGCATTTGTTCGTACACATGATTGAGTACTTCCAACAGTTGCTCATTTGAAGTGATGAAGTAATTACAAAAAATAAATAAATCAAATCAATACTTACCGACTTCTCGACAAATCGCTTCTCGTCTCTTGTTTTGCGCTTTCAATTTAATGAAGTGCCGGAACATCATTTCCCGTTCCTGAATGGTTTTTGGCCCGCCGGACATGATATGACACAAATTCACTCAATTATAATAACAATAATAACTATTAAACAAATGAATTGAAGACAATTTGTATTCAAAACGTAAAAAATACCGTCAAAAGATTACGTCTAATTAATTAATATAATGATAATTTTATTAAATTAAAGGTGCAAATGTTCATTTATATAAGATATGAAACATATTTATTATAGGTTTTGATATTTCCTTTAATAACATTTTTATTTTACAAGATATTATAATGGTTTCTGATGCAAATAAATTCTATATGTTTACTGGTTATTTTGCAAAAAATTTGACTTAATTCGGTCAATCGGTTGGAAAGTTATATCAATTTAAAGTGTCCCAGTTAGTTTTGAAATTGTGTGTATATAGATACGCAACTAAAAGTTGAAAAAATTTTAACTTTCAATAACTCTAAAAGTTATAAACACATTTTAATGAGTAAGATACCACTGAAAAATGCAGAAAACAACCTTAAACTTGGCATAAAATTTGCTTCTAAATCAGCAGCTTTTCGGACGTTTATCTTCACCTCAGACATCAGGTTTTAAAGTCTATGGACTGATTTCAGACAACTTTTTCCTCATCCACCACTTCAAATTTTTGGCATTCTTGATCTTCCAGTTATTCTCATATGCTCTAAACTCCAATGCTTTTCTGTTGGTCAGACTTGTAGAACATTTGGTGAATTGCTTTTACATCTGTTATTGAAATTAAAGCTATCAAAAGTTTCTATAGTTATTTTTTCGTAATGAGCCATAGTTCCGTCGGGCCATAAAACATAAGCTTTACAAATAGGAGACCAACTTCTTAGTTATAGGTTATTCGGAATATGTCTATGAGTTACTAACAGTTTTTCCTTCAAAGTAAGATTTGGAAAGATCTCCTACATTGATTGCTAACCAAAGCAAAAATGTTTAGCTAAACTTGTATATTGATTTGAATCCCACTCCTTGATCAATTTTGGTCTTATCTTTTCAATAGTAATCACTATTTCCAACCTGTTTCTCACCACTGAAAGCGAAATACGTTTCTTCCCCGTTTACCACATCTAAATTATTCGATGGCAAAATAAAGCTTAAGATAAATGAAAAATTAATATCTTTGATTATTAATTATTACTAATGATCATAAAAAAAATATCCGACGAATGAATCTTTGATAACCCTCTGTCGCATTCATTTTTGAACAGAAAGTATCTGAAATTTGTTCGCTACATCAGAATGTCTTATATCGAGCTTTTACCGTATACGGTAACATAAGATTTTTCAAAAGTAAGCCCAGATTTCGACAATAAGTTCATAAGAGTCTAACTCTGTTTATCAACAGCTTAACAACTGAAAAGATGCTTTTCATTAGTATTCAAACCTAACTTAACATAACAAACTAACCTATCCTAATAAAACGATTAAAATTGAGAGAATGGAAAATTTGATCAAATTTATAAAAAGACTTTCTTCCATGAACAGACTGTCGGAGAACAGGATGCTAGCCTCATTAAAAGGGTATTAAATGTTCATACAATCAACTTATAAGTAAGGAAAGAGATTATCAATTTCTGAGCTAGCTTTTTAAAAAGCATTTTTGTTATTTCGATTGAAACAACAATTCAAAAGTTAGCCATTAGAGTAAAGATAAAACTTATATTTAGTTGGTTATGTCTTATTTTTTTCAAAAACTGTTTTGATTTTAAAAATAAACATTTAATAACTATTTAGATATAACTTTTTTAATCTAAAAACTACATTTCATCGGGATTAGAGGACAAGAATTCATTCAAAGAAAAGTTGTATTCAACAGAAAAGAGTATTGAATCTTCAGATATCTTATCAGTAAAACATTTGTACCAAAAGTATAAAAAATAACATCAGAAAACAACATGAATTAAAAAAACTGTAAACATTTTGAAGCATCAATACTAGTATGCTCTTAATTCTTATATAAAGCCGGTTACAATAAATATTCCAATAACTGATCGAATAACTATTATATAAAGAAGAAAAACGAACTAAAAGTCAATTCAATTGTCAAAATTAATCTTTTATAACGTTCTGAAGTTAGTGTGTTATTCAGTGCTACTACTAATGATGTGCGAATACGATATTGTTATAACTACTTATTTGGAGTTCATTTTATTCTGTGCCCTTCTCGATGCTTATCTTTTATGTCATCTTTTCTTTTTTTTCTCTATCTCTCAGAAAACAATGCCGGATATTAATTATTCACATTTTAATACTATACTTGAACTAAAATAAAGGAAAATATGTGAAAAGTGAAATCTTTTAAGCTAAAAATCAAGTTTAAAATATAATTATTTGGAATTTTGAAGGTCCCGTGACTTTTAATCACTTCCCAAAAAAGTATATCACTTTTAATCTATACTTCACATTCCGAAAGAACGCTGGTATTGAGTTTTATAAACGGAAGTGTACAAATATTTTCCTATATAAAATGTTGGAAAAATCAAACTTTCTATCAGTTTTTATTTTCAGTCTAAAGTGACTTACTATAAGATAAAACCACTTATACTGAAATGGATTATAGACTGGTATGAAATTAATTAAAGATTTTATGATTATTATTAGTTTTTAATTTATAGTAGTTTTAAAAAAGTTTAGCTAATAACAGAAAACTTTGAACAACGATTTAATTATGAATTTTTTTCTCTCTTTTTGTTTTAATGGAAAGTTTGTGGTATTAAGCTTATTATTCTCAGTGGCCATAGCTTCCCCGTATTCTGAAGAAAATGAAATATCAGACGAATCGGATTTAGAGACCGATGCTTCTGAAGAATCTCAAGTTGTTTCTGATTTAGAACCCGCTGAATCCGTTATTGCAGGAAAAGGAGCAGGAGCTGCAGCTGCTGGTAAAGCTGCGAAAAAGGCTGCCGGTGCTGCAGGTTTTAAGGCTGGAGCAAAAGCAGGAGCTGCCGGAAAAGCAGCCGCTTTCGGTAAAAAGGCTGGAGCTGCCGGTGCTGCCGCTGCAGCTGCAGGAGGCAAAAAAGCAGCAGCAGCAAAGGTTAGAATTATATTAAACCATTAGTTGAGTTATATGAAGGAGATAAGTGCTAACTTTCACAACACTAGGCTTTATCCATTATTACTGAAGATTTTTTGCTTTGGAATGCTTCAACTATATCTTAATATATTTCGCTTGAATTTGAAATAGGGATTCGCTGCCGCCGGTAAAAAAGGAGCGAAATGGGGCAAAGGTGGCAAATGGGGTAAAAAATTTGGTGCGGGATATAATAAGGCTTTCGGTAAAGTAGCGTAAGTATTCATAAAACCATTTTATAATTCTCAAATTTATCATTTATCTTAAATATTAATTTGAACTTTTTAAATTAAAGTACCTTCAAGGCTGCTCAAGGTTTCAAATTCGGTAAAGCTGGTGGAGCATTCGCAGCTGGTGGAGCCGCTGGAGCTGCGGGTAAGAAGGGTGCATGGGCCGGAGCTGCTGGAGCCGCAGGTGCTAAAGCAGCGAAAACTGCAGGAGCTAAGGGAGCAGCAGCAGCTGGATTTGCTACTGCTGGTAAGAAAGGTGCCGCCGCAGCAAAAGCAGGCTTCAAGAAAGGTGGAGCCGCTGCCGCTACCGCTGGAGCTAAAGGTGCCAAAGGAGCTGGAAGTGGACTTTTAGGTTAAAACCATCACTACCTATTCATTAATTGATGAAGAATATTTTTTTCATTTATTTTATAAAACAAGTTTCAATATGAATAAAATTTATAAAAAATTCTTTGTATTTTTAAACTAAATTTGAAATTAATTTGATGGTGATTTTGGGTCAAAAGATGAGCTTTAAAACAATGATAAAAATTATTAAATTTTCGAGGATTTTCGTACTGAACGTGATGAAAAAATGATTTAATAATTTTAAAAGAAACCTATTCACTATTATTATTTATCAGATAGTTTCAGTTTCTATATTGAAAGTTTACTTCAACATATACTTAAGTAATAGAAACTTAAAGAATTAGATAAACTATGACTTAACGCGAAATACAACTATAGTAACCTCTAAAACTTTCATTAATGCATTTAGATTTTATTTCCTTTTTATTATCTGACTTTGTTTCAAAATTGTTTTAAAATGTATTTGACTAATATCTTAATTCATTACGTTATTTAATATTTGACTTAAATGTTAAACATTTGTTATCAAATCATCAAATCAATATAAACTTCATGCGAAAAGTTCTCGTCACTGAAAATTAATTCATTTTATAGCTATCGAAATCCGAATATTTTCACAGTATTTTCAATGGGATAGTTTGGAAAATGTTTTGTCGCAAATCCTATTAGCTCAACGCCCTCAAAACTAGTTTGTCGAATCACTTGCGATCCGCCGAGATCAATTTTAATCATTTCACACTATTGAGGTGATTTGTGAAGCTCAAATTTTGATAAGTTGTATATTAGCTAACAGTCAAGATACGTTTTCTTTCATTATTCTTACTATAACTTAATTATATTGTTTAAATAATTGAACTTTGAACTAATCAGAAAATAACTTGAGTCAAAAAGCAAAACTAAGTATTTTCAATCGTCAATACTAGTATACAGTTTGTATTCAGTTTTATTATGCACATGATTTTATGTTCACTTTTTTTATGTAAGCACTCTTATAAGCAATAGTAACTTTGATAAAACACAATATTTATAAGTATTTGATTTTATTTACACTAATTACCGTCGGTTCAAAAAGTACTGTTCGATCTGAGCGCTGAGAACTAGAGATGAGAATCTCAATTCCAATCCCATCTTTTATGGGAATGGTTATGGGAATGGGCTGGGAATGGAAGCAAAAGTTTTGAGGATTCTCTTCTCTACTGAGAACAAATTGAGCCAATAAATGAACGGATTCATAATGTATAGATTTCGTAAATTAATAAAAGCTAGAAAGGAAGTTTTACCTTATATTCAAACAATAATTACTTACTACCACTCATTTAACTTTTCATAATATTGAATTATTAATCTTATTTTCAAACTTTCCTTTTTAGTTCGTAAATGACTACTTAATTTCTATAATAATTTTAGAGTGTAAAAAATAGATTTTACAAACTATTAGTAGCAAATCTATAGCTTCAATATTTATTATAACCTCCTTCTTGTTCACAGATTATTTGCAATCGAGTTCGCATAGAGTTGACTAAATTTTGCATTAAATGAATACCATTTCTCATTTCTTCCCATCTATTGCTAATTGCAGTCCAAAGTTCTGCATTATTTCTTTATATTCCTCTACTACTTAACTTCCTTTTGATGAAATACCAAGTGTTTTCTATAATACTTATGTCAAATTTTGCAGGAGGAAATATGTTATTTTGTAGTATATTTTGTTCAAACCATTCTTGACAAATATTGTGTGAATTGGATATCTGTCTTGCATGAAATAATAATTGTTTCCAAATAATTCATTCAGACAAGGCTGAGCTAGTATCAATATATCTATACTGATTGAAAGTTCCATTAATTCTATGAATTGATACTAAATCATAAGAAGTAACATAACCCCAAACAGCCACAAAACTGCGATCAGAGTTTTTAAAAAATTGAATGTTATCTTCTGGAAAAGTGTGTCGCAAGCGCGCTAAACTATCTTTGAATGAGGACTTTCCGTAACAAACGCAAACTCATCGTTAAAAACAGTTTGTTCCCAATCACCAAACGCGATACTGTTGAGCAAAGTTTAATCAGCTTACTTTATGAACTGCTGTCAGCAATTGTTTGCGCACAGCAACATATGCTTTGAGACCATCTTCTTTTAATCTGTTTCAAATAGTATTTTTACAGATATCTAATCCAGAATCATTGAGAATATCGATAGTAGTTTGAAAATGATCTATTAGCTGCGAGAATGTTGATATAATTATCTTAAGTTGTAACACATGAACTGTCTATTTTCGGCATTGCATTAATAGTACCTGTCTGTGCATAACAAATTAACCAATTTTCGTCTGCTCCCAGTGACAGTCAATAAATTCACAAACTTCTTCTATTGAAAATCCACTTTGAGATAACAAAACAACTCACCATCTTGTCTGTTCTGATAAACGTGGCATAATTTTAATGCTTATTTTTTAAGAAAAATTAAAGCAAATAAAAGATATTAAAGATTATTATCCAAAATTCAGTTTTATATTTACAAATTAAGTTATTGAATCATTTTTTCTAAGTTCAAGAACTTTCAAAACTTTCAGTGTATGCAAATTAAATTTAAATATATTCGTAATCCCTAGACTTTTGATACGCGAAAATACTCGGTTTGAACAATACATTCTTAACCAACGGTACACTTTGTGTACAATTCATTTTTATGTACAGTTTATCAAAATCACTCTCATAAGCATAACATTTCAGTTGTATGTAAGTAAAGGTTGAGAATTACGACTTGCATAAAATTGTATTCAAATTTGACTTGAATTGTAGAATAGGACACGTGTTTTTAATATATTGTTTACTTCAAAAAATTGTTTATGAGTTGAATTTTAATGAGCGTAATTAAGTTAACACTTGTTAATTGCTATCAAATAACTATACTATTGTGCGAATAGAATCAAAAAAGTGCAAAATGTGAGACTCAAATTGACATTTAACGAAAGGTACTAAATTATTAAAGAAATTGCATGCAGAGAACAGAGAGAGGATAGGAGGCGCTAACAAAACTGAATGTTACTCAAATATTAAGTCAATTTTAGGTGATCAAGAGAAAATCATAGATGCATTTGAGTCAAAGAATGAATTATTAGCGAAAAAGTCTTAATGTAATCGTAATGCAAATCTTTACTAAAAATCGCTCGTAACAATTAAATCTGATTGTTAAAAATGATTGTGTAAAACGTTCAGTTTTATGTATGAATCTTCCTAACCGACATGTACATAAAATCGAATACAAAGCGCATTCCTAATTGCTATATAATGCCGGTTCCAATGAATATTCAAACAAATAATCCAATAATTAATCATCACGCTTAAAAGAAGAATAATTGAATAAATAGAAACCTGAATTATTACAACAAATTTTTATAGTGTTCCAAGGTTAGCATATTTTGTTTATCAGTTCTAGTATTTATGATGAATGACTATGATATTATTATAATAAATTATTTCGTTTCATTTTATTCTATCTTTATGATTAATTATTCTTTGTGTCATCCTTTCTCTTTCTCTCTATCTTTCTCATAAAACAATACCGGATATTGATTATTTATATTTTAATGCTACACTTCAACTAAGATAAAGGAAAGTTTATAGAAAGTGAAATTTTTAAAGCTTAATATCCAACTTGAAAATCAAATTATTTGAAATTTTGAAGGTCCTTTGACTTTTAATCACTTCCCAAAAAAGTATATTACTTTTGATCTATACTTAACATTCCGAAAAATAACTGGTATTGAGTTTTTCTAAACGGAAATGTACCAAATATTTTCTTATATAAAATGCTCGAAAATTAAAATTTAAGTCAGTTTTCACATTTAGTTTAAAGTGACTTATTACAAGATAAAACTACTTATACTGAAATGGATTATAGACTGGTATGAAATTAGTAAAAGATTTTACTATTATTATTAGTTTTCAAAAAGTTTTCAATTTATAGTAGTTTTAGAAAATGTTTAGCTAATAATAGAAAACTTTGTGAATAAGCATTTAATTGTGAATTTACTTTTTCTCTTTATGTTTGGATAAAAAGTTTGTGGTATTGAGCTTGTTATTCTCAGTGGCCATAGCTTCATACTCTGAACAAAATGAAATAGACGAATCAGACTTGGAGACTGATGCTTCTGAACAATCTGAAATTGTGTCTGATTTAGAACCCGCTGAATCCGTTATTGCAGGAAAAGGAGCCGGAGCTGCAGCTGCTGGTAAAGCTGCGAAAATGGCTGCCGGTGCTGCAGGTTTTAAGGCTGGAGCGAAAGCAGGAGCTGCCGGTAAAGCAGCCGCTTTCGGTAAAAAGGCTGGAGCTGCCGGTGCTGCCGCTGCAGCTGCAGGAGGAAAGAAAGCAGCAGCAGCAAAGGTTAGCATTACGTTGAACCAACCCATTATTAATGAAGATTTCTTGATTGGGAATATTTGAACTATGTCTTAATATTTTTTGATTCAACTTGAAACAGGGATTCGCTGCTGCAGGTAAAAAAGGAGCGAAATGGGGCAAAGGTGGCAAATGGGGTAAAAAATTTGGTGCTGGATATAATAAGGCTTTCGGTAAAGTAGCGTAAGTATTCATGAAACCATTTTAAAATTGTTGAAAAATTTTTCATTCACTAGAATATTAATTTGAATATTTTTGAAATTGAAGTACCTTCAAGGCTGCTCAAGGTTTCAAATTCGGTAAAGCTGGTGGAGCATTCGCAGCAGGTGGAGCCGCTGGTGCTGCTGGTAAGAAGGGTGCATGGGCCGGAGCTGCTGGAGCTGCAGGTGCTAAAGCAGCTAAAGCCGGAGGAGCTAAGGGAGCAGCAGCAGCTGGATTTGCTACTGCTGGTAAGAAAGGTGCCGCCGCAGCAAAAGCAGCATTCAAGAAAGGTGGAGCCGCTGCAGCCACTGCTGGAGGTAAAGGTGCCAAAGGAGCTGGACTTGGGCTTTTGGGTTAAAATCTTGACCACCTATTTATTAATTGATGACTTAATAAATAGATCTCTAAGTATTTTACTTTCAGTACTTGTTATATGCTCCTTGAAATCCTTATTTCTTGTCAAAAATAGCTATAAGTTAACTAGCTGTACAAGAATGCAATTTTAATTTTAATCTTGTTTAATATTTTTATGATAAAATAAATATTTATATGAATATAATTATTCAGATTTCTTCAGTTTCTTAACTAAATTTGAAGTTAATTTGATTATGTTTTGGGTCAAATGAATGAACTTTATAACAACAAAAATTATCTGATTTCGAAATTGTTTTAAAATGAATTCGACTAACATCTTAATTAGTTTAATTATTTAATATTTGAAGTTATAATGTTAATAATAATCACCAAAGTATAAAATCAATATAGACTTCATGCGAGGTTCTTGTTAATGAGAATTTATAGCTATTGATGTCTGAATATATCAATAATATATTCAATAGAATCTTTTGAGAAATGCTTTGTTACAGACTCTCTTATGTCGGCTCAAGATCCAGGTTTATCGGATCACGTGTTTCATGAGGTCAAAATGTTTGGAAAGCAATTGTCTAGCTGATTATTAGGAAAGCCAACATTTTGATTATTCTTACGATAACCTAATGATTTAAGATTAAGACATTGTTGAATATAATTAAACTTCGAGTTGACAGAGATTTTATTTTTAAACTATCTTATTGATTCCACTAAATTGTTACGAGAGTTCTTATGCTTTAAGAATTTTATAAATTTACAATTACTTTCGTAGACAATACATAGTTAGTTGTGTTAAACTCTAATTCTAATTACTTCTAACTCTCATAGCAGTAAATCATTGCAAATAAACTCAGTCATAACAATCCTTATATCAACCAGATTAACACATTAAATCTGCTTCTTTTCTATTGGGTAAATTCTTATATTTGATCCATTGAGATCATAGTTTTGATTTAAAAATTCGGAAAAACAGTATGTTTGAAATCAGTTTTGTCCACCATTCACGAGTAATAATTGAATCAAATATAAGATTTTCTCTCTCTCTCTCTCTCTCTCTCTCTCTCTCTCTCTCTCTCTCTCTCTCTCTCTCTTTCTTTCTCTCGAACTTATTATATCTTCGCATAATTGTGGAAGTAAAAGGCCTATTTTGGCCTCATTGAAAGAGTTCCTTGAGTGAACTTGGATCTTTTTTAAAAATCGTAAAAAGTCGGACGAACAATTCTAATAGGTTTATGATGATTTCATAATTAATTAATTAAAAATTCTAACTTTTGTCAGTTCAAGTTAAATATTTTACAAAAATGAATGAACTTTTGAATTTGAGAAGTATTTATAATATATAGCTATTGAACATTTTTGATTTGACAGATGAACTGGAGACACAAAACTGGTATAAACCAAAAATTTATAATATAGCAAAACTAAAAACGGTAAGCATATACTAAGCCCCAAGCTGTGAATTTTTAAGTTTTATAAGTTTACTAACTCAAGTTCAAAATCAATCATCTAAGTATGACTATCACGAGAAGTTCTGTTCATTCAAATTAACAGTAATTTTTTGCACCTACAGTATACAGAAAAAGTTTGATGCAACGAACACAGAAGGTGTAAAAGTTTTCGTTGGTTATATAGAGCTATGCATATATCAAAAGTTAAAACATGTCAACTTTTAGAACATTTATATTAAGAACTAATTTTTATACAAGAAAGAGTTTCAATTTCTAAAACCCAGTTACTTCCCTCTGAATATTATTCTTAGACACATTGAAATCTAAAATTTCACTTTCTATCAAATGCACCTTTTTAGAGACTGATTTTGAAATTATCAGTTTAAACAAAGTGGTTTAAAGAACCAGAATTTGACATGGTTAAAGTTAAAACTTGATTTTAATACATTTGGCAAATGATTAAATTTTTATAAATTGCATTCTATATCGAATGTGCAAACTTTATCGTATCATTACTTCTAAAAGCCCGTGTAGAAATTGCAATTTCGCGAAAAATTATAGTCAAAATTCTGAAAAAATTCTATAAAATTTAATAATTATATAATTTTCTACTACATATTGGCGTATCATCCAAAACTTTCATGATTTAAACCGAAATGTTTATGATTTCATAAAACTCTATAACTAAACACAATGCATATAATCATTACAATAAAACTATTTAAAGTTAAAAATTAAAATCTTATTTCAGATTGTTATTAAAGTTATATCTGTTTCCCTAAATTTTGGGAATAGAGTTTAACAAACACATAGAGGTGATAATAAATTTAATTAAAAAATGAATGCAACAGTAAGGTCATAAGCTGAAACTAAATCAAATAAAATATTAAATAAAAATTAAAATTAAGTTTAAAAAACAAAAATCTAATAACTTTGATTCTTAATTATTCCTGATGATCATAAAAAGTATCTGGGGATTAAATCCCCGATGACCTTCTGTTGCATTCATGTTTGAACAGAGTATATCTAAAATAATCTCTCTACATCAAAATGTCTTTTATATTGAGCTTTTATTATATATAATAACATAAAACTTTTCAAAATTTTAGCTCTGATATTTACAATTAGAGAAGTATTGATAATGAATGCTTACGAGATCAACTTACAAGTAAGAAAATTGATTATCAAGTTCTGAGTCAACTTTAAAAAAACCTTATGTTATATTATTTTTGTTATTTTAATACAAATCAGAGGCGTCAAAAGTTTCAAATTTTGAATTCCGTCCTGTTCATTACTTTCATCCTCTCGTACAAACCCGTCTCTTCCCGTTTTATGCCAAAAGTAGTCCATTCCAGTCCTGTTTCATCCCAAAAATCACTAGTCATAGCTTCGTATCGTAAAATTCAATTTATTAGTATAAATAATAAAATAATGTAAAAATTAGTAAAAGTAAGTTGTAAATTATAGATAAGGAAGATAGTCAAATGAAATCAGTGTTTGATCACATAAATAATATTATGTCAACCTTTTCTGGATTCAAACTCGATCTTCAGTTAGATACCAGCATAATTGAAATTTTATTCACTTGAAAGATTGGTTGCGGAAACCGAGAAAAAGTGAAAATTAATTGGTACGAACGCGGAAATCTGCCTTCGTAACTATGTCAAAATAACATAAAATGCAAGTGTTTACAATTACAGGATTTTATTATATAAAATTCTGAACTCCGTCCCATCCCGACATTTATATTATAAAATACCGTTGAACTCAATACTTTATAATCCAACCGAATCCTGACCATGTTCCGTCCTTTCGGGATCCTATTGACATCTCTAATTCAAATAACAATTTAAAAATTAAATACTAGAATAAAGGTCAAACTATAATTAGTTGATTATCTCTTATTTTTATTTAGTCTCAATGAATAACTTTCTCTCCGAAACTCTTCTGATTTTGAAAATAAATTTATCATAACTATAAATGAATAACTTCTCAATCGAAAACTACATCCCACTGAGATTAGAGAATAGGAATGCGTTCAAGTATCCAAACTAGAATAGTGTTCAACCGAAGAGAAACTAGACCGATAAATACCTTATCGATATAGGAAAATGAAGACTTTTATACTCTAAGTATAAGACAGTTGACAATCAGAGAAGAATTTGACTCACAACTTTGAACATTTTGAAGCATCAATATACTCTTAATTTCTATAAAATGCCTGTTCCAGTAGCTGATCATCCCGTAAAAAAATTAAATAAAACATCGTTAATTCAAGTGTAATTCAAGACTTACTTTTACAAGCTTATGATATTAGCATATATTCCAGTTCTACTATTTATCATGTGTGGTTGTGAAATTTTCACAAGGACTAATTTTGTGTCCATTTTGTTCTATGTCCTTTTCGTTGCTTAACTTTTCTATCATCTTTCTTTTTTTCTATCTCTCAAAAAATGCCGGATATTAATTATTCACATTTTAATACTATACTTGAACTAAAATAAAGGAAAATATGTGAAATGCGAGATCTTTTAAGCTAAATATCAAGTTTGAGAAAGAAATTATTAGAAATTTTGAAGGTCCTGTGACTTTTTCCCGTGACTTATAATCACTTCCCAAAAAAGTATATCACTTTTGGTCTATACTTTACATTCCGAAAAAAACACTGATATTGAGTTTTTCTAAACGGAAATGTACCAAATATTTTCTTATATAAAATGCTCGAAAATTTAAAATTTAAGTCAGCTTTCACTTTTAGTTTAAAGTGACTTATTGTAAGATAAAACTACTTATACTGAAATGGATTATAGACTGGTATGAAATTAGTAAAAGATTTTACTATTATTATTAGTTTTCAAAAAGTTTTCAATTTATAGTAGTTTTAGAAAATGTTTAGCTAATAATAGAAAACTTTGTGAATAAGCATTTAATTGTGAATTTACTTTTTCTCTTTATGTTTGGATAAAAAGTTTGTGGTATTGAGCTTGTTATTCTCAGTGGCCATAGCTTCATACTCTGAACAAAATGAAGTAGTAGACGAATCGGATTTAGAGACCGATGCTTCTGAACAATCTGAAATTGTGTCTGATTTAGAACCCGCTGAATCCGTTATTGCAGGAAAAGGAGCCGGAGCTGCAGCTGCTGGTAAAGCTGCGAAAATGGCTGCCGGTGCTGCAGGTTTCAAGGCTGGAGCAAAAGCAGGAGCTGCCGGTAAAGCAGCCGCTTTCGGTAAAAAGGCTGGAGCTGCCGGTGCTGCCGCTGCAGCTGCAGGAGGAAAGAAAGCAGCAGCAGCAAAGGTTAGAATTATATTAAACTATTAATTGATTTGATTATAAGAAGGAGTTAAATACTAGCTTTCATAACACTACACTTAACCAGCTATTAATAAACATTCCTTCATTCGGAATGATCTAACTATATCTTTATATTTTTGTATTGAATTTAAAATAGGGATTCGCTGCTGCAGGTAAAAAGGGTGCGAAATGGGGCAAAGGCGGCAAATGGGGTAAAAAATTTGGTGCTGGATATAATAAGGCTTTCGGTAAAGTAGCGTAAGTATTCATTAAACCATTTTATAATTTTTAAATTCATCATTTATCTGAAATATTGATTTGAACTTTTTAAATTAAAGTACCTTCAAGGCTGCTCAAGGTTTCAAATTCGGTAAAGCTGGTGGAGCATTCGCAGCAGGTGGAGCCGCTGGAGCTGCGGGTAAGAAGGGTGGATGGGCCGGAGCTGCTGGAGCTGCAGGTGCTAAAGCAGCGAAAACTGCAGGAGCTAAGGGAGCAGCAGCAGCTGGATTTGCCACTGCTGGTAAGAAAGGTGCCGCCGCAGCAAAAGCAGCATTCAAGAAAGGTGGAGCCGCTGCCGCCACCGCTGGAGCTAAAGGTGCTAAAGGAGCTGGAATTGGACTTTTGGGTTAAAAACTTAACCACCGATTCATCAATCGATAGCTTAGTAAATAGATCTCTAAGTCTTTACTTTCAGGTCTTGTTATATACACTTGAAATATAGGCTTTTGGTTAAAGCCTACTATAAATTAATTAGCTGTATAATAATCAAATTTATTGTATTTCTTAGCCTAAATTTTAACTTATAGCTTTACTCTTTCTAATCACTTGCTCAACTTTTTTATGTTCTTATATAAATTTAAAAATTTTAATTGTTATAAATTGATTGCTTTCTACTCCTATAACTGCATTAATGATTTCTATTAAAACCATTTATGCTCTTATACACTATTGAATAGAATTTTATTTTTAATTTGCTCTTCTATTATTTATGATAAAATAAGTTTTTATATGAACAAAAGTTATAAGGTTCAGATTTTTAATTAGTTAATTGCATTTTGGGTCATATGAATAAATTTTAAAATAATTTTAAAATTCATTCAAACTTTAAAATTTTTCGCACCAAATATTGTGAAAAAATATCATTTAACAATTTTTAAAAGAATTTTTTTATAAGTTTTAGACTCATTAATGAAAATTAATTTTAACCTTTAATATATAATAGAAACCTTAAGAATTAGAGAAGTTCAGATAGCTAAACAATTAGAACATTATTTTTTTTTGTAACAAAATTTGCTTTTCAATATATAGCTATTGATTGAAAAGTTATACTTTACATTACATTGCTTTCATAGACTAAATAGCCAAATATACTAAACTTTAATTCCTAACTACTTCTAACTTTTACAGTAACAAAATATTATAAACAAAACAATTTTTCAGTGAATAAATAACTCATCTTTGATAATGAAAAGAGTTTTCAAAGTTGTAACATTTCTTATACCGATGAGATAAACACATAAAGAACTGCTTCTTTTCTATTGTCTATATCCTTATATTCGGTCCATAGAGACAACAGCTTTGATTTCAAAAATTCAGAAAGGGAGAACGTTTGAAATCAATTTTGTTCACCAGTCATGAGTGACAAATAATCAAATCAAATGAGAGATACTATTCCTTTAGATATTAATATATCTTCGCACAATTGTGGGACCAAGATCAATTTTTGTCTCATGAACTTTTTAAGTGAACTATCTGACAGACTTTTAAGTAAAAAGTCTGTCAGGTTACTAGTGATTATATAATTAATCGATTAGAAATTTTTACTCTTTTCAGCTTAAGTTAAATGTCTTACAAAAATTAATCAACTTTCTCTTATTGCGTGTATTTTCAAGTTGAAAGTATTTATAATAGAGTGCGTCCCAAAAGGTGCCGTAATATTTTTACAATTTTCTTATTAATTTATTAATGAAGATTTTGGGGCCAACTTTAGTGGTTAAATGCCACACATCTCATAATTAAGGAAAAAATCTTAGCTAAATATTAATTACAGTGATATTAAAGTACTGCGCGAAATATGATAGACATCAGAAAATGATTGATTCCACTCTATAGCTTATCAATGGGTTTTCATAGAGCTTATTACGTTGCGTTCGTACTAGGATTTTTCCACCATAAAGTCTATAGAGTCCTATGGAATCAATCATTTTCTGATGTCTATCATATTTCGCGCAGTACTTTAATATCACTGTAATTAATATTTAGCTAAGATTTTTCCGTAATTATGAGATGTGTGGCATTTAACCACTAAATATTAGTCCCAAAATCTTCATTAATAAATTAATAAGAAAATTGTAAAAATATTACGGCACCTTTTGGGACGCACTTTATATTGTTATTGAAGATATTTGATTTAACAGATGAGTGGAAGACACAAAACTAGAGCAAACAAATATTTTAAATGCAAAAAATCTAAAAAACAGCAAACATATACTAAGCCTGAAACTATGAATATTTAACATTGATAAGTTTACTAACTGAAGATCAGAGCTTCTGGTAATAGTTATACATCTAATTTGATAGTATACAGATCAATTTCAGATTGTTTTCCTATCTAATCACAAATTTTATTATTTCCTATTATCGATAGATATAATCGATAGATATCGATAGTAGACATAAGTAGATGCTTTTTCAATCAAGTGTCAGCCTTATTATATCAACTAAATTGTCTTTAGGGGAATAAGTTTTCATGTTAATATTATTTCTGTGATCAAATTGATTTACTAAAGTGTAGCGGAGTGTAGTGTAGCGATGTTCTGAGGTTAAAACTCTTTGAGAACTCAAAAGTTTTGCTGATTTTTTTTTCGAGCAACATTTAGTGAGTAAAATTTAAAATCAACTGATATTTTAACAAACGACCACGAGTATGACTATCACGAGAAGTTCTGTTCATTCAAATTAACAGGAATTTTTTGCACCTACAGTAGACAGTAAAAGCTTATCGTAACGAACACATAAGGTGTACAAATTTTCGTTGCTTATATAGAGCTATGCATTATATCAGAGGTTAAAATATGTCAACTTTTAGAACATTTATATTAAGAACTAATTTTTATACAAGAAAGAGTTTCAACTTCTAAATCCCAGTTACTTCCCTCTAAATATTATTCTTAAACACATTACAGTCTAAAATTTCGTTTCTATCAAATGCAGGTTTTTAGAGACATTTTGAAATTACTAGTTTAAACAAAGTGTCTTAAAGAACCAAAATTTTATATGGCTTAAATTAAAAACGTGATATTAACACTTTTGGCAAACGATCAAAGCTCTAAGAAATATATTTGGTATCGAATGTGTACTCTATTGAAAAATGAATGCAACAGTAAGTAAGGTCGTTAGCTGAAGCAGGACTAAGTAAAAAAATATTGATTAAAATTTAAAATTAAGCTTGAAATAAAATAAATTTAATAGCTTTAGTTATTATTTATTAATGTGGTCATAAAAATGATCTGGAGGTTGAATCCCTGATGACCTTCTGTTGCATTCATTTTAGAACAGAGTGTACCCTAAGTATATTACATTGGTATGTGTTACGTGCAAGTGTGTATGCTATATTGAAATGTTCTTTTTATCGAACCTTTACTGTATGCAGTAACATAACATTTTTCAAAAATTAAGCTCAGATTTAAGAATATGTTTACATGAGTCTAATTCTATTTACCAACAGCTTAACAACTGAAAAGATGCTTTTTATTAATATTCAAACCCAACTTAACATAACAGGCTGCCAGAGAACAGGATGCGAACCTCATTAAAGAAGTATTGATAATGAATGCCTTCACAATCAACTTATGAGTTAAAAGAATTGGTTATCAAGTTACGAGTTAACGTTTTTTAAAAGTCTTACTGTATTTTTACTATTTCGACTTAAGCAACACTTCAAAAGTTAGGCATTAGATTTGAGATAAAACTATAATTAATTAGTTATCTCTTGTTTTTATTTGTTTCAGCAAATAACTTTCTCTCCGAAACTCTTCTGATTTCAAAGATAAACTTTTCATAACTAGTTATAAATAGCTTTTTAATCCAAAAGCTATATCTCATTGAGATCAGAGAGCAAGAATGCGTTCAAGAATTCAAACCAGAATTGTATTCAGCCAAAGAGAATACTGAATCAACAAATACCTTATCAGTAGAATAAAATGAAGACTCTTGTACGCTATGTATAAAACAATTGACAATCAGAGAACAATTTGAGTAAAAAACAAAACTTGAAGCGTTTTCAAACATCAATATTACTAATATTATATTAATATTATATTAGTATATTCCTAATTGTTATACAATGCCAGTTCCAATGAATATTCCAATAACTGCTCAAACAAATCATTCCGTAAAAAAATAACTCAAAAAGTTGTCAATTCAAGTGTAATTAAAAACAAATTATCTAACAATGTTCTGACATTAGCATGCTTTCAAATCTACTATTTATAACGGGTGACTATGATATTGTTATAATGACTTATTTTGTGTCCGCTTTATCTTCTATCTTTTACGTGATTTATCTTTTCTATCATCTTTTCTTTACTCGTGAATTCATTTCTTCTTACTAAACATCGACTTCTCTATATTTAAACTCATACCGTTGTGAACCACGCACATAACATTTGCTCCAGTGTCGTAACTAGCGATGGGTGGCAAGATTCCACCTCCAATTCGCCGGTAAGTTTTAAGCTGTTCAGTGTTAGCTGTAAAATGATCAATTAACTTAGAGTAAGTTTTATCTTTAAAGTCACACGATTTTAAGGATTTTGCTAGTTTCTGGATAGACAAATTAATTTTAATTAATTATTTGAATGGTATCTCAAGCTCTGAATCTAAATATTATTTTAGTATTACGATTACTCGTGTTGTTTTCTCAACAGTTATCTTTAGAAGTTAATTGCACTTATTCCTTCGCTTAAATGTCTATTCAGCTATTCTAGTGCAAAGTTTTTTAGATCAGGCTTAACCATGTATTTTAAGTTACTCACACAACATTCATCTATAAATTTTTTGACCTACAAATTCAAAATCAGCTTGATGATACTTCCATCCACTGCTCTGTAGCTCGATTTTTAATATAAACCACAGGTAGAAATTATTAATTATATGCATTTTGGATTATTTGCTAGTTCACAAATTTATGTAACTATTGAGTATGCGACTAACTTCAATTATTCAAGTAGTTACAGTTTTATCTCTTTAGAACTCTAAGCACGAAAAATTGAACGAAAATTTAGAAAATAATTTCAAATTCAAACTCTACCTAACTCCAACTGTAGCTACCCCTCTTAAATAGGTAGCCTATCGTTATCATAGTTTACACCTATAAGTTGCGAAAGTTTGGAAAACATTTGTTCCGCTCTTCTTAAATAAATTCAAACTTAGCTACAATTAAATCTGAGTAGAAGTAAGTGATTTGAATATATTCTGTGATGCATTCATCAAAATGTTGAAAAAGTCAAGAACATCCTTCTTGCATATAAAGTTAGTGTATATTTAAAAAACAAAGTATTTATTTCTGTTTCTCTAAATGCTAAATGCATTCAAACTGAATGCAGAAAATTACATACATTTAGCTAGATTATGAAGAATGTTAAATAGATTTAATATTTTTTCAGCAATAAAACGTGTAATTATTGATAATAGCTGGAGACCAGAAGTGATTCAAGCTGGAATTGAACTCATGCAAAAAATACATTTACAAAAGATCGTCTAATTTTCGGGACTCTTCTCGCCTATTAGTATCACTTCATATAAGATGATAATTGATACAAAGCTGATACATTTTAAGGAAATGTCCTGTGTCTATAAATTGACTATATTTTAGAGCTCATGTAAAGCACGCGATTCAACAATTTAGTCAAATATCGCATAAACAGCCTGTTATAGCGCACAGCTTGCTATAGCGCACAGCCTGCTATGAAATTAACCTGTTATAGACTTGTAGTCAAAGTTAGTCGGAAAAGAATAAGATATTGGGCAAACATTCTGACAAAACTTGTTAATTTAAAATTAAATAACCATTTTAAATAATAAATCATTCTCAGCAGACAGTAATTATTAGTTTGACTAATTTTTTTCCTTATTATTCACTATTTGGTTTAGAGAAATTGTTTGCATGAAAATTAATGTTTAGAGATTTCAACTTATTATGATGAAATATCCTCAACTTTCTATAGTTGACAAGTTTGCTCAACAAGTTTCTAGAGAATAAATAGGTGTTTCATTAACTGAGAAATTTCCATCAATAACAGAAATACAATAAAACCTGTCTAGCTTTCACATGCAGTTAGGTCCTTTTAAAAGTCTATAACTATTAAGCCATGTTTTTCTATGAGACTAGGATATCGTTTCTTAAAAATCACTTAACTACATGTTCAAGTTACCACATTATAGTTTTACTATAATGAGTTAATGACTTTGTGAAAATACGGAAAAAATTGTGGAAATACCGAAAACTTTGTGCAACTCATAACAATTAGACGTATTTTATTCTTGAAATATAAATAGCATTTAATTTATTCAGTTTAGAGTTATTTAATTTGATTTCGAGTTATTCTTCACCACTTGAATTTCTGTCCACAAATCTCCAATCTGTTCCTTGTAGACATCAAAAAATTTGACTGCTTCTGATATGACATCTTTGGGTAAAGTAGCAGCACTAGCGATAAACTGTTTAGCGATAATTTTCAACTTATCGACATTTGTTTTGGCATCTTCAATACTTTTACTCCAGGTTTTACTCAACCAAGCCTTGAAATTACTTAACGTTTCGGTGATATGCAAGGCATTGAACAAGTTTTTGATTTTATCTATAATACCTAATCATAGATTTCATGTTTTCAATAGTCATCACTTTTTAGTATTCGTCAGCTATTTTACATTGATTATGTTTCATACCTTCGTAATAAATTTCCGATACTTTAGGCTCTGTTTCTGCTTCAATACAAGTCACTGAAACAATCAGAAGTAATGCTAAAATCAATTTCATTATGCGCTATAAAATTTCAAACAAAATAATTATTTTGTATAATTAAAAATTAATAAAACTGCGATCTAATGATTTTAATATAATTGTTTTCTGACGTTGAGCGAAATGTAACAGATGCTACTTTTCTCTTGTAGATATGAGAAAATAACGTCAAACTTTTTACGTGATTATCTTTTATGGTACAAATTCTTCGAGATTGCAAAAAGTCAGCAATTATTAATCTTTAATTAAACTAAAGATCAGTTATTTTCTAATTTTAATCAAATTTTAGTTCAAGATCAACACAGTCTACTCATTGGTTAAATTCGTTTACTTGCCTTACATGAAATTAAAAATTACTCTTATCTTGTAATCAATGCCTACAAGACACGAATACAGAGGAAAACTTCTTTAAATAGATTTTATTGTGAGGAAAACCATTAACTATTAATCACTATTTTTTATTATCTCTGATTACGACAAGTTTCAGACGTGTAACTAATTTACGGATAAAAGTAGCTGTAGCTTTTTCAATAGATAACTGTTTTGTTATCATAAGATAATAAATTTAACTATATTTCAATTAAATCAGAAATCTATTTTATTGATCGTTCAATTTTTTAGTATTTACTTAAAGTCACCTATCTCGTACTTGCTTTTAGATTCTCTATATGTTAAATAAATAAGTCTCTTAAGAGCAGTTTTAGGTCAAGACTTCTATGATTTTAATTACGGAATTTTGCGCAATAAATGTCTTATTTTGTGTTTTAAAGCATGAAATCAAAGCTAATGTAATTATTTTAGGAATGAAGTAAAGTAATTGCGGAAAATATTCATTAACTTGTTCAATAAATTTTTTGTCGAATTAGACGTTTTAAAATGCACTTAAATTAATTAAAGATAATGTTTATCTAGATCATTTTAATTTTAAGTAATTGGAGATAGTGGCCATGTCAGAAAATTTTTCAGGGAGATCACAGAGCTCGAAGCGCTGAGTGGAGGTCAACAATTATACTTAGTTTGATCAAACATTTACTTTTCAGATTAAAACTCACTGTGTTAAAGTTTCAAATTTAAATCGCTCAGTATTTTTATTTAATTTTTCATAATTATAACAAATATAGAAGATTTCATATTTAAGCATCTCTTTCTTTAAGGTTAGTGAGAGATTTAAGTTGAGGTGCCTCTACACTCTCGACCCCCTTGGCTTCGC
Source organism: Archegozetes longisetosus (assembly GCA_018873245.2). Classification (NCBI taxonomy): domain Eukaryota; kingdom Metazoa; phylum Arthropoda; class Arachnida; order Sarcoptiformes; family Trhypochthoniidae; genus Archegozetes; species Archegozetes longisetosus. Next base: position 6,157,227 of record JAEMBT020000009.1, on the reverse strand, counting down.
CGCTGACTAAAAACTGAAGTAAAAACAAACAGAATAAACTTCTGAAATGTTTCTAGTATTTAGCTAAATATTGGAAGTTTTTAAAAATATTCCAAATCAATGCCAATCATCAAAAAAGAAGTAATTTATAGAAACAAAAAAATTTGACCGTCAATTAAACATTGATATGAGAGTCGATTCTGTAGGGCTGAAAAATGGAGTTAGTACAGAGTCAGTACCAATTCTTAATGGGAGATTAATCAAAGTCTGCAATAAATTACTTCTTCGAATGATTAAATAGCTTTTAATGCACTCTTTATTTTTTATAAGATCACATTTAGATATTTACTCGATTGAGAAAAACATATTAAAGTTTGTGCGTATATTATCAGCATTTTCGGGTTATACATATTTTAGGGAATTATAATAGAAGTCATTTATAGATACATATTAAGCAGTCAAATATTAGTCTATTTAAGTGACAGAAAGTTTTACAAAAATATTTTCCAAAATAACTACTATAACAGAGTTAACATTAAGTGACATAAACGAAAAAGAAAATAATAATTAGAAATAAGATAAATAAAAAAAATCATTTATACATAAATTAGTTTTTTGATAACTGTTTCCTAAGTTGACTATTTTCACACCTCAACTGATTGGTTTCATTCAACAACTGATGAATTCTAGCTTTCATACCATCAATAGCTTGCATAACATCAAAATGTTTGTCACCACTAGTCCCGGGCACTAAAAACTTGTCAGCAGTTCTAGCCGTCGACTTATTGACACCATTGCAGCTACTCTTGTAGATATTCAAAGTATTACTAGAGTTCTCATTGTTTTCCATAACTGAGTTGCAGCCAAACTGTCTCTTGAGAAACACTTTTGCCACTGAAGGAAAAAAACCAGAATTTGTCAGCTATTTATATAACTAGACATAACTTATAACTAGAATAGCAGTTGAATGAGTGTTACATAACTCAAAAAGCCTAACAGCAGAAAAGGTTTCTCCCGAAAAGATTTCTCTAAAAAAGCTTTTCAAACGTCAAAACGTATAATCAGTTTACATATAATTATAACATATTATGAGTCAGAAAATTAGTTTTTAATAACAAAGCAGAACGGATTTCTTGATATTTTTCAGTTGTAAAAAACGTTTTACTGACTGTAATATGAAATATACACACGCTTGAAAAGTGTGTGTTCAGAATCCAAACGTTTGTTAATACGAACTGTATATGTAAAAAGTTGTCGTCAATTATTTCCATACTCGATGACCTTCTTTTTTTATATAAGTTGGTAAATGCGGTGATATTTTTATATTTAACTTTTGGGTTGCGTTTTGTTTCTCCTGACAAGAGAATAGTAGAGAAGAAAAACGTTTTTATGCAAACTTAATTTACACTTAAACATACGCTAATGCAATTTCAACTGAACAATACATTCATTTTCAGTAATGCGTAAATTGTAACAGGCACTTTTTAAATCGTCTTTTAGAGCCCTCTAGATTTTGATGAATTTAAGGGCGGATAACAGTATAAAAAATATTTATACCAAAGACTGCTATGGCGTTCGACCTTAAAATTATTAATAGTTTTGATAAATTTATTTTCATAAGCAAGTTAGCGTTTCTTGTGAAGGACTTCAGCATTAAGTATAACTTATATGCATTTGAAGTTTCTATTGATTTACTTAAATATTGACGTTTTTATAAGTAATTCAATTAAATTTAGACACACTTCGGATAAGAAAGTCTGCAGTTTGAAAAAATAAAACTTTATTTTCAATTTATTTTCTCTGTTTTAATAGCTTTTAATCCTGTTAAAAAACTTAAAACGAATAAATAAACTGCATGTTTGGGACCATGATTTGCATTCTTATAGTATTTGAATAAGCAGATTATTTATTACTTACAGGTGTTCCTCTGAGAACTAATTAAATACTGAAAGCTTTCAATAGTAAGGTCTCAACTTATCAATTATCTAAATATGAGTATCCCATTAACTCTGATCCTAAGCTTGACTTTGAAGTAGAGGAAAATTGCTGTGAAATAATTGAAATGTTAGTTAATTTATTAGATCTATCTGGATAACTAAATTTATGCATTTATTATCAGATAGAATTGTCATAGAGTAAATAATTATTGATAGCAATCAACTGAAAGGATAATTTCAAAACTAATCTTGCATAGCATTTGATGGAAATATGTATTTGCCACTCGACAGTTCTGCTCATTTACATATTTGCTAATGTTTTACATAAGATTAAACTTTAATGCTTAAGATATTGCAAAATAAGACTTGGTTAATGTACATGAACATAGAAATGATTCATTTTCCTTAGAAATTAAGAATATTTTATGCAATAGACAAATATAATTGTCCTCAATAATAACCATTACTATCTTATTGCTCAACAGTCTGAAGATTAAATTTAAAAAACAATGAGTCAGTGGAAAAGAGGCTTAAATTCCTATTAAACAGTCTTAAAAACCATTAAAATGAATAATTAGGAAGCTTTATTATATCTGAAACAGATTTTTAGTTCTCATAATAGTATCATAGAAAATATTATCTCAACCCATCAAATCAATGTTTGACTAACTTTTCATGTACTTCCTCAGCGTTTCTTATATGTAAAGCAAATATTTTTAAGTCTACTTAAGATAAGCTTTAGAGAAAGTATTGCTACAGAGAAACTTCAACTATTAATAAGTCATAGAAAGTATTGCTTGAAAAATAAAATTGAATCTCTCTCAAATCAGATGCAATCGAACAGCTATCTAAAAAACAAAGTAAGTGTACAGTATTTTCGCAGGAATTTAACTGGTTTAGAAGGAAATGAAAGCTAAAAATATAATTTCTACTGCAATACCTATTGAGTCACAAAAGTCAATCCATCAAACTGTACGCGACCGCCTACTAGAATCCATCAAACTATACGCGACCGCCTACTAGAATCCATCAAACTATACGCGACCGCCTACTAGTCAACTAAATATATTTTCCAACACCGAAACTGCTCTAACCGAAACCTTGGCCTTCAATCAAAATCTAATCTTCTGGTTCTGATGTTATTATTATTTTTTACACTTCCTGATACTTAATGACTAAACCAATTGTTGCTGAGAATTATATTCAACTTTTCCTATCTGTAAATTATTGCTATTTGCAATTAATTTTTGTTTATTTTCTCTTCTGATATGGTGTTATTAAGTTTTTGTGAGTTTGAAAACTATATGAGTATTGTTTTTAGATAGAGTGTCATTCTCTTGAAGGCTATAATGAATGCAAAGTGAGAAATTAAGCTAAGTTTCCAGCTACTTTCAAGAACTTAGCAAGAAGTTATTCTAACGTTTATTTCTTAATTTTAGCATAAATCTCATGATTGCTAATGTGACACGTTATGGCTCCTATTCTGACAAGGTTCATGATTTCTTCCTCAATAACTCTTTAAACTTTCTGAAAATCAAAATAACTTAACTTTTCTTACTATCTCTAAGTTGAATTACTAGAAATTTCAATAAAGTTTGCATTAACAGTGGTCAAAAAACTTTGATTAATTAGTCAAACAATCAGTTAGATACGATTGCATTAATGTCACCAAACACGAATGGATACAAAATAATTAATTATTTTATCTTAGCTTTAATTAAGAGTCCATTAACAGTGACAGAAGAAAATGATTTATTTTCTCATTCTTGTTACGAAAACATATTTGTAGCTAATGGCCAGAAAGTGGTTATCGCTTCGAAAAACTATAAGATATACAGTTTTGAACTTGGAGTTCAATTAATTTAAGAACTAGTTCCGATTGTTAAATAGAAGCGTCTTTATAGCTATTTAAAAATTTGTTTGCGAATAGGACTCTATCGGAATAAATTAAGGCTTCCTTCGAGAAGACTTAATGATATATAAGCAAAAATCACGCTTAAAAACAATATTTTACGACCTTTAGAACTATTAGTATTCTCTACACTTGATTGAATTGAAAGCAAAACGTGATTTTCAACAATAGTTCATGCTTGGGACTGACTCCTGATTTAAATCATATTGACACATAACGTATTCAACAATCACCCGTAACTATCATCATCGAGACAGTAACTATAAAATACAAGCCAGACTTGAAACTCGAGCTGAAAATAGATCTGCTATTCAATAATCAATCTAATTGATAGTTTGTGTTATTGAAAATTACTCTAATTAAGTATGGCTTAAGTACTATGAAAAAGTTTGGAAACAAATATCCTTCACTTTTATCAATATCCAGGGCTTAGAAGTATTTTCAATGATATCTTAAAGCGTTAAAATGTGATTGAATGAAGTCATAGCTAGAGTTAGAGTTAACTATAAAATAATGAGTAATAAAATTGATCATTTTCTCTATCTATCCAATAGTTATTGTTAAGCATAAAAACGTTCAAGACACCACAGTCAGAAACGTATTATTCACTTTGATTGATTTAAGATATATTGTAAACTTATACAGCCAAGCCTAAGCTCTGATAGTTATTGTTTCTGTTTTGATGACTAGTAACTATTAATAAAGATATGTTATTTTTATTTGTGGCATTGAGATAGAAATGCAGGCATACACATGTGTTAACTGTATTATCAATTCATGAAATAAGAATAAAATTTATGAAATAAGAATAAAATTCATGAAACAAGAATAAAATTCATGAAACAAGAACAAAATTCAAATAAGAGTACGAACCACTGATCCTCAACAGTCGTATACACCTAGACTAGACAGATACAGTATAACTACATTATAAATACAGTATAATTTCCGATTTTTCTAGAGAAAAGCTTTAAACTCGAAAACATTTTTATTTTTTATTTAAGCCTTGACTACGAATATATAACGCATTTCATTATATGTAAAGAGATTTTTCAGAGATTATAATTGCTTTAGTATTCGGTCATTAAGATAAACAATAATCAAGTTTTGAAATTAGTTGATAGAAAATTATATAATTAAAGACTAATCTACTAGTCTGAATATTGCAATGAAGATGAAAAATAAGAAATAAATGCAGATGTTTGTGTACAACTCAATATTTTTGATCTTTACTTGCTAACCCGATACACGAATACTAATCGAACTTTCAATGACTGCCTATTAAAATATGAGTGTTTGAGTCAGCTCTTCAAACTGCGGAAAAGAAACTTTTTGCACATGAGGTTTCATAACATAAGTAGAAAATTAGTTGAACGGTGAAAAAGAAAAATATTTTCTGAAAATTGCAATAAATGCAGTACGCGTTCAACGAGAGAGATTTTGGGGATAACTGAAAACACTATATTTTTCCAGTAATGATATATTATGATAATTACGAGCAAATGTCTATCGAGATCGAAGGACTTTAGCTGCGGATCTGGTGATGACTTTATACGTTTATAAATCCTTTTTTCATGTGAACTTTTCTTTTAACGGAGTGTAAAGTTTTCAAAACAAGGACTTCTATTTTAATGAGTAATACATTTGATACTAATTCTGATTCTAATTCTGATTCTAATTCTGATTGAGATTAATTATTAATAAAAGGATTCTTTTAGATATTATATAATTAGATAACTATCAAATTTTTGCGTAATATTTTGCATTCACTTAGATTTTTATTTATCTAAAAGTTTATTAATTATAACTTAGTTTTAATTATTTGCAAGATACATTTCAATTTGACTTTGTTTCATCTAAATGTTTGAGACAACTATCTATATAAAAACTTTTCTCAGCCAGATATTCGTCGAATACCTGTAAAGAACTTGAATGGAAGCTGAAAAACTTGATCACAACTTGAATAGGTTTCGCGAAACTTCCTCTACATCAGCGTCAACCGCAAGCTCAACGATACCTAACGCCAACCAAAGTAATGATCAAATCAATAAGATTGAAACTCTTGTCATAAAAGCTCAGAATTTGATCTCTGGATCTAATATTTACCATATGCTGTCGAATCCAAGAGGATTTTGTCTTATCATTAATAATGTTGACTTTGATAATAATCGATACCCAAGAAGAGTGGGCTCTGACGAAGAAACTCAAAGACTTAGTCTGATTTTTTCTCAACTTTACTTCGAGGTCAGTTTTCGTATAAGACTTTATTATTTGAAATGATTACATGAATTGTTGAAATTAAAGCTAAAAAACTATATGATCAGTAGCTTTAATGAGTCAATAATTGATGTAGTGCCCAAAATCGTGAAAACGTTTTTTATGATATTTAATTTGAAATTTAGTTGAAAGTACTGCTCAAACCTCTCTATTACTTTTGTTAATCAGTAGATTATAATAACTTATCGAATTTGATTAGTTAACTAATCAATAAATGGTAGATAATTATTATCAAAAAACTAATTTAATCGTAAACCTATTTATTAGCAATGTTATTTCAAAGTTAGTGAATAAATAAATTATGTGGATTATTATCATATTATTATGTCTTAAAAGTATTTTCCTCTTTAAATGGATAACTCATTTCGACCTTAATTAGTAATAAAGTATTTTTCAACAAATAATCGAAATGCTCAATCGAAAAATAGTCAATTTTAGAAATGATGCTAGGTTATTGCTAGATGACAGAAAATTAGATATCTGATTAATATAAAGTTAATATTTATATTTGAATAATATGTTGAAAATAAGATAAAAGCAAAAATCAAATGCTTGCCAAAAGTTAATAAACCCTTTATGACAGTGAATAAGAGTCTCAAAACGTTTCCGTGAGTTATTCAATATTGAACTGGAATATTCAGTATTGAACTGGATTCTTTTACGAGTGTTTACGTCTCGGCACGACCATAAAACAATCAAATAAAAAATAACTTAACAATTGCTAATTTATTCCTAAAATGTTCAAACTTTTTCTTCTTCTCTTAACTAATTGTTATTTTTTCGAAGATTGAGCAAAAAGTTTTTAGAAAAACTTTTGAGAAGTATAACTAATATCTAAGAGAACTTATTAAAAAGTGATTAGTTTTGTAACTAATTATTATGTATTACAAACGCATTGATTTATTGAGGAGACAGCTATCTATTTATCTAGGAAACAGTTCTAATAACTAAAATATTTGGGCAAAATTTTCTTATTATTTCTCGAATGAGTATCAGTTCTAATATTTTATTGAAGTGTGGCCTAAATAAATAAATAAGTGATTGTTGAAATGATAATTGAGCGCAGTAGAAAAAACAAATTTTCTTATATTTCATCATCATACAGACGTTAGAAGAGGGTATATAAACCAAACAAATGCTTCCCTAATCCAAACTAAATTCTAAGTAAATCATCTGTTGAAAATACTTTTAGTGCCAGATCTGATTTTCAGATCGAAACTTATGTAGCTTGATACTTTTAGAAACTTTTACTAAGTCAATAATTTATGTTACAGTTAATAAGCTTTTAGATTAATTTTTCTAATAAATAAACTTTTAATTTTCATATATTAATAATTATTAGTAATAATAATAATAATAATAATAGTAATAATAATTAGTAATAATAATAACTAGTAATAAAACCCTCAAAAATTAAACTTAAACTAAAAATGAACCTGATTATAGTTGAAAACTGTTAAACTAATTTTGAAATCTAATAACTAGGTAATCATAAAGCGAAACCAATGCAAACAAGACTTATTGCAAACACTTCGCGAAACAGCCAAACATAATGATCTCAAGAAACACGACTGTCTAGTGGTCATCATATTAAGCCACGGAAATTCTGGTCAAATCATTGCATCTGACAATCAAGGGATAGAGTTTGAGAAAGTTCTCTCCATATTCAATAACCAGAACTGCCATCAAATGATCAAAAAGCCGAAAATGTTTTTCTTCAACTGTTGCCGCGGTTCAACTTTGGACTTCGGGCCACAGTTTGATGCAGAAGAAGCTGAAGATGATAAGGATGTGGCTGATGCCGCGATGTGGCCACACGTACCGATCATGTCCGATATGATGGTCTGTTATTCGACTATTGATGGGTATGTTTCGTGGCGTAACGAACATAACGGGACGTGGTTCGGATCAGCGCTCTCAATGGCTTTGGCTCAATATTCGTTTAATTGCGAATTGAATCAGATCTTGACTATTGCTAGTGATGTCGTTCACAATCGATGCACTAAAAATGGTGCGAAACAAGCCATTGAATGGAAATATAGAGCTTGGACTAAATCTCTATACTTTAATCCCGGACTTTCTAAGCAATGAGATTTTTGGTTTGTTTTCTGGGCTTTAAAGAGTGTATTGTTGCAAATCTCGCTGATCTTTCTATTAAGTTAGCGTTAGGTAATACCTAACTTAAACTTAAGTTAGCATTAGGTAATACCTAACCTAATTTAAACTTGTACAGTATTTCTGGTGAACGATTTTCCACAATACACCTCTTTCTATTTGGAAATTAATTTGAATTGTTTTCTAAAAAATCGAAAATCGAAACTATTTGAATCTCAATTCTATGATCTTTTCTTTTGTCGAATGAATATTATGTCAAATATTATTTTATATACTTACCAAAAATTGTGAAAAACGTTTGAAAATATTGTTTAGCTTAATTATTATCTGTATATCTATGTGAGAGTTGTGTCAAGTATTTGACTTCTGTTTAGAAAGTGATTAACGCTTTAACAGAGTATTAATTACATTGAGTTGAGTCCGATTATTATAAGCTTTTTATATTATCAAAATATTATGCTTTTATTTTGAATATTAAGCAAAATATTGCACCAAATAAGTACAAAATTGATATCTCATTATAATATTGAATCAGTTTTCATGATATTTATACTTATTTAATATATGTTTATTTCATTTTGAATTATACTTCAATCAAATTGTATGTCATATACAAATGCATTATTTTCAGATATAAGATGCATGTAAAACTTATCATATACTCACTTGATCATATACAAGCTAGCTGCCAATTCTATGCAATCTAATTGCATCTAAAACCATTTTCAACTTATTTTCAGCATCAAATGCCTTATTGTTATTATGTTGTTTTGTATTAACTGTTCATTTATTGTATTTTTCTTTTCATTTATAAGTATTATCAATAAGTTTTGTTACATAACTGCCATTCGAGTAGTGAAATGATTGAAATTATTGGTAAACATTAAATTTGAAAAATTTACTATTAAGTGAAAGCAGATATTGTAATAAACTTTTATGACTGTCTGAAAGGCAGTAATTTTATACATAAACACAATTATTTAGTGAATTCATGTAACTTAGTTACTGTATGGAAACATGGAATAAACTGAAAGCTTAAATCAAGAAAGCTTACATTTCTCACTATAACTGCTCTTAAGTTCACCAGTCCTTCAATTAATCTTAAATTCTTAATTAATTTTAAAACAAAACAGACATTATTCTTAAAAAAATCTAATGAAATAATGAGCTTATAGCTAGAATATTAGTTTTAATTCTAGCTTACTGAGCAGAAAATCAGTTCAATTTACAATTATTTTGAGAACCAATAGAAAGGGTTAAACTAATAATGAATTATCAATAATTTACGTCTCGAAAGCTCACGATTGACTTGCTCAAACCATTGAAGATTATTAAAGATAAAGCTTAAGGACTACCTAAATAATTGTTTTGAATAAATATTCATTTAAGGTAGTTCCTAAGCTAGGCATGAATGAGAGATAAATCTTGACTAAAGTTAATTAATTTGAAAATTGTCAGAGTCTATGCATTAAGTTTTACTAATTACTTCAATTTTTCCCTTTTCATTTATTTCAAGTTCAAACAAAACAGATGACTTTTTTCATTATATAAACCTTGATTTTAAGGTATTTATTTTACTTTATAGATATATTTAATAAATCTTAAACTTTCCAGTATTAGTAGTGAGATAAAGCAAAAACTAGTGTTGACAAAAGTCGAGCTCTTTCAAGTTTGGATCCTGTTGCCGAAAATCTTAGAATATTTACTCTGGAAAAGTAATCATTCTTATTTCAAACATTTAAAGATTGAAAATTTAAATATTTTCAAATTCTTATAACTTTTTATGAGCATACTTCAACTGAAAATATACATTTTACTTAAATTGAAAATCCGCAATGTAATTCATCACTCAATTGCAATCAGAACTAAGTTCGATAAATTAGTAGATCTAGAGCTTCAATCAAATACATCACTAATTGAATACGAAGTCAGGAAACAAGCGCTTATACAGAAAAGGCTGAATATAATAAATCTTTCGGAGCCTGCATTTTCAAATCATTATAATTGGATTCAGGTAAAGAAGTTATTTTGAACAGTTACTGAGCGATAAGATCAGAAAATGCTTTAGGCACAATGACGATTTACTATAAGGAAGTTAATATTGAAGAATTACTGTGTCGATATTTACTTAATATTAGAGCTCATAAATTGAAACTCATATCTATTTACTTATTGCCGCTACTCACCTAAACCATCTTATGAATAATTTATATATTACAGGCAAAAATAATGTATAGGGTGCTTTGATAATGCCTTAACTAAGGCAAAAGTTCTGCATTACCGAAAGCAAATGCTCTATCTTAAATAAATGATTGAATCAAACTGATGCAGTTTCTACTTAGTTTTAGAATTCAATGTCTGTCATGTATAAGAAGTAAATTCACATTTTTTAGGCTCTGTCATTCATTTTATGTGATGGACATGATTTGAATAAAGTAAAACTTTTTCCTCAATAAACGACTTAAGAAACGCCCCACAACGAGCCTGGCCAAACCGCGAGTCACGATTGGCCCGCGAAGGCTTTTCCGTAGCTCGTGAAGGATTTTGCAAACATATTACAATTAGATCTCTATCAAAGTTTGCAAAATTGTTTTCCTGATAGATTTTGAATGATTAAAAGCAACGCATTAGGAATTACAAGTATGTTTGTCTGTACAAGACGTCTCTTAAACTTAATAAATTCAGATAAAGAAATACCATATTTGACCAACATTTGAATGATTGCATGAAAATAAATCCAACTAAATTTTAAGTCGTAATGTCAGTAAAATTGTACCTGAAATACAATGTCATATGTACAGTAATAATAAATAAGAGCTATCTTAAAAATTAAAATAAAAGCTTAGCTCAAGGCTCAAGTTATTTTGCTATTAGGTTCTGCAGCCAAAATAGGGTATCCAAGATAGAGTATCCAAGATAGAGTATCCAAGATAGAGTATCCAAGATAGAGTATCCAAGATAGAGTATCCAAGATAAAGTATCCAAGATAGAGTATCCGAGATAGAGTATCTTAATTTGCTTGAAGTTTTTGATATTCCAAAAATTTCCATGCTTATTTACGTGATTAACTATGACTTTAAAAAAAAATAAAACTTTAATTTCAAGTTTCTCTCAACTCGCTTTCTAAAACCACTTAATGATAGGGTTGCGGATCTTTCTATCGTTATCCTATTCATAAATATGTGGATATTTAAGCCAAATATTCTGCCTTTCAATTAAAAATTTGATTAATTAACTCTTCAATATTAACATGGATATAAAATTATGTATAAAAGATAAGCAGCTTTTCGTGAAACTTGAAGCTTCTAGTCCTGAGGTGACAATTTATTAAATCTAAACTTTAATTGACTTAAAATCGAGTTTTTCATTCATTAATTCTCAAAGCATACCAGACATCAAAATGTTTATTATTTAAAGCTATGAGTGACTGCCTGAAAGCAAATCATACAAAATATTGAAGTTTGAGAATATTTTATGTAAACGACAAGATATACCAAAAAATTAGATAAAACAAGTTATAGAGTGACTTGATAGGAGATGTGCCCCAAAAAACCTGTTTCTTAGTAGAAACTAATCAAATGAATATTTCATTTTTAGGAGTCGTAGACATGTTAAACTAGTAGAAAGTATCAATTTTACGTAATATTATTTAGCTTTTACTCAATTTTTCGTAATATTATTTAGCTTTTACTCAATTTTTCGTAATATTATTTAGTTTTACTCACAATAAGTTAGTTTTAACGCATCACTAATTATAAGTGAGTTTTACAGGTATCTAATTATTTCTTAACTACCTATCAAACTTTTCCAGTCTTTAGGTTATAATCTCATAATAAACATTAGCTTTGAATTAATTGAATTTTTTTGTCTTAAATTAAATTGAGAAAACAATCAAATAGTGAGAAACACGAAGGTCTTAACTGTTTTTTAGACAAATGTTAATTAAGATAAATCAGCTCCAACTTAACTTATATCGTAACTAGTTTGAACATTTTTTAGATATTAGTTACTAATCTATTCGTTATGTATTTCAAGCCAAAATAAGTGATAATTAATTCTGTTTTTCAAAACTTAATTAATGAAATCTTTTTACTTTCAATGTTTTTTAGCTTTAATTCATCATAAGATTAGTTGGTTCGCAATTTTTTGTACATCTTTTGACATTGAATTGGCGATACATTGAATAAATTAGTAACTGAGTAAAAGGAGGAAAATGTACATGGAAGATTGTTTTCAAATGGTTCATTAGATGTTTTCTTACTTGAGTAGCTGATCTTTTTCTAGGACAAACCTATACCTTCTTCTTCTTCTTTCTCTCATCATTTACTTAATAAGTTTTTTTCAATAATAACTACTATTTCGTCTAATTTCTGAAATTCGATTTCATAAAACGACAGAAAACGACAGAAAACGACAGAAAACGACGGAGGAGTAATCATCAGAACAAGGGTGAGTTGAACGCAAATAAGTTCCCAAAATGCTATTCTCGTATGAAACTTATGAGCCGTTCAAAATATCTAAAATTTCTATTGTTTAAATAATATATTTAACATAATAATAATAATAATAATAATTGTTTTTTAACATAATAATAATTGTTTTTGTTAAGTTGTTGCAATTATTTTAATAGCAGCGTAAAACTTTTATTGAAGTTTAGTTTTCACTTAGCACTAATTATACAAACATCTGTTCAATTATAGCGCCTAAGAGCGTGTTTTGATTTACTAATATATTTACTCAATGCTTCAATTATGAAAAAGTCCGCAAATCTGAATATCAATTAAGGATTCAAAGTGCAATTATATTTAATAATTATATGCTTTCATTTGAGGATGGCCTTAATTTTTGGGAGAAGTTCAAGTTCAAAATGCTTTGACGTCTTCAGTCTCTATTTATTATTTGATTGTAAAGAGCTTCTTATCAAAAACATGACATAAATAGAATTTTTTCTAATCTTAATCATCAATCGGAATGTTAATAAGATTACTATTTCTCGTTTCTGAATAATTGATTCATTTATAAGTTTTTGACAAATCACCTCTGTTGCTCAATATTCATGTAATTATATGAACAATGATTGAATAGGTAGCCAAACTGATACCAATTAACTTATCTCTTGCTTGTTTTGAAGTTTGAGTAGCTAGTCATTTTTCACATTTTTCGACTCACCTCAAATTTCACTTGAGTATATGTTTGAAAACTACTTATTCACACAAATAGCTTTCTGTTGAACAAAATTTTAAATTGAAGTCATTTTTTGAAGGACTTTGTCAACAAGTGTTTGAATTGTTTTCGTGAGTTTTCGCAAGATTACTCTCAAAAATTCCCAAATGTCTAGTCTGTGACCCAAATATTTATTTTGAATTGCATTGAGACGTTCGAATATCAAGTAGAAGTTAGAAGATTGTTTTATGGAAAATTATACGACAGGTTTCGAGTGGTTCGTTACCTTTCAGAGACTTTTCTAAGAATTAACATAATAATAGTTATCGACAATACTGTGTTATTATATTAATATTTCTCTCATAAAAATCACATTAAATGATAACCTTATATAGTCTTTGAAAGTCTCACAGACTGACTTTGACATATTTGACGTCTAAATAAAATTACAAAGCAATTATAAGATATGAATTAGTGCGGGCCCATAACTAATGATTGCACGGTGTAGAGTTTTGTTTATGATCAATTTCTAACGTTATAGAATTGATCTCTAAATTAAGTAGAGGGCTTTTCTTGAAGGAAATAAATTTGTTTTTAATTCGTTTGATGTTCATATTAGAAATTGATTACCTCGAATCAACTATTAGATACTATGGAAAATTTTCAAGTCATTACCGTACTCACTCTTCATTACTTAATTACATAAACACTATTTTTTAGAAACTTTCCTCTGGAAGATGTTTATTCGTGTCTTCACCAGATAAGTTTATTTCGTTGGGTGTGTGCCATAAACTGCTATCTCTGATTCAGTCAACATTAGAGGTAGGACTTCATAGCATTGATCCAACGATTTAATGTTTAGATTGACTTATAACTGAAATTTGAAGCTAAACTGCTTCTACCAAGATAATAGAGATGAGATCTCTGTCTACTATTTTGCTTAGTATATTATAACTAACAAAATCATCTTTGCAAGTTAATCTTTGCAAGTTAACTCTGTCAACTATTTGAGATAAAATTTAGAAAATTTTTATTAATAAATACAAAGTTTCGTAACATTTTAAAGTTTAAAATTAAAATTCTGATAATTTTTTAATTATAACTATGATTAGGCTTAACAAGTTTTAGAATATTCGAATTTTTAATTCAAAAAGTAAACTTTATTCAAGTTCAAGAATAAGACTTTAATTGCTGTTCTATAGGAAGAAGTGTATTATTAATTAGTTATTCAGGGATTAGGTTAGATAAATCAAAAACAAATTTAATAATTTTTAATACTGTAATAATTATTGTATGTCACAAGAGCTTAAATTGTATTTAAAAGTAATTATATAGTACAGGATTTAAAAATAAATTTCCCGATTCAAACTGATTTAAGACATAATAACTAAAAGGTAACATGTGCATGAGGTGTCTACTTCAAATTTGATCAAATATTAGCATCACAAAAATTTCAGATTTCATTAATACGAGAACCATCCATTTGAAGACATAAGTCTAAGAAATCTTACTATAAGTTGGATAGCAGTCAAGGTGAACAAGAAGATGAAAAAACTATGTCTGTAGGCATGTATTGCCAAACGGCGTCAGTAACCAATAAGTTGTATGACGTTAATCATGATTCAGACGTATAGTGGAATTTCAGGTCCACTCAAAAGAAAGTCCACTCAAATAGATTGAAAATACCTTTCGGGGAAATACCTGTGCATCTAAATTCATTATTTTGGTTAGTGCTTAAGTGTTCGGGTTTTCTTTATTTGCTTGTCGTAACTATTCAGTAGAGTTCATGTTTATCGTCATAACTATTCCTAAGTCTTATGAATAACTCAGCAATTTATGCCTAAACTAACAAATCAAAGTGACGAAGATTGCTTTTGGGAAATACTTACTAATTGTTTGTATAGTATTAGTACTGAAAGTTTACTTAAGATAAAAAGAATTGAACTTCAAATTATTAAAAAATAATCTTTATTATAGACTTAACGAATATAACAATTGATTAACGAATTAGCGAATAATTGTTAAGAGAAAACAAATAGAAAACTTCAAACAGAGTTCATTTGTTCTAACCGAATCTGAGGCCTTCAAGAGATTGAAGTGGTTCGTGTTCTACTTCCGAGACCACAAAAGCTGCATATCAAGAGTTGCGCAACGTTTCTATTACTGGAGTTTCTCTTAAAAGTGAAACCTTTTCAATTGCACTTAAAGAGGAGGAGAAAGTCGACGGAATTTTTACCTTCGTCATTCACTTTCGGACTCAATACCAACTACTATTAAAGTTTTGATTTTCCAAAACTATTTTTCAGACTATTATTTTTGTGAATCGTAACTCCTCAATAGTGAGATATAGTTGAGGAGAAGTTCATTTTGAATAAGCGTTAATATGAGGTAAACGTTTTTTTGGTTAAATTAGATCAAAGAGTAGAAACGGATATCTGAGTCTAGAAGTGAAATCTATCTTGATTAAAAGTAAAATCTATCTTGATCAAAAGTGAAAAAGTGAAATTAAAATCTATTTATTATTAATGACAATATACATTAGATGGTATTAATTAGTGAACAAATCATCAGATAATGGAATTAACAGAAAGAAAAGGTAGTGACTATGCTCAACAAAGCTTACCTCAAATAAGTATCGTTCACTCCGACTCGGATGAATCACCAACCATTTTAACATTCAACCCTTCCGATTCATCTCATAGTGACTCGGTAACTCATTTAGAGCCAGGTTTTAGTCAATCATCATCTTCCCAGTCAAATAATATCGATTTTAATAATTTGATGCGATATTCTGGGAGGTTTGATAATATTTTGGGCAATGCTATCGAAGCAAAAAATATTAGCTTTGGTTATAGTAATAAGTCGTCGATCCTCACTAATATCAGCATCAATGTGCCTAAAGGTTTGTTTATAATATGTTTAAATTTGAGAAAATTTTCTAAAACATTTCCCTATCAGAATGTAGCTCATTCAATAAGTAATCTAGTGAACTATTTAGATTATTATTTTGACGTATCTTTTCATCTAGTTTATTCTACTTTGAATAGTTCGACACAAACTAGTCATTAAATTGTTCTAAGCTGATAATTATAATATTGCTATGACTACATGACCATTTTAATTTAGATTTGTTTTACTTTTATCTAACCATTATTTATAAAGTTAAATCAAAACTATAGAATCATTTAGATTTGAAAACTGTAACTTTGAATTAGCTAATTATACTGTCACCTAAATCAAGAACATTTGTTAATTCTTATTGAGAAATGGATTGATTTTAATTACTTCTTTCTCAATATTATTTTTCGTGATTCAGATTTCTTTCACTTTGGTTAAAGTCAGTGCTTTTAGGCTTAAACAGACTCTCAATTCAGACTCTCAATTCAGTCAAGTTAAAACAAACTAATTTTCAAACTGTAAAGATTCAATGAAATCTTATTTAATTAGCTCTCAACTAATTTTATTTTAAAAGACAATTTTCGTTTCGAATTATTAAAAGAGTTCTTGAAGACACTGAGAAATGTAAAAAGAATTTAGCATAAGATTTCCAAATTTGAAAGGGAAAATTACCTTTCACGTTCGCATTAAAGCAAACCTCGATCAAGGCGTCAAAATTTGATACATGTTTTGCCTGAATCTATGCTTAACTTTATAGGTTTATTAATTAACTGAAGGCTTGATTATCCATTAATAGAAAGCCATGAAAACATGACATTAGAAGCAGAACATTGAAATCGTTCCCTGAGCATTTTCCTTAATGTGAACAAATTTTTGCAGACTCAAAGATTGGTTTATTCGAAGAGTTAACCAGTAGGAAAATAAGTTTAAACAAATATTTATAGCGTTGACAAGCTTCTAGTAGCAATTAATTCGATAAAAATTTGATTACTGTTCAAAGTCCTGTAATATCTCAAATATTGAATAGGGTTATCACTCGTGTTTCTAATATTTATCGATCACGCTCTGGCTCTTATCATTTCAGACTTAATTGAACTTGTTTGAAATAATCTTTGAAAATTATATTATCTTTTAGTTTATAGAATTTTCAAAGTTGCTAGATTATCTTTAGTGAATAACTTCAATACTCTCAATGTCTTTATTCATGGCTATGATAAAAACCTTAAACCAAATGGAGAGACAAATTGAAAATATATTTAAATTACTAAGATGTTATTCACATCAATAGCAAACAAAACTATGAGATGAAAAATTAAATATCAGTTGATGTCAAAGAAGGGACAGATATTGAGAAATGATTATAAAATTCGCTTCTAAATAGATTGATGACTAGTTTGCCAACATAAGCCCACAGAGAAGCCTTTCAAGCTTTCAAATAAAGCATGTCAAAATTAGAAAGATGACTAATGATTGAAAATTACATTCCAGGCAAAATTTACGCCTTGCTGGGCTCGAGTGGTTGTGGAAAAACAACTTTATTAAAAATATTGTTGGGAAGATTGAAGCCTAAAAAGGGTACGGTCCGAGTGTTTGGTGAAGAACCAGGGAGTAGATACTCTCATGTACCCGGACCTGGAGTCGGATATATGCCTCAAGAGTTAGCTTTATTTTCTGAATTCACAATTGAGGAAACGCTTCATTATTTTGGGGCTCTATATCACATGAAACCAGACGTTATTCAACAGAGAATCGAATTTCTTATTGAATTATTAAATCTTCCTGAAAAGCACAGAAAAATTGCTCAAATAAGCGGTGGTCAACAGAGACGTACTTCGATTGCGGCTACTCTTTTTCATAGTCCGCCGCTTCTTATTTTAGATGAACCTACGGTAAGTTTAAATCTTATTCTAATAGAACTTCAAGTAAATGATAGAAAATGATAGAAAATGATCTCCAACTTGAAGACAATATACAACAAAAGAGCCAACAGTTGTAACAAGCTTATGAGTAGGTTAGGTTAAATGAACACAAGAATAGAATCTATCTGATTGTGTAGTGACAATAGGTTAATTTTTGAACATAACTTACAATCATTTTGACAAAACAGTTTTCTTGTGATGAAACATTTTCGCAATTTCAAGGTTTATAGCATAACCTCAGGCGTAATCAAACGTTGAATCGTTATTTACTACTAATATATGGTCTTCATGGCAAGGACTTACACTTATTGACAATTTGACACAAATTTTTTCTATTCAAAAAGTCGTATGATTTAAGAAGACATAAATATGAAAAGAAAACTGAACAGAATGATAATTACGCTAGAAAACTTAATGATCCTCGATAGTAACAAGAGAGAGGCTGCTATGTCAACCTCTTTATGATGCCTATAAAATGTTTGATGGATTTGATTTGTAATTTGCTTTGATTACCATAGTAATACTTTATCAATTTCGCAATATTGAAGATATTACGAATTGATTTACGAATTGATTTACGAACTGATGAGAGCATAGCATTACAACTCTGGTTGCTATCAAGGATTATTAAAATTCTGAATATTACAATATCTTATATTTGTATGCTTGAAAGTAAATTAAGCTGAATAAATTAAAAATCTCCCTTTCAATAAACTAACTTAAGTTATATATTTTCATATAACAGGTAGGTGTTGATCCACTCCTTAGATGTCGTATTTGGGAATATTTGGAGAGCTTATGTGAAAACGATGGTATGAAGGCAGTCATGATAACTTTGAAAACTTTTTTTACTCATTTATATTTATCTATAATTCAAGTTCATCTCTAGCTTCAATTTACTTATTCATTGACTTTTCTTCTTCTGAAGGTATGACAATCTTAATAACAACCCATTATATCGAAGAGTCGCGAAATGCCGAAAATCTAGGATTTATGAGATTCGGCCGACTATTAGCTCAATCAAGCCCTGAAAAACTGTTAAACCGATACCAATCCACAACATTGGAAGAAGTATTTCTGAAATTATGTCAAGAAGATTGCGGTGAAATAAAGCGAAGAATATCTGTTAAGCTATCTGTTAAAGACAACAATGTTGTTCAAACACGGCGTTTGACACAATATGAAATCAAAACAATAGAAAATCCTGAAATTCTTAACGCCAAAGATGATTATGAACAAAAAGCTTTTGATTTCAAACGCTTAAGAGCATTGTTTCACAAAAACTATCTCAAACTTAAAGGCAATCCATTGTTGGTATTCTTCTTCTTAATACTACCCGTCATACAGATAACGCTCTTATGTGAATCAGTTGTCAAACAACCTGATCACTTGCCAGTTGCTATCCACAGCCCTGAACTGACTGGCAATCTTTCGGATGCCTTCTTAGACTCTTTAGATCCACTAATGATTAGACAAGAATTTCACCACACCCTAGAATCAGCTGTGGATTCGGTCAAAAAAGGCAAAGCCTGGTATGCGATATCAATGTCTGCGAACTTTTCTGAAGCTTATGCCATCAGAGCGTCAAATCCTACAGATCTAACAGACGAAGAGATAGAAGACTCGAAAATTAAGTTATATACAGACCAGTCGGACAATTTTATACATCAATTTCTGTACCAATCGTTGTTTGATTCCTATTTCAAATTCATCAGAGAATATGTGGCTTCTATTGGGTATAATCCAGCTACAGTTTCGATACCAATAGATATTCGAGAACCAATTTATGGTGCTATCGAGCACTCATTAATAAATTCTATAGCCCCAGGTGCTATTGTAGCCATCATTTACAGCACGCCATTACTATTGGCATCGTTTTTGATAGTTCTTGAGCGCAAAGATGGCCTTCTAGAGCGTAGTTTTGTGGCTGGTGTCAGACCTTTCGAGATACTGATCTCCCACCTGATTACTTTGATTTTAGCACTTTTAGTACAAGTGACTCTTCTTATGTTTGTCGCTTTTGTTATATTTAAAGTTAAATTGATTGGCCCTGTCCCTGAAGCTTTTTCACTCATCTTTTTGCAAGGATTACAGGGGATCACTTTTGGTTTATTAGTGTCTGCTATTTCGCCCAATGAAGTCGTCGCTCTGGTACGTTGTTTCACCTTTTTATAACTTTTCATATTTTCATCATTATAGACTTTTCTTATTAAGCTTTTCATAAAACTTAAGCTTTACTTCTCTTTTATGCAAATCACATTCACTTATAGTTCCTTCTATTGAATTATTCATTAACAGTTCAGTCGTATGCACATTAGAAAACCTCTTATCTCATGCTTAAAATCAGTGATGTTTAACATTAGTTAAAATCTAACAAAATTTAAATATGGATGAGATTTGCAATAATGTTTGCCTTTAAGTAACAGAGCAAAGCTGACTGGCATTGTTACGTGTGCTTCTCTCTCATTGAACTCAATCTTATACTTGACTAACTTATCAAACGCTTCTATTGATTAATAACCAAAAAGAAAGCCTTAAAAATTGAAATTGAATGTCTTATCTAAAAATTTAGCTATTAGCATTTGGGCTGGTATTCCCAATGTGGATGATATGTGGAGTATTCTGGCCATTGAGTTCAGTACCAGATGTACTAAGACAAATATTCTACTTGGCACCACTATCATTGCCAATAGAATCAATGAGATACGTGATAAGTCGTGGTTGGACTATATTTTTCACTGACGTACAACTAGGTTATATTGTCAGTGTAGTATATAATTTAATATTGTTTGCATCCACTGCTATCGTCTTCCATTTGAAGTCCTCATCATAGATAATACTTATTTATGTATTTCTCATTATTAGTTGTTATTTTAAGAGCTTATTTCCAAAATGGCTTAAGTGTCTATATTATAAGGTCCGTTACTTTGAGCGTCCGCTATGATCTTTACGGCACTTTATAATATAGACACTTAAGTCCTTTTGGAAATAAACACTTCATTTTAAGATCAACCATACTCATTTATTGTAATCTTAATACTCTGTAACTTAATAAAACATTTTCATTGATTTGAGATGAGTTTTCTGTATTAAGTATTCATTTAAGTTCTCGTATCATAAAAACAGGCGTAAAAAGACGTAAAATTCATGAGAAAGCAATTAATTTGATAACACGACATAACCTTTGACTAGAAAACATTTATAAAACATTTTTCTCTCTCTCTACTTGAAGTAAACAATTTTGACGCCTAAGTCTTTAGTTTAGAATGACTTCAAGGATTTTTGTGATTTTTATTAGGTTATAATTGGTTTTAACATTTCTAGAAATTAATCAAATAGATGCCGCTCAATAACAACTGTCTCATAACAGGAAAGTTTAACGTAATTATCGATGCTCGATGAGTAACTTGAAATGCTGAATTTTTAAGCATAAAATCAATGCTTTTAAAGGTTGAAAATATTTCTTCGATATTTCATGTTTAAGCAATGTTAATTAAATTCTATTGAAAGAGTTTTGTGTAGCAAATCTAAATTTTTATTGCAGTAACTCTTTTAGCGCTAATTAGTGCCAAAAGGGCTCTTTAAGCGCTTCTTTGGCGCTAAATCAAAGACTCACGAAAAACGCTAAAATTATTTTAATTTATGAACGAAAGAACGAGAAAAACTATAAACGTTTGCGATGAAAAATCGAATCACTTTTCAAGATATATTTCGTAACATTTTCAATATAAAGAAGGAGAAAAATATACTAGTTATTTCTAGTTTTATGACTAGATTTTTTCACTTTACATTCGAGAATGCTTTAGGCAATCTGTAATTTGAAACTTAGTGCATATTCTAAAACTAACTTTTATGATTGAACAGTTTCAAATATTTAGAAGTTATGAACAAACTGATAAGTAATTGAAAATATTAAAAATTGAATACTAATAATCTAACATTTAGTTCTTACCAATACTCTATTGTTGAGCTAATACAACTTGCAAATCATAACGTTGATTATGTCAAAAACAATTTTCCTTATTTAAATTGATTAAAGTAATAAAATTATCTCCAAAAAATATTTATTTCATTTTTCTCCATTAATTAACATAATTTTAGCGCTTGTCCTGAATTTTAGATCTAGCGTCGAAAGAGCTTTGGCCAGTTTTTATTCAGCCAATCATTGAATTTGACATTTTAACGTGTTTGACAACATTTTCATCAGAACTAAGATTTAGACTTTTATCCAATGTGAAAAAATTAACATTTAAGTTTGCTTTCAAAGTTGTCATGAGTAGTATAAACATATTGGAACCTATAACCTTGATGCATTGATTTTCGCACTAATTAACTTACAGATAGAGCAAAATGTCTAACATTCTGCAAGTATATTCAATTTTATTATTAGAAAATAAACATTTTTAGTATTTTAATATTGTATTTTTCAGATCAATTAATACCTTTGAACTACCTATTGAACTACCTTCGTTTTATGCGTGTGTATATGTTAGGTTAGGTTAGGTTAGGTTAGGTTAGGTTAGGTTAGGCTAGGTTAGGCTCATAGACTTGATTAACGAGCTTTCATCTTATGGAACTTATTTTAAAATCAAGGAGAATATTTTTCACAAGTTATCGTTATATTGCTAGTCTTTCATCTTATTTCACTTAGAAGTTTTATCAAAATCATATGTTAATTAACTTAGAATCAAATAGAGTTAAAAGCAAATTATCTGCCATTGAATATATTTCATTTCCTGGTAGATTATAGCTTACGACATGCTAATAAATTTTGTTTTTGTTGAAAATATTGTTGATTTATCTATTGAATAAATATAAAGTTTATTTGAATCAAGCCAATAAGAAAGGAGAACATCGCAGAATATATCACAAGTTCATCAGCAGTTCTTTCTCTTGGAGAAACACTGATGAACAATTAGATGGAGAAAGAGTCTTGATAGCTGGTATCTCATCTCTATTTGTGTTCCATATGAAAATTTAGTTTTTCGATATAATAAAACTAACACTGTTAACGATATAAGTATCGAAATACTTGAAGGTCTGTCTCTAACAGATTTGAAGTAACAATGTTCTTGTGTTATTATTGAAGTTCGTTCCTCCTAGTCATGCTTTATTACTGTAGATAGCATGTAGGTCATCAAGATTATATGCATTTTCGTAAACATACCTTTTTTGGATCATCTTGATCTGAGCACTTAATAACAGTTGTTCCTTATCTGGTAATAAATGACATTCATTTCATTTCGTCGTATTGCAACTATGTTGTCGTATCTCTCATTGAAATAATATTGCATATACGACGGTATAGTTCCAAAATGAAGACTCGTTTACACAAGTGCATTTAGTTTTGATGGCTTGAATTCGATGTAGGAAAGTTAGATTGAGGAAATGATAGCTGTTCAAAATTTCTGACCTAAACTGTATACTTTCTATAAGTTTCAATTTCTATTCAGGGAGAAGTATACGCGCCCTTAGGCTCTAATGGTTGTAGCAAAGCAACTTTGCGGTTAGCGTTGGAGAGATTTAAGTTTAAATCTGATTCTATTTGAGTTTTTGGTTGAAAACCTGGTAGTAAACAGTCTGATATTGGATATATGCCTCAAGAAATAGCTTTATTCAAAGAATTTACGATTTAAGAAACTCTACTTTATTTCAGAATACTATATCACACCAACATTAATACTATTTATGAATGAATAACACATTTGACTGAATTATTAAATCTCCCGAAATGGGTTATATGTGGAAAACAACGAAAACTGGTATCAATGACACAAGACTTCTGATTCTAGACGAACCAACAACTGGTGTCGATTCACTTCTTAGATATCGGATTTGGGGCTATACGCAGAACATGTGCATTAATGTCGGTATAAATATGTTACTCTGTCTGTTGTCTCAGGGCATATTCAGGCGTTAATAGTTGCATTTGAGATTTTATTAGAGGAACATGACAAAAAGTAGACAAACGGCACACTATAGAGATTAAAATTTAGACATGCAAAAAGTTTGAGACCTTAGGATCCATTTTTATGTTTCGTTTTGTTTTTGAGAGCCGACTCCCTGTGAGAAAGTAAGACTTGTTTAAATATATAAAGTATGGTATAATAACAACACATATAAGTGATTTGACATTGAAAATGCAAGAATATTAAATAGTTTGGTATTTGTTTGAATGTAATCTCTAGAAAATACACAAAATCCAGATTCTAATTACTTAAGGTTAGGTCACTACATAATAATTATTTCAGATTTTCAACTAGTTTGCAAATAAATGATTTTCAATGAAGCATTTTCTATTAATGAAAAGCATAACAGTTATAATAATGACACTGAACAAGTGAAAACTGATAATTGCTTTCATAGAATCAGAAAGATTAGGTGAAAACTTAATTTATCATTAATCAATCATGACTGCAAACACTCGAGGAAGTTTATCTCAAACTTTACAGAAATAAAAATAAAATAAAAGTAACAAATCACTTAAACTTCAAACTGTAAAAGAACAAAAATAGATGATAATATTGCATCACAAAAGCAAACCGAGTTCAATTTCAATCGTCTTAAAGCTCTGTTACTGAAAAGATATATAAAAATAAATCCGATTATAGTAATCCTATTTATTTTGTTATCTATTATACAAATATTATTTGTATCTGCATTGGGAGGTCTCGTAATATAGCTGTTGTTATCGTAATTCATAGATTAATAATATGCTCGGAGGAAAATACAACATAAGCCTATATGTAATACACATATAGATTATTTTCTAAAATATCTAAACAACGAACTTCACAACTTGTTTATTAAGAATTAAATCCGTATAACTTTTAAATGTTAGTGAAGGTTAAGACAAATCAAATATAAAATTACTAAATGCCAAGTACTTAATTTAGTATACAATTAATATGTTTTAAGATTTGTTATATTGAGCCTAAAGCATTTGTCAAAAGCTCACTTTAAAGGACTTATTATTTGAAAAGTCACGTTAGGATAGATTTAATTGTATACTCAGTTAAGTGCTTGGCATTTGCTAATTTTATATTTGATTTGTTTTAACCTTCACTAACATTTAAACGTTAAACGGATTTAAATTCTTAATTAACAAGTTGTGAAGTTCACTGTTAAGTATGTAAACTAATTGCTCAGTTATTATAGTTTTTAGAGTTGAATATAGTTTGCACGAATTAATATATTTAGTAAATATGCAAACATTAAATCAAAATAGTAGCAGTTGATTGCAAATTTATATAAAATACAAATGAAGATCAAATAATGTCAATTTATATTAAAGACAAAAAGTGAATGCAGCAACTGTGTATCGTATAGTAACTCGAGTAGAAAATAAAATATCTACTTCAAAGTCAACTTGGCAGTATCTGAAAGCCTAACAAATCAAAAAGATAAGTGGAAGAATACGTTGGACAAATGTAAACACAATTTGTAAAAGTTACGTAAAACTGAAAAAAAAACTAAATGTTTGCAATAAAATTGATAAAAGTTATTTACGTAAACCTAGAATGAAAAAGTTACAAAGAAAATTTCTTAAACAAGTGATCAAAATCAAAAACTAAAGCAAACAAAGTGTTCAAATGAGTTAGCAATTGGTACACTCAAGTCATCAACAAGAACACATTATTGAAGATGGCGAAAGCTATTTGACAATTGAGAGCTAAAATTGTAACGATAATAATTCATATTTTGGACATTTATCTCTTAAATCAGAGTTTGTTGAACAATTGACCAAAAAATTAAATGAGAAATTAAGAAATTGGCAGCAAGCTATTTCCAAAGCCTGATGTCGCGTACTAGAACTCGAATATGGATAGCTATGGACAACAGGTCACTGTCAGTTGGTAACTAGAATCGTTTATCTATTACCGCATTAATTTTGTGTAAAATATCTTGTTTTCATCGATCAATAAAAAAGTTATAAACAACTGAATTTTGTGCTCATTTTTTCCGAGCATAATAGTCTTTCAAAACTTGTCATACAGGTAGCAATAAAAGGGCTTTAATAAAATAAAAATTTGTTATTTAAAAACTGTTCGATATTTTTAGAAAGAATTTTCATAAAAATAAAGAATAATGACAGTTTATGATGTGATATGCTCAACATATTGACTATCTTCATTATGGATGTGCGCAAGTGAACCTGAAATTTCTTTCAACGAGAATTAGAGCCTTTCGATTTAAGCAATGTTCTTTACGTATTGTGTTGTATAAGTCACCATTTTTAAAGAATAGTAAACAATGATCACATAACATGAAATTAGTCTGCCACTACTCTTGGAAATTGAATCCAAGTTTGATCGAATAACTGTTACTGGTTAGAAAGTTATAATCTAAAACTTCATTAAAGTCTTTTTGTTGTCGCCCTGTAAATAATAGTTTATCAGCTTTATTTAGACTCAAATGAATTAACGATTTATTATGCTATCACTTTCTCAGATCAAAAACACTTTATCGAAATCAAGAATTTTAGATTCAAACTATTTGACTGATGAAGAACTAGAAAAAAGTCAAACCAAACTATACGTAGGCACGTCTTATTCTGTGATCAGGCCTTATATTGATCGGACGCTGGTTGACAGCTTTCTTAGCTTTTAACAAATTTATAGCCAAACATTAAGTTATGATCCAGTGGTACCATTAAGTATTAAACAGTCAATTTATGGAACTAAAGAGTTATCAATCGGTCAACTTATGGCACCAGTAGTTGTAATATCTTATCTTCAAATGCCACCAATGCCTATCATGGTTTTTCTGGTAGTATTCGAGCGCAAAGCTAGACATCTGGAGAGAGCTCTTGTAGTTGGTGTCAAACCTATCAAAACCCTATTTTCACACAATATTATGTTATTTGTAGCACTTTTAGTAGAAGTTACTCTTCTAATGACCTCTTCATTCGTCATACTCGAAATACTATCAAGAGGTCATATTTTAGATACTTTTTATTGTATTTTTGCAGGGCTTACGAGTCAGTATTGAACTTTTGATTTCTGTTATAGTTATCCGTATTTGGTCTAATATTTCTAATATAGTTACTTTCAGCTGTCTTCTGGTTATTGGAAGCCATGCAATACTATTTACCTATTTTGATATTTTCTGGTCCATTCACAATACGTATAGATGCTTTAAGATCAGTGATGCTCAGGTTAGAGTCTTAACTATATTACAGAATTTGAAAAAATCTAGTTTTTGATTCTTAGTATAAAATTCTTTTAATTTTAAAAGCATTTTGTCAAAATTTACAAATTAATTAAAAAAATGTTTGACTTAAGACAAAACAGATTAATCTCGTAAAACACCTAGCTACAATTAGTGACTGCTTAGAAACATATTTTAAACAATAAAATCTATACAACTCCTGACATATTGAATTATTTCAGTCGAGCGGAAATATAAACTTAAACTCATTATTCTCCTGCTTGTTCCTCTTAATTACTTTTCTATCCAAACAGACCATATTATAGCTATTATCACAAACAGAATTGGGACTTCTCATCAAGTTAATCATGTTGCTGATCGGACATTCTATTAGTATGTGGAGGACGTATGCCAAAAATATAGTTATCATTAGGTCAATAATAATCCATTGAATCTGTCAGAGCAGATAACTATTTAGTTCTAATTTGATAGTAACTAATAATAAGTACTAACCATTAGTGAATGTGTCATAACATAAGTTTGTTTTTGCGTATAGATTCTGTAATTAATTACGATTGAGTGCAATACTAAGATACCAATCGACAACCGGGAAAGTGGTGTAAATATTTTCAATGATAGCAATTTGTTCATTATTCCTAAGCGTGAGATAAAAATGAGTTTAAATTTGTTTTTAAATATCAATAATTAAGCCAAACCTCCTCTTCCTGTAGAACAGGCATATATAGTCCAAAAAATTCCTAAACACCATAACACTTTGCCACACGAAAGGCATAACATTAAGTTTAACTGATCAAGTTTACTTGAGCTAATATCCCTGTTAACTTCATTCAAATCTATCAAACTTTCTCCCCAAATAATTGACGACAAGCTGAGAATCGGACAAACAATCCATAAAACAATGTTAAGAAACTTTGGACGAATGCATAAATTGGGTTTATTTCTAACTAAATATCCGAGAAGTATTCCCATAGCGAACGAAGATATATACTGATCAGTGTATTGAGTGTAACGTATAATTGAGTATTTGATTTCTAGCAGTGAACTCATTGTTGAGATCTCAAATGGAGAGATGTTTATATGGAATAAAAGTTTTGGTGAGATAGATATAAGACAACCCATTATAATGATGTATATATTAAATATGTAGCCATATATTGGTGTCATCAATGGTATCATAAATAGTGGAGCTATTATTTGCAGTTGGAATATTGCTGATAAATATGATGAGTTACACTGAAATTCAATTATTTTAGTTTTAGTTATTTTCAACTTAGTTTCTAATTAGCCGAAAAGCTTATTAATTCAAAATACTTTTGGACACTAGCAAACTTACCAATTGATCAAAATCTTCAAAATAGTTATTGAAAAGTAGTAAACATTGGAAATAATTAGTTTTGCAAGGATTAATGAATATAGGTTTTAACTGGTTCCAAAGCGGTCCACTCCCAACAAGGGACAGAACATAGACTAATAAAATGGGACCAACTACTCTGCGACACAATCTTAACCACCGAGAGCAGATATATCGGACGTAGTTCACAACTGAATATCTTATTAGTTTTTGCCCGAAATATGAGTACGAGACAATGAAACCGCTGTAAAGGTATTTGTTTTTAGATATGTTTCCGTAGATAAAAAGTTTTAAAAGTTTTAAAGTTTTAAAACTTTTCAAAAACTTTTAAAAACTTTTCATATACCTTATAATAATTAGCGTCTCATTAGGAAAAGGAGTTCTAACCCAAAAGTATCTCTTATCAGTCATTAATTGATTTGGTATACTACTAAACACTCGCTTTAAGCCAATTGTCCCTATGTAAAGTGGAGAGAGGTATGAACGTGCAACGAATGTCCAGATTATGAACATTAGTAGTATTGTGTCTGCGCTTGAGATGCGATTTTTCGAGTCGAACAGCTTTCTTGTGTTTGATATTATTGAGAATGAAGTTTTTAGATCTATTGAGTAACCCACTGATGGATCCTGTTTTCCACCAAACTTATTGTAATATAATTCATATATTGTGCTAATTATCACCAATGTTATTAATATGACAAATACTGAACTGAAACAATTTCGATAAATAATATATTAGTTCAATCAATTTTCTATTTTTCTTGTCAAAAGCTTAAGTTAAATACAAGAATGTTTGATAGTTACATGGCAGTTAGCTGATAATTATCCAAACTTTTACTCTGGTGTTTGACATCACATTCAGGCCCGACCTCTATGGGAATTCTCGTTATCGGGTATAATACTAGAAATAAATTGTAAAAGTTATTTCTAACAGATTATAACAAACTTTTAAAAAGTTTTACTCACTTTTATTAATGAAATTTTCAATTTCAATTGGACTACATGTGGAAGGAATACAAAGACCCAAACGAAATAGTGAAAAGTTGGCTGAATTGAAGGCTATAGTCAGTTTAATTTTGTCGATATTTTTTCCAAAAAGTTGTTAAATCTTTCAATTCGTTTGACTGTTTGTGAGTCAAATTAATGCTTTTATAGTCGAAAACTAATGAATTGAGAATATCTGATGGAATGATGGGTTTTACTAAACAGTACTGCCCGTAAAATCTATTTTGACTGCTTTCTGTAGAATCTTCTGTAGAATCACTTTCTATATCAAGACATTGATCATATTCACCAAAAGTGCTGGAGACACCTTCTGCTAAACCAGAGGGAAGTTTTCCCATCGAATCGAAGACTGAAATAAATTTAAGGTAAAAACTAGAAATGGAGACCAATTCAAAAAGTATATTATAAAAATCAAAATTTTTTAATTTTTCAGAAATATATTGTAAAATCTCGTTATAAAGAAGCTGTGAAAAGAGGATGATTAACTTTTGGCAACGAGTTTATCAGATTAGAGCTTACGCTAGAAGTGCTATTAACAACACAATTAGGTTATCATTTGCATTGCAGTTGGTTTTACTTGCGTGTCATTTTTATAGGCATTGGGTAATAAGACATTATATAGCTGATTTAAGTCATATTTTACATTATTACTATGAGAAAAGTTTGTGGATGACCAGCTTCTGCACACCTTTTAGACCGCATAGTGTACATGCGCTACAATATATCATTTCGCAATTAACACGTCAATGCTATGCGGTCTAAAAGGTGTGCAGAAGCTGGTCATCCAGACTCTTTCGTAATAATGGTCTAAAGAGCTTCTATAAATCTTACCATATAACTAAATTAGACTAAAGAATGACGCCTGTAGTAATGCTAGATGCAGGGAATCGGTTTTAGTTCGCATTGCAGTTCGTTTTATTAGCGCTCTGTAAAAGAAGTTCTGCAACTCACTCAACACAAACTGCACAAAAGTTGTTTAAAATACTTGAATTTAGATGAAAACTTATATCAGTCTTACTATACCTTATATTAGGTCAATTTAGTTAAGTTAAGTTAGAAGATGACTAAGCGTATGTAATAATGTTACTTGCACATTTTAAACACATGTCTCCCAAATACCTAAACTTGACGCAAATAAAATCAACTACTACGCCAACACTTGTCACGCGACTATGTCTGAAAATAAGACTTCGGCAAGTTCGATATCGGTGACAAGAGCTATCTGGAAATACCTATGTGCCCTAATATCCCCAGATAGATTGCGATAATTATTGTTGTAAGGCGAATATATATTACAACTCCAGTGGCAAATATTCATCAACTAATGACTCTTTGATCTCATAAGTTGGATCTTCACTACTTAAGTTACTGAAAATATGAATAATCATATACTAATAATAAACTATGAGTTGCGAAAAGTTACCAATAGTGATCGATGAGTAAAAGATTTATACTCGAAGGTTAGCATTCGTTACAACGAGGTTATACTGTACTAATTTGGTAATACATACACTTGAAAGCCCACAACTTTCTCTTATTGATGGCATAGTTGATGCGCGCCAAAGCAGCCAAACAATTGGGACTTAAATCACTTGTAAATAACAACTCCGAGAGTCTTTGAGCTGTTTGTTTATGAATTGGTTGTAAACTATTGATCAAATTATCATACAAACGAAAAAGTTGTTCTATCACCAACTCCTTATTTGTCTCATTGTTTTGATGATTAGTCAAGCTGTCAAAGAATTGATTAATAACTGATAGACTTCTATCTTCCGAAAAGTCATTGTCATAGTGTTCATTATCACTTTCATGGTTAAGATCGTTATCGTTTTGAAGACCATCCAGATTAGTATGATTTATATGAAGTGTTAAGTTGGTTTCATAAGTAAGCTTATTATTAGTTATATTACTATTCAATTGAAGGCTTGTATTGACAAAGCCTAGCGATTTATTATGATTAGACTCATAATCACTTGAATTATAATCACTTTCGTAGTCATCATAATAGTATTCGTCACTCGCATGATTAGAGTCAATATTGAATAATACATTAGCGATAATTAGACATAAAATGTGAACAAAACGATTATTATAACCATAGACCATTTTTCACTATATACTTATTTCTATAGTACCTAACACAAATGAACAAATATTTAGACTTGAGATGCTATTTAAAAACTGTAGTGATCAGTTATGAAAAGTTTTCTTATATCAATTACTAACCAAAATAATAGAACGCATTCCGATTTGACGTTTCAAGTATTTTCCCATTTTACGTCACCAAACAAGAGTGTTTCCAAATAATTCACACTTCATCTTGAGTAATGCCTAACAGTATTTTTCATTAAGAACTAAACTTATAAACTTTATAAACTTTTATAAACTTTTATAAACTTTTATAAGCTTTTATAAACTTTTATAAACTTTTATAAACTTTACATCTCTTAATCATTAATTTGAATCTCATTAAAACATCACTCGTAAGCTTACTTAAATATTATTAAAATTGCATTACATGAATGGGAAATGATCCACAAATTTTTGAAAATTTACATCGAGAAGAATATTAAGAAATAGTTACATTAATAAACAAATAACAAGTAAAGATCTTAAATGAATGTATTAAACATATAGGAAATATTCGTTGTGAGCATGACTTCATCGCAACTCCTAGTACATAGCAAAAAGGCATTTATTGAGATATACAACTTATATCTTATTAAACATTGTCTATTTTGGCCTAAAAACACTAAAAACACTTTTATACCAGCATTTTTACAAATATTTCTTTCAGTACTTCACGTGAAATAAAACGATCAAATGATTCATATCTATTGAAATGTTGTCAAGCGATTCAAGTATTACTGAATACAAGTATAAAAACTTAATCATAAGAGTGAAAGTAGTCTTTCAACTGTAGATCTACTACTGTAGAATTACTAATGTAGAGAGAGAACGACACACTATTTTTATTAGTAATTAAATGTAAATCAGTTACTACTAACCTATTTTAACTTATATGTTAGAACTTTATAACAAATACTAGATTTTTATTTAATTATATGTTTATCTTATGCATCAATTAGCTCTTTCAGTGAGTATTTACTCCAATAGTGATACTTTTTAGGTACCTTTTTAGATACCTTTTAGATACCTTTTAGGTACCTTTTTAGATACCTTTTTAGGTTATTCTTTTCTCTTTACATTCATTTATTACTAATTGAATCAATTTTTGATTAAGATTAAGGCAAATATATAATTATAGAAATATTTATCCGTAAGAATATTTTGAAGTTCAGAAGAGAAAGTTTTCTGAGAAACTCTTTTTAGTTGCTCACATTTGATTTTACGAAATCCTTTATTCTCTAAGAAGTTTACTAAAGATAATTATTTAATCAATTTGAACAGGAAAATCTTATCACCTTGATTGTACGATAAAGTCCTTCAAACTTTTTTGGGAATACCTATTCGATTAAATAATATAGAAAATGTTTTATAAAACTTTTTGGCCAAACAATGTTTAGAAGTTAAAACTATCTATAGTTTTCGGTATTTAGTCAAAGCTATTTTTGAGTTGAAAATTCAGAGTTTCGGAATTGTTCTCATTGTAAAAATGCACGAGCCTCTAATTTTACAAAATCTAGTTATGCACTGTATCTCAATTAATTAGATTATAAATCTATTTTAGTTAATTTCGCTGTATTACCGATATCAGAAAATGTTCAAATCATGAAATTACTGCATCAAAAACAAACTCAAATATATTTTGAATAAAATTATATAGAGAAACGTATCTAGAAGGTGAGTCAGC
Organism: Archegozetes longisetosus; assembly: GCA_018873245.2. Taxonomy (NCBI): domain Eukaryota; kingdom Metazoa; phylum Arthropoda; class Arachnida; order Sarcoptiformes; family Trhypochthoniidae; genus Archegozetes; species Archegozetes longisetosus. The sequence goes on along the minus strand of JAEMBT020000009.1, from coordinate 6,123,686 downwards.
TTGTATCTTTATAATAAAGAAAGAAAGTCTATTCTTTAACTCTGTTGAAAATCACATTCATAAATGCATGCTTGAAAACGTTTTGATTATGTCACATATTTATGTGATTTACAGAAATATTTCGTAACACTATGAACTAAATAAATATTTAAAGCTTTCAAGTTCTCTATCAAATAATTAACTACATAAGCGTTAAACTTCAAAATCTCAGCAAACTAAGCAAAGTATATATTATCAAAGCAGGAAAAGCGTGAATAAGAAATCAATTTATGACTTGGTAGTTGAACAAAAGAGAAATAAGAACTTTGACGAAAGTGAGACTTTAGATCATAGTCGACGAAACTGTGAGTATTAAGATAGTGTACCAAGCAAAAACTGTAAGTATTAAAATAGTGTACCAAGCAAAAACTGTAAATATTAAAATAGTGTGCCAAGCAAAAACCATAAGTATCAAAATTGTGTACCAAGCAAAAACTACTTATTCTGAGAAACTCTATTGTTATCTTGATGCTATTTTACATAAATCTAACTAAAGGTCAAATATGTTTCACAAGAGTGTGCATACAAAACAAAAGTTTCTTTTCATTGGTTATGATATTGAAAAAGGTTGTAGAGTTAATATCCTTCAAAAATACAATTTAGCGGAAGGATCTTATTATTTGCCATTAGAATATCTTGTATATATCTCTTGAGCATTTCTGATTCTAATCATTTTATAGTAATATATTTCGAGGAAAGTATCATTTTTTAAGTAAACATTAGTGAGAAAGACATTCAAACTTTTTACGGAACGGTTCATTCGATAGTGAGTAAAAAATGATAAGAAAAATATAAATTAACTGTTAGAATGTTCTACAAGACCAAGGGCAGAACTAATTTTTAGCTAAATCTTGCACCTAAACCACAACTAAAGTTTAGATTAAATTGAATGGTCTAAGAATTAAAAATGTTTCGCAACTGTGTATTTGGTGAGAAACGCATTAATCCTTATCAAGAAAACTGACTTAAACTAACTTTTAAACTAACATTTTCTCTCAAACAACTAGTAGGCACTGAAGTGACACTTGCATTCACAACACGATTGCTGAACGATTGGTTGAAAAAAAGGTTTATTAAGTAGATTGTAGAAGTGTTTACATCTACTGTATATAAATTTCTCTCTCAATGGATAACCTTATTTGTAAAGTTAATAAACAATAGATGTTTTTTGTTGGGCTATTTTCGCGTATAACTGGTTTTTATCTCATATTTTATATACATTAAAGAGTTTCCATTAAATTTATTTACTTATTTTTATCTATAATTCATTGAATTTTCTTACTTTTCATTTCGTTAAGCGATAATTTTTCAAATTTCTAAACACTTAAACTTAATTTCAATTAAGTTTCTCAATATCTCAACATTTGCAATAGTTCAAGGCTTCAAATTTTGGGCCAAAAAGATATTTTTATTTTAACTAACTACAATTAAGTATTGCTCATTTCATGGCTATTGTTGAATACATTTTAATCATAAACATATTTTCATCAAGGATTAATCAAACTTTTTGTTAGTGTATTCAAGCTATCAATAAGTTAAGTATTTATAGCAATTCAACTACAAATCAAAGAACAGCATAACTCACTGCTACAACACCGTTCTTTCAGTAAACGATTTAATTGTTGAAAACTTTTTCAGTTTTGGTAAGCGTTGCAGTTCGTTTTATTGGTGTCGAATTAGGTAAAGAGGATTCACACTCTGCATTTATGGAGTTGCTTAGAATACTTCAACTTAGATTAAAGCTTCTATCAGTCTTACTATACCTTTATATTAGATTAAATTAATTAGGTTACGTTAGAGTCATGGTCTAGGCGTATGTGATTAATGTTGGTTGCAAGTGTCAAACTAAGTACCTAAACTTAGCGCAAGTAAGATCAACTGCAACGCCAATCTTTCCAGCTTTTTAATCGGTTAAGTGTAAACATGAATCAACAGATCCCAATAATGTAACAACACAAATAGAATTGATCGCACATCAATTTTACGCTATTTATGTTAACAAACGCTTATGAGATGAATAGAAGCTCGTCTTTCCCTCTCTTAATTTACACGTCGTCTTAGGTATACAACGCTATATGGAACACTCAAACTCGCTTTCCATTCCTAGCGCACTACGCGCATCATCTTCTAACTTAGTCTAACTAACTTAAGTAGATTAAGCCCAATTTTACTATATAGACTAAGTTAGGTTAAGTTGCGGAATGGTGCACGTAGTGCGTTAGGCATGGAAAGCAAGTTTGAGTGGTTTACATAATTGTTTATATACCTAATACTGGCACCAGTCAAGGCAACAATACTTTGATTTATAAATATTTTATATTAATTTGTTTACATTATGTTTTAGTTTTAATAATAGCAACTAAGAAATAGCTAACTGAAGATTTACATTTCACTATATTTTGAGATTTTTATGTCAATCAACACTATTTTCAGTTTAGTTAGCCAAAAAACAGTATTTTTCAAAGTTTTGACAAACTTTTTGAACTAAACTATAACTTTTCTCAATCACGAAAACTGAAGTAAAAACAAATTAACGACTGAAATAACTAACTAAAACTTTGCATGAGAACAAAAGTAAACTACAATAACAGCAGAAGAGTTACAAAAACATCAATAAAAGAGAGATAGACGTGACTCGAAACAAGAACTAAATCAAAATCTGATGACTCAATTATTTCTTATTTGGTCTTTGGGTGAGAATAGGCAGATATCTGCCAACTCTCACATCATCTCCTCTTATACGATAAGCGAGTTGTATATCTTTAGGCATAATAGTGACTCGTTTGGCATGAAGCGCACACAAATTAGTGTCTTCAAACAATTGAGTCAAATAAGATTCTATTGCTTCTTGAAGTGCCAGTACTGCTGTCGATTGGAATCTGATGTTGTCGCGAATGTCCATTGCTATCTCGCGGACTAGTCTCTGGAAAGGTAGCTTTTTCATCAGTAGATCTGTGCTTCTCTGATACTTTCTTATGTCTCGAAGTGCCACTTCTCCTGGTCTGTAGCGCTTCATAGGTTTTAGTCCTAAACTAATTGATTTTCGACTCTTCGCATCCAAAGTTTGACTTTTATTTGTTGTAGTATTAGACCCTAATTGCTTTCGATTACTTATGTTACCTCCAGTTGACTTTCGGGCTGTTTGTTTGCGATTTTGGTTCTGTAAAAGTTTTGGTTTGATGTAAATGAAATTGAAATTGTTTCAAATGAAATTGTTTTTAAGGATAATTGACTTAACCCATTTTTATAGAGAACTACTGAATGTAATTAAGTTTTTTCTAAGAATTTGAAAACTCTTTTAGTCTGATTTTGATGTGTTTTAATAAAAGCATAGTTTTTCAAAAATTGTAATACTGTTTTGATTATTTGTTTTACATCTGAAAAACTAATCAAACATTAATTCAAAATTTCAGTTGAATGACTATTCGAAAAAGTTAGAAAATTGTCCCAAACGTTAATAGAAGTTTAGTTTAAAATGATTGTTATAAAACGTTTTTCTGTATTTGAAACTTAAAAATTGTTTAATACTTGGGATATCTCACTATTTGGTCCTATTTTTGTTTAAAGTTATTTTCATTTTCTGCTTTATATAGAAACTAAAAAAAATCAATTAATATCTCATAAAAATATTTGAATTACATTTTGGTCCCTTCTGTGGACAACATTGTTCTTGTCTTTGACAGGATTTGGATCTTTCTGTCTGACCATTATCTAAGTGTTAATTCGTGTTTAGATTGACGTTTCAATTGTTTATTTATTTATTGTTTATTTATTCATATATAATTTAGTTGATAATTAAAGCATAATTACATTAACTGCGTATTAAATGCTTATTGTCTAAATGATTTACTCGTTTTGTATAACTACCACTTATTTGATATTGCAATCAATCTAATGAGTTCTTATTATTGGATCAATTTATTAGGTAGTACTTTAAGTAATCGATTATCACTTAGTGCGCATTTAATTAATTATATATCAATAGTTAGTAGAGGAAAAAACACTTAATCTTACAGTCAGTTTTTAATTATTGAAAGCTCTTGATCGATACAGATATCAAATATTTATTGATTTTGTGGTCAAAATTTTAATTTTATAAGTAATAGAATTTTAAGTTAAAGTTCTGAAAATTAACCTAACGATTAATATTAATTTCTAACTTAAAAAAATATTTTGATAAAAAAGACTTTAATAAAAGAATCCATTAACTTTTTTAAAACTGAAACCTGCAAGTTATCAACTAAATTAAACTCTGCAATTGAATAAAAATCATTTTTCTCAAATTAAAGTATAGAATCTAAATGTTGCTTGTTTATAAATGTGTCTAACTTTCAAGTGAATTAAATTGTTTCAAATAAACAATATATAAATCTCATAGAAACACATGGATTAGTTGCTATTGATTTTTAATAAACCACTTAACTACATGTCAAAGTTGTAAAAGTTTTGTTTATTTTTAACTAAAGAAAGTTAGAATTGCTAGAGAGTGATGCATTGTTTTGCTTAGTTTCACTTTGGTACTACTATTGAGGAAAGGTTTGTTCAAGGATGCAACTACTTTCGTAATCCTATTTAGTAATACTTTGCTTCAAATGTATAAATTTTGTTATCACTCAATTAGCATGACAAAAGGGAAAACCAAGTGAAATCTTTGTTGCAAAAGTTTTTTATTTGAGAGTTTTGTCGATTAATCAAAATCATTTCTCATCAAAAGATCTGATAAAACTAATTTTCTTATTTAAAATTTGCCGCCAAAGATGTTTTTCAAACATTTCTTAAGATCAAAATTTAGGTCTTCAGATGAGCGAACAATTATCTAATTACTAAAATTTCACTTCAGTAACTACTTAAAAGTATGAACAATGAACTAATAGTAACTTAACGAGTGATGGATAAAAAGGTAGAGAGAAATGAATTATTAAATTTTCCTTATCTGAAGCCATGCTAATAATAGAACGTATTTACGTAATACTTTAATGAAAGAATAAGTTGTTAAAATATGTTAATTGTTAGGCAATTATAAAAATTCTTTTTTCCCGAATCATTGGTTAGGAGAGCATTTAATGTCTTAACTTAATTCTTAAAACAATTAACAATAAGAAACACTGCTTAGGGAAATGAAGCTTTAGTTTAGTAAAAGTCTGAAGTTTAGTAAGATGAAAGTGAAATTTAATATCTTTTCGTTTTCGATATTCCTGCTGTTATTGATCCGTAATAGATCTGTGATTTGTGGGGACTATGAAGATGGAGCTGATGAAGATGTGATGAAAAGGGATAGAATTGATCACACGGTTGAAATTATAGTAGAGACGAATACAAGTAAAACAGGTAATAATATAGGATTTCAAGATCTCAAGAATAATATGTTTCTCAGTCGTAGAGCCGGATCTCAGAATAAAATTTGAGATAAAAAAAATTGATTTATTTCTCAAATAAGAAAGTTTTAGATAATATTTTAGAATGAATTAAGATTTACATTCGTGTGAAGCTATAATAAATATGTAAATTGATGAAAAATTGAGAGCTTTTTTATATAAGAGTTCAGTTTTTGAATCATTATAATGTTATGAATGTGCAATTTTTACATTTCATCAAAACATAAAAATTTAGATGCAAAGTGTTCCAAAATTGAAGCTTCATCAATTTTTAAAATTAAAATTAAAGCTATTTTATTTAAAATTATAATCCATCATCATAATTCACTGCGCCATAATCCATCAAAGTATGCAGATTGTAAATGATCATAAATTCATTAACAAGCATATCGAGTGATCCCTTCTCTCCAGATATCACGCCACTTGATTACTTTCTTTAGGGATATCTCAAAGGCAGGGTCTTCAGTACTGCTCCAGATACCATTGATGAGCTCAAATTGACCATAAAGAGAGAAGTTGAGGAGACAAGAAGCGAAGTGCTTAAGATAGTGATTGACAATTTTCAAACGAGATTTCACCATTTGATAGCCACTAACGAAGGATACATTGAAAGTTTAATTGATTAATCTGCATTATTTACTGTTTATCATACTTTTAAGTTTTGTTAATATTCTATCTCAATTTTGATTTATTTAAAACAATAGAAAAACATCAATTTTGGGACACTTTGTAGTTATAAATAATTGCTATATCATTGAGAAAGAGTACCCTAATTGTTTGATTTTATATCAAACAGTACCATATAGATTTATCTTGTTGAACTTTTATCACTTTCTTAATTTAAAATCATAAAGTCAGAATTCCGGTAAGGTTAGCCCTTGTTGCTCGAATTCTTGTTTGCTTTGAACTATATTCAATCTGAGAATAAATGCTCGGATTGAAGTTAGAAATAGAAAAACTTTCATATTTATATTTTTTTCTAGATTAAAGAAGTAGCATCTTAAGATATTTTGAACATAAATATGTTTTTGAGTGTATCAGTTGAATTTTGAAAATATTGCAGGCTTAACAGAAAACGCAACTGACAGTAAAATAGAAATCAAATCTATGGAAGAGAATGGTTATGCAAATGAAGATGGAGATAGAGTTGAAAATGATAATGACGATGCAACTGAAAATATATCAGAAGAAAGTTATAGTAAAATTGGTATTATTTGAAGTTTTATTTATTTGAAATTATATTCAGTTTAAAAACTAGTGTTCAAAATTCTAGTATAGTGAGGAAACAATTTTAATTCCAAGATCTTATCCTTGGAAAGAGTTTTGTTTGTAAATAAATTATTTATGCTAGGGAAAAAATTCTCACTTTTAAGCTTTCGCAACACAAGCTCTACAACGTAATTAATTAATTGTAAAATAGAAATTCAAACAGGGAAAGAAGTCATAGTGAAAATCATACGAAGATAATGATAAATTCAATTACTCAGTTAAGGATATAGCAGAAGAAAATACTTGCGAAACGAGAATTTTTTTAAGCTTTTTGCATCAATTTATATTCAGTTCAATGATTTTCAAAATCAAAGCATTAAAATAATGATTTCTCCCCAGAAATTAACACTTTCTTAATAATGAATAGTTTATTATTTTTGATTTATTAATTAATTAATGCAAAAAATTGTCACATCTAAGATTCCGAAAACAACGAAAGTTCAACAGAAACAGAGGATGAAAGTAAAGGTGAAACACAAGATGAAGAAGTAGAAGGAGAAGACGAAGACTATTATAGTGAAGAAGAAGATAATAACAGTGAAGGGGGTGGCTGTTCATTAGATTATTTTTACGATAGATTAATGCCTGATGATTATAATGATGGAAAAGATGTAAACATAAGTAGAAATGTGAAACATATCAATGAGACTATTCTTAGGCTGAATCGGATATCTGAGTATGCCGAACTATCCTTCAATAGAATGACACCTTTTATCAGACAATTGGGTTCCAGACTCAGTGATCTCTTGTTTAATATCGATTTAGAACCTCAATGTTTAAAATCTATTTTTAAGATCATGAATGATTTGAGAAGTGGAAAGTCTTGGGCTATGAGGTGTAAGTACATTTTCTGTCACTAAACTCTGATATTTGTTGTAAAGTTAAACTCTTTTAATGTATTCCCGTTTTAAAACTTAACTCAAAATCCATTGAAAATTAATTTTTTAGGTAACTTTAATAAAAATCTACGATTTATAGACTCGGTAAGTGAGAGTCTGATTTTAAAATTTTATCAAGAAGACTCATGAATAAGTGTCAGCTTTTGTATATTGAAAGTAAATCAAAATCCTACACATAAAAACTAGGGTTCACAGGCATAGGAAATACTACTGCACTATATCTTACGTATTAGACATTTAAATGCACTGTAACAATGAAAACATGATTGTAAGAAAGACAAGTCAATCCAGTACATTATAAAAAGCCAGATCGCTCTACAAGATGAGGAGCAATTCTTGTAAAAATAGTCGGGTGTTAATTGTTGAGTATAAGTATTAAGATATCTAATGAGCTCAAACTCTGTTAATTTTTTTATGCCTAAGGGTTAATCAAATAATTAAACACAAATACTTTTCAAGTGTCTTTGATTAGTACTAGGTTATAATTTAATTTTCGATTTAAAATATAATCTATAAACATCTATTCGATCTGAAATACACAAAACTATAAGTTAAAAATTTAGAATCAACAATAATCAATTTTGTAAAACTTGTATTTGTATAGGTTCATACGAATACTGATTTCGTATTAAGCGCTTACATTTTAGTATTCAAACAATTGTTCTTTTAATATGATAAAATTGAACAGATGATGCTTGGGCTACGTTTACAATAATTGCTCCTTGAATGCTATTAAATTTAACATCAATTAGAAGCAGCAGCTCGCAAAACTTATATTAAAAGCTTAGACGAGGAAGAACAACAATAAGTATACAGTTTAATAATGTTCACAACTTATGTATTATGATTTTATGCTTAATTTTCCGAAATAGTCTACTTATTTGAACAATAATTTTGTAAGTTTTGTCATAAATGATAATAAGAATAAAAGTCAATATTTCAACATTAAATGCTTACTCGACAGTGAATCCAGTTAATAAAATCAAACCTTCATTCTTGAACTGTATTAAAAGACTGAAATTTTTATTTATTTATTTGTTTATTATCAAATACTTGCTCATCAGTGAATGCAGTTACCGAGTTCTTTAAGAATTATTTTCTTAATTCATTAAACTTAAAAAGCTTGAATTAAGTTTTAAATCGAAGATCTGTTTCTGTTAACTCTCACTCTCATCATTTCATAGATGGTTAAATAATTTTTCTGAAGCTATTTCCAAAACGTTTGAATTCTAAGCAATTTCAAGCTTTAATACAATTAAATCTTCATTCTTATACTGCATTAAAAGATTAAGATTTTTATTTATTTATTTAATAAGTTTTTACTGTTAAATATATAAATAATTTTATTCCTGTATCAGTTATAGATTCGGCAGGGAATCCTTTACCTAAGGGCATTCTTGACGGCACATTTTCGGATTTTGGTGAATTCGACGAATGTCTTGATATCGAAGAACCCGAAACTTCAGATGATCCAATAACAAGAGGCAAATATTGTCTCTTAAAGCCAATACTTCCCTTACCAGAAGTCGGATCATTCAAAGTAGGAGAAAAAATACCCAACTTAACGATTAATATAGCTTCTCAATTTGGCCTGGATTCTTATATACCACAAGATATTTTGAATCAACAAGATAAGTACATAAACACAATGATCGAAGCCTTCGAGTACTTCAATCGTACTATTTTTCGATTTGGTATCTGTATTCCTTCGACTTGTAGTCATATCGAAATTGAAAATGCCATAAATAAAGGTTTCAATGAATATAATGTTAAATATCATGTGAAATATTTATGGAATAGTTTTACCTCTTTTTGAATTCTAGTTTTTTTCCCAAAATTCCGAATTCCGTTCGAAGTTGGACCAGATTGTGTCACGAAGTATGAAAGAATACCTCTGGATAAACATCAAAAAATTTCACTGTAATTAAACATTTTTTGAAGTCTTCTGGTTTAAGTTATTTAAGATCTGATGGTTTTGTATATTTTTCAGTTCAGTGATGGCTATACTTTCATCGATAGCAATAATAAGCACATTATTTGAACTATACTTCAAAAAATCGAAAACCAATTACTTTAGTTTCAAAGATCAAAATCAAGTCAGCTGTTGGAAAGAATTTTTCACTTCTTTCTCAATAATTAAAAACACACAGAGCTTATTCTCGAAGAGTAACGAACGCTTCACATCAATAGAGACAATGAGACTATTAATGATGGTCTGGATCTTTATAATGAACTCATACTTATGGACATTAATATATGGAAACATGGGTCTAAAGCGTTTCTATTTTGACGGTCCGTATAAATTAATGATTGAATCAAAATATTTTTATGTGAGACTTCCACAATTGATTGATACTCTATTCCTAATCAGGTATTAATATATATCTAACCTTTTCAATTTTACTTACCTGTAAAATTGCTCGAATTTTGAATCTTTAAATTTTAGAACCTTAATAGCTTTTGATTAACTCTAATTTTGTTTGTAGTGGTCTTTTGTCAGTATTTAGTTTTGGTAGTTATAAAAATTTCAGTTACTTTTTGTTCGTTGGTAAACGATGGTTAAGATTTACTCCAGTATTGATTGGCTCTATTTTATTCATCTATTTATGTCCTCTTTTCGGTGACGGACCCCTTTGGGGTCTATCAGCTCAACTTTTAGTAAATCCATGTAAATATAATATTATGCCGACCCTTTTCTACTATAATAATTATAATGGGAGTATTGAACACACTGTAAGTAACTGATAAATAAATATTCAAACAAAAAGTTCTTGTTATTAAAACTTAAAATTTACTAAAATAATGAAGCTATTGTAAATTTCGTTTTAACTGCTTCCTCATTTAGCCTTGATTCTGTGCATGCGTTGAGTTAATTTTTACATCGTTTCAAGTAATAAATTATCCGATGCGTACGCAGAATTATTGGCATAATGTGTGGGTAGCTTGAGGCGAATCTTATTATATTTTTAATTAAAAATCTTTCTTACTTCTAGTGTAATATGATGAGTGTTTATCTTTCGGCTTCATTTCAACTTCATTTAATCGCACCTATAATTCTGATACCACTTATGAAACTAAAACCGGCCAAAGCTATACTTTTTAACATTTTATGCATATTAATTGGTTGTGGCATCTGCACAGTACCGAAACTTGTATTTGGTATTCGAACACCTTATGAAATTTTGTACGCGAACTCATTCCAAGAAATTAAGAACTCAATAATGCAGTACTATATGGGTGCTCATCAGCATATATCCACCTATTCTATTGGTATACTTGTTGGTTATCTAATTAAATATAAACCCAACTTAAATTTGGGTGGAAAATTGGGGGAATTGTTTATCTGGATTTTAGCCCCGACCTGTACTGTTTTGGCGATCTTGTGGAATGAAAAATTTTCTTTTATTGAGATCAGAACCACTCATTTAGAGAATATGATTTGGATAGCATTTGGTAAAGTTTTGTGGTGTTCGGGTTTCTCTTGGATTCTCTACTCTTGTTGTACTGGACGAGGAGGTAAACCAATAGCACTAAAAGTTACTTTATCCTCAATCAGGCTTTCAAAATAAAAATTAGGGATAATTCTTATAAGCGATAAGTTCAGAAACTTTTCTTTCTTTATTAAATGTTTGGAAGTTTGAAACAATTTCTCTATTCTCATAAAAGATTATTTCGAGTATATCCTAAAAATAAAAATTTAAATTTTCCTCAATTTTCAGGTTACGTGAATCGAATACTATCTTTAAAAGTTTTTCGACCGTTCGCTCGTTTATCGATGTGTTTCTATTTGTTGAGCAGTATGGTAGTTGCCTATCGTTTACTATCAGTGAGACAGACCTGGATTATGAAAGACGAACTTGTGGTATGAAAACTATTAATTTTTTACATCAATCTTAGTACTAATTTTATTAAATATTTAACAATTTCTATTTAGTATCGAGCAGCACTCACAGATTTCGCTTTAATAAACGCCTTCGCATATATTTTTTATTTACTTGTTGAGCGTCCGGTCATCAATCTTATGAAAATTTTCTTCAAAAAGGAGGTATCAAAGAATGCAACCGATTTTGACGACAATCTTAAACATAAGGCTTTTATAAATAATGATTGTGATGGAAATTTTGATCATTTAGAGAAAGTTTCAACAGTCAATAGAACAGTGATTGTTATTAAATAGCTTTATTTACTGTACAATCAATCAAATTTGTTAATTATAATTGTTCCATAATCAACTTTCAATCTAACTTTTAGTTATTAGTTAAAATTTTGAAGAAGTGGAGAAGTATTAAAGCATAATAAGCATGATAAAACGAATCTAAATTTATTAAATATTACTTTATCTCAGACCTACTGTTAAAAAACTGGTAAAAGTTCATAAATTAATTCTGTGTCGAGCGACGTTTAATTCATGTGGAAAGTGTTATCTGATCCAAGCTGAGGTTTGAGGTGATTCATTTATAACAAGTTTGACAGTTTATAAAGCATCGATTCATGTTAAATTAATTTTTTACAATAAATCAAAAATTCTTTTATAATATTCATTGTTTTGAATTCATATTTCGGTCACGAGTCAACATTTTGAAGAAGTATCAGAGTATAGGAAATCGAAAGACCAATTATCTGTAAAGAACCAATAAGTTATGAGGTGATAAACAATTTCTCTGGTTTACACTTACTGTTAAAATAAATGATTTTCCAATATAGAAAAATCCAGATACTGAACATTCTTTAGAGTTTCGATTTGATATCAATAGTAAAGTTATGAACTAATTGTAGCAAATATTAGATCTTAGTGAGTAAAATAAATTTTGTAATTTTATTATTCTTACATTTGTTTCTACCGTTTCGTGAGAGAAGTTGCTCAACTTTTCCATCATTTCTAATATGATATTATTCTAGTTTTAACAAAATATTTAGTTATTCTAACTTTAATATAGTTCTGTATGACTCTTGAAAAATACCTGAGATTTAATTGTTTCAGCGCTTAAGCAATATAATAATACCCGAATAAAATAAACAGAAATTGCGATGTAATGTGTGTTTATTTTATAGTCGAAATAAACTGATTTTTCAAACGATTTGACAGTAAAATAAAAATTAAAAACTAAACTATAGAAAATTGAACCACAATTCCAAAATAGAAGAGGAGATAAAACATTCGAGATTCTGTCAACTAAAGACTGAATTAGTAAAAATTTAATTTTGAATTCTTGAATAGTTTCAGAATTCAAAGCAATGTTATTATTACTAATTAAAAGATTTTTGTATAGATTCTGAACGATCGATAAATAATTAGTAAAATAAAAAATATAAAAATCTGCTGATAAATGCAAGAATAAAATGTAAATATTTCCAAGAATTTCAATAATTAATATTAAAGGGTTTAAATATTTTCTGCTGAAAAATATCAGAAAAGTAACTGTAATTATAGATGTGATTGAATAAAATATAATTATATATGAATACAAAGCTTTGAAGCATTTTTGATCTCCTTTAAGGTCATTGAAAAGTTTTCTGAAATCGTTGATAATTTCTCGAAATTGTTTGCCTCTAATGCTGAAAATAAGACTCGAAGCGATACCAATCAAATCTCTGATTGCATAATATGTCATAAGTTGTTTAAATCCAATGTGATCATCTTTGAATTTAATATTTTTTATTTCTTCACAATAATAATCATTTAAAAGACACGGAGAACTCATATTCAACACTATCATATACATGACAAAATGAAAAACTATATACAATACATGTTTAATTTTTGATTCGTTTTCATAATAGCCATAATATGTGAGACCAAAAATTCGGTGAATTTTCACTAATAGATCAAATTTATCATAATTATCTTCCTTAGTAGAAGTTTCAGTTAAATCTCTAATCTTGAGCATCGTATGCAAGCTTTAACTTTAGTTATTCTACTCTATATGAAAATTAATTCTAACACTCATGTGCTTCACTTCACAACAGCTAGTACTCAAAGTAATTGGTAATATAAATGCATTAAATATTTATATTAAGTAATATTGAAACCCCAATAGAATTGTCAACATAAATATGAAAATTAATGGCATTTAATATGACCCACACTTAGCTTTTATATCATTTTTATTAGTTTTCGTTGCTATGAACAAAACTATTATTTGATATCTTTCACGCAAATATTTATAAAGTTATCGATTCATTCATTGGTTAACGTTTTGAAGAAGTATCAGAGTGTAGGAAACCGAAAGACCAATTATCTGTAAACAATCAATAAGTTCTAAGTTAAACAGTTTTACTCTACTTTACTCTTACAGTTAAAATAAACGATTTTCCTATACTGAAAAACCCAGAAACTGAATACTCTTTAATGCTTCGATTTGATACCAACAGCAAAGTAATGAACTAAATGTTGCAAAAATTGTTAGTCAATTAATTCAAGTAATTAATCCTTATCTTCTCTTACACTTCTCTCTCCTTTTTCATCAGTAAATTTCTTCAACTTTTCCATCATTTCTAATGTGATATTATTCTAGTATTCAATAAAACACAAATATTGAAACAATATTCGATAATTAATAGAAATATACCTGAAATTTAATTCTTTCTCCAGTAAAACAAAACAATATTAGCCGTAACATATAGAAACCAATCCAAAAATAATGTTGTTTTAGGTTATTATCAAAATAAATGGATTTCTCAAATGATTTTACAATAAAATAGAGACTAATTACAATATTATAAAAAATTGCACCACAATTAAAGAATAGAATAGGAGATAAAACTTGTGAAATTCTGCCTATTAGTGTCTGAATTCTCAAGAATTTAAACTTTATATCTTGTACATGATCATCATTGAGAACAATGTTAGAATAATTAATGAGAAGGTTTTGAAATAATTTTTGAATAATAACCAAATAAGTAGTAAAATAACCAATGAAAAGTCTATCGAAAAGTATAAAAGATAGATGTAGAAAGTACCAAATGCTTCAACTATTGTTATTGAAATGTTTGAGAAGCTTCTACTGTAAAATATCACAAAATTAGATATTGCTATAAATAAGATTAGATATGATATGATTAGATATAGATGTAAAGATCTTAAATCTTTTTGGTTCCCCTTTAGATCTACAAAGACTCTTCTTAACTCATTGATAACTTCTCGAAATTGTTTGCCTCTTATGCTAAAAATTAGACTCGAAGCGATACCAATAGAATTTCTGATCACGTAGTAAATAATAATTAGCTTAAATCCAATGTAATTATTGGTGAATTTAGTTTGTTTGAATTGTTCACAATAATAATTATTCAGAAGACACGGAGAACTAATGTTCAACACAATGACATACATGAATAGATTATAAACTGTGCACAGAATATGTTTAGCTACCGATTCTTTCTCATTATAGCCATAAAAATTGAGACCAAAAATCCGATGAATTTTCACCATTAAATCAAATTTATCGAAATCCATTCTGTTGACATAAACACTATACAAATGATTCATTTTTAGCTCGAATTTTCTCATGTTGTTCAAACATTAAGTTCACTTTTATAAGACTTGTGGTCCAAAGGGGTAGTATTTGTAAATAATTCAAAGTATTCTAAGATATTTGTAAAGTATTAATAGAATGAGTTAAATCACTTATGAGCAAATGAAAGTATATTTTCAATGGCATAAACTTTATTCAAAACTTCAATGAAGACTTATTTCTAAAATTTAATGAATAATAAGTCTTGTATTCAATATTTATTAACTTTATAATATTTAAATGATGTTCAATTGTCTTTCCATATTTTTCTTTTATAACTTTTAGAAAAATTATGACATTTTCGTGATAATCAACGGTCAAATTTTGTAAACTTGATGCTTTTTTGAAGAATAATAAAAGAGAAAAATTGAAAAAACCAAATAAATTCAATAAATATATGTGTTGTATTATTGAAACATGTTACTTGCCATATTGGTCACTCAACATACTAAGTGAAACCTTTTTATTAAATATGTTTATAGACTAATTTATTCATAATAACTTTCACACTATACGTAATATAATAGATAGTAATAAAAGTAATTGCAAATGCACTATGTGGATATTATTTTATGTCACCAGTCAAACGATACTGTTAACATAATGTTGTACAAAATGCAAATGCAGTTTAAACGACGTAGTATTTAATGAACTCTATTACAAACTACTCTACTATACTATCTTCTTTGTGTTTTGTACATGATGAACTTATATTTGATATATTTAATACAAATATTTATATAACAACCAATTTAGTTAATCTGCACTTAATTTTGAAAATTAATTTTTGAAAAAGTCAAACTTGTATTTTTATTTTATTCTACTTTTATGTAGGATTGCAAGATAATTTTGTCGGAAATTGTTTCTCAATTGCAAGATTCACTGACAAACTAGTATATTGCTATTTCATAATAGTTGATGGTGTTTTTACAATTACAGTAAAAGCTCCTTAAGTTGGGCACTCAGAGGACTGAACTTCAATGCCCACAATAACGAGGTAATCAATATATAGTGAATCCGCTAAATTTTATTAATTTTTGCCAAAACAAAGCATTCTATTTTAAATCACAATTATATATAGAGATATTATTAGACACATTCTTATAATACTGTCCATTTTTGAACAATCGTCTGCAGGCCTACACCTGTTAGCCACTCATTAAAATGGATTCTTAAAAAATTAATGTCAGATTAAGAGATGGGTATATTCAAATTTTATTATCTAAAAATAGAAGGGAGTCGGAGATTTAGTCACAAGATGGGGGCTATATTGGATTCTTATATTTTTCTAATTAAACAAAATTAGAATTTCTAGCAAGTGATGCACTCTTTTGCTTACTTTCACTCTTGTAATATAGAAAAAATGAATGCTTTTCAAACTTCATTTTATGTTGACTTGTCTACGAATAACGTGAAAGGCCTTACTTAAAGTTTGAAAGCATTCGAGGATAAATGAGCGAGAAATAAAAGTTTGGAAAGTATTAGTTTTTTCCGTATTATAACTCTTGAGGAAGCATTTTGAAGGATACAATTACTTTCGTAATACTGTTTAGCAATACTTTGTTTCAAATAATTTATTAGCTAATGAAATTATTTCAAAATATAGTAAACGTATAAAGTTTGTTATCCAATTAGCTTGATAAAAGAAAAAATTGAAATTTAATCTTTGTTGAGAAAATGTTTGAAACAATGAAGTAATAGTTAATTTATAACTAATGGATAACAAATAGACAACCATATTATTAATAAGGTTTTCCTTATATAAACTAATAATAGTAGAACTTGATTTTAGTACGTATTTTGATTTAAAAGGTACGTCAAGAGAACACAAAAAACAAGTGAAAATATCATGTTAAATATTAAGCAATTTTTATGAAATTTTTTCCCGGATCACTGATTAAGAGAGTTTCGACTTATTTCTCGAAACAGTACACGAACAACAATAAGAATACTACTTAAGTAATACAATTTTAGAAATAAATAAAAGTTTTACTTCGAAGTTTAGTAAAATGAAGGTGAAATTTAAATTTTATTCGCTTTCTATATTCCTGCTATTATTGATCGGTAACAGATCCATGGTATGCGAGGATTATGAAGAAGAAGTTGACGAAGATGTGATGAAAAGTGATAAAGTTGATCACATGATTGAAAGTATAGTTGAGGTGAATACAAGTAAAATAGGTAATGTTTAATAGAGTATGTCAGGATCTCAGAATAAGATTTAAGATAAAAATTTGTTTTTCTCAAATAACAAGGTTTTGGATAACGTTTAAGAATGAATTTACATTAGTGTATAGTTATAATAAATGTGTATGCAAGAAGATTGAGAGCATTCTTATAAAAGTTCAGTTTTCGGGTCAATATAGTGTTGTGAATGTGTAATTTTCATCATTCCATCAAAACATAAACTCAAATAGTTGTAATCTATGTTTGATTTCACATCGAACAGTACAGTACTGCAAATAATAGATCGATCATGAACCCGAAATAGCACTTCCTTACGAATATTATGAGTACTCATTATTCAGGTAATAAAAGGAAAAAGACTTTTGCGCAGATATGAAATATGCATTTAAACGATTATTGAGTTAATTTGATTCAATAATTTTTTTAATCAGATGAATACATTTAAATTGACAAGTCAGAAGTTTTTTATTATTTATTTTAACAATGAATTATGGAATAATTTTGTAAGTAATCAAACAAATGCACAAAAGTTTTGGTTCCAATTATTACTTGAATAACAAGTATTCATAATGGGATCCATGACATTACCGCGCAAACGATATAAATAGGTATTGTAAAGACCTTTGAACGCGATTTAAGTAATTTTATTTTCAAACAATAAATGCTACAGTCATAAAGCTTGAGTATATTGAAAAGTATTATCCACAGATATTATTTTGACATTTAATCATCAAAGTAACTGCTTTTAGCTTGAATGCATGCGAGAAGACGCGGTTGCTAATTAACAATCGATTATCGCACCTCTTTCATTGCGACCTCGGTGTACAAGCGGTACGCGGTCGACCACTTCGGCGACGATTATTAACTAATTTAATCTCATAGTATCGCTTAACCGTATAATAAACGAATTCTCTCTTTGTACAGTTATTTTTCAAGTGCTCAAAAATTTGATTTGGATTTTTATCTAATTCTAGCAATTAAATTACTGTGGCACATTTTTGCTTAAAATTGTTCATTATTTTAATTTACACTTTTAACAAACCTATACGTTTTTGAAGACTAATGAGTTATATTGAATTTGACGCAAATGTATGAGAATTAATAGCAATGCGTTTATGAGATAACGACAGTCAAAATTATGTTTAAAAACTTTTGCAAAACCTATTATTGCGCAAACAGCATTACCGCGAAAGCAAAGTAGATGTAAAATCGATTACGCGTGTTTTTAACAATTTTAATACTATTTCCGCTTAAATGAAATAATGGGTTTTTAATATGACACTGCTCCATTTCCAAACAATTATATGCTAGTCTGGCCATAAATTACGTAATGTAATTTAGAAATATCGGACATAATTTACACTAAAAACTCATTAAAATTTTACAATTTTGAAAAAGCTTTCAAATTAGCTTTAAAATGAAAGGACGTATGCATTTTTGTTTCCTAGAATTCGTTTGGGTTAAGCTCCTACGCTCCTCCAAAGTTAAAAATATGCGCGCGACTTAAATGACTTCCAGTTAGCCAACCTCTTGAATGATACATATCTCGTTATAAAGTATATTTGAAGTTCCATCGAATGGAATGTAAAATTTATTATAAAAATTAAATTTAACATATTTAAAATTATAATAATTACATATAGTGTTTTATAATTGGAGATTCTAATTATAATTAGACCCTTTATTTCTCCATCAAACAAGTTCATAAGAACCTAAAATACAATCGCTCATTTTTATAAAATTGGTAGAAAGTATGCCAGAAGGATGTGTACTATTATCGCTGCTGATGGCAGACTAACAAAATATTAAATCTCAAATAATGTAATCGAAGTCTAAGGTTTTAATTGTATACTAGTCTGTAGTCTTTCAATACAATTTATACTACGGGCCAGCACCTTCAAAACGTGTTTCAAGTTTCGAAAACTTTAAAACGTTAAGTTTAGGCAACGAAACTAGTTTCAGAAATTAAAATTGCTAAACCCATGAGACAGAATTTCGTCGTCTAAACCCACTTTCATATAAAATTGAAACGGAGGAAGAAAATCAATGAAAAATAATATGAAGAAAATGATAAATTCAGTGACTCAGTTCAAAGTATAGCAGAATAAAATACTTGTGAAACGAGAATTGTTTCAAGTTTTTTGTATGAATTTGTATTCAATTCAATAATTTTCAAGATTAAAGCATTAAAAGCTTTTTCCCAGAAATTAACACTTTTTTCCTAATAACGAATAATTTATTGTTTTCGATTTATTAATTTGAATAATTGTCACATCTAAGGGTTTGTAAACAACAAAAGTTCAACAGAGACAGTGAATGAAAGTAAAGGTGAAACACAAGATGAAGAAGTAGAAGGAGAAGAAGACTATTATAGTGAAGAAGATAATAACAGTGAAGGGGTGGCTGTTCATTAGATTATTTTTCGATAGATTAATGCCTAATGATTATAATGATGGAAAAGATGTAAACATAAGTAGAAATGTGAAACATATCAATGAGACTATTCTTAGGCTGAATCGGATATCTGATTATGCAAAACTATCCTTCAATAGAATGACACTTTTTATTAAACAATTGGGTTCCAGACTCAGTGATCTCTTATTTAGTATCGATTTAGAACCTCAATGTTTAAAATCTGTTTTTAAGATCATGAATGGTTTGAGAAGTGGAAAGTCTTGGGCTATGAGGTGTAAGTACATATTCTGTCACTAGATTCTAATATTCATTGTAAAGTTAGACTCTTTTAACGTATCGTCATTTTAAAGCTTAACTCAAAATGCATTAAGAATTAATTTTTTTAATAATTTTAATAAAAATTTACGATTTAGAGACTAGATAAGTAAGAGTCTGATTTTGAACTTTTATCAAGACTCATGAATAAGTGCCAGCTTTTGTGTAACGAAAGTAAACCAAAATCTAGACATCATAAAAACTGGGATTCAGAGACAGGAAATGTTACTGCACCATATTTTACATATTAGACATTTGAATGCATTATAACAATGAAAGCATAATTGTAAGAATGACAAGTCAATCCAGTACATTATAAAAAGCCAGATCGCTCTACAAGATGAGGAGCAATTCTTGTAAAAATAGTCGGGTGTTATTTGTTGAGTATAAGTATTAAGATGTCTATTGAGAGCAAACTCTGTTAATTTTTTTATGCCTACGGATTATTCAAATAATTTAATACAAATACTTTTCAAATGTCTTTGATTAGTACTAGATTATAATATAATTTTCAATTTAAAATATAATCTATAAACAGTCATTCGATCTGAAATACACAAAACTATGAGTTAAAAATTTAAAATCAACAATAATCAATTTTGCAAAACTTGTATTTGTATAGGTTCATGCAAACACAGATTTCGTATTAAGCGCTCACATTTTAGTATTCAAACAATTGTTCTCTTAATATGATAAAATTGAACAGATGATGCTTGGGCTACGTTTACAATAATTGCTCCTCGAATGCTATTAAATTTAATATGAATCAGAGGCTCCCGAAACTTATATTAAAACTCAGACGAGAAAGAACAATAAAAAGTATACAGTTTGATAATGTTCAGATCTTATGTATTATAATTACATACTTAATTTTCCGAAATAATCTACTTATTTGAACAATAGTTTTGTAAATTTTCTTATAAATGATAGTGAGAATAAAAGTCAATATTTCAACATCAAAAGCTTACTCATCAGTGAATCCAGTTAATATAATTCAACCTTCATTCTTATACTGTATTAGAAGATTGAAATTTTTGTTTATTTAATGATTTTTTACTGTTAAATACATAAGTAATTTTATTCCTTTATTAGTTATTGATTCGGCAGGGAATCCTTTTCCTAAAGGCATTCTTGACGGCACATTTTCGGATTTTGGTGAATTCGACGAATGTCTTAATATCGAAGAACCCGAAACTTCAGATGACCCAATAATAAGAGGCAAATATTGTCTCTTAAAGCCAATACTTCCCTTACCAGAAGTCGGATCATTCAAAGTAGGAGAAAAAATACCCAACCTAACGATTAATATGGCTCCTGAGGATGACATGGATTCTTATATAAGTCTGAATCAACGAGATAAGTACATAAATACAATGATAGGAGCCTTCGAGTACTTCAATCGTACTATTTTTCGATTTGGTATCTGTATTCCTTCCACTTGTAGTCGTATTGATATTGAAAATGCCATAAATAAAGGTTTCAATGAAAATAATGTCAAATATTATATGAATAATTTATGGAATAGTTTTACCTCTTTTTGAATTCTAGTTGTTTTCCCAAAATTCCGAATCCCGTTCGAAGTTGGACCAGATTGTGTCACGAAGTATGAAGGAAAGCTTCTGGATAAATATCAAAAATTTTCATAGTAACCAAACATTTTTTGAAAGTCTTCTGGTTTAAGTTATTTAAGATCTGATGGTTTTGTATATTTTTCAGTTCAGTGATGGCTATACTTTCATCGATAGCAATAATAAGCACATTATTTGAACTATACTTCAAAAAATCGATAAAAAATTATTTTAGCTTCAAAGATCAAAATCAAGTCAACTGTTGGAAAGAATTTCTCACTTCTTTCTCAATAATTAAAAACACACAGAGACTATTCTCGAAGAGTAACGAACGCTTCACATCAATAGAGACAATGAGACTAATAATGATGATCTGGATCTTTATAATGAACTCATACTTATGGATATCAATATATGGAGTCATAGGTCTAAAACGTTCTTATTTTGACGGTCCGTATAAATTAATGACTGAATCAAGATATTTTTATATGAGACTTCCACAATTGATTGATACTCTATTCCTAATCAGGTATTAATATATATCTAACCTTTTCAGATTTACTTACCTGTAAAATTGCTCGAATTTTGAATCTTTGAATTTTAAACTTTAATTAACTTTTGATTAACTCTAATTTTGTTTGTAGTGGTCTTTTGTCAGTATTTAGTTTTGGTAGTTATAAAAAGTTCAGTTACTTTTTGTTCGTTGGTAAACGATGGTTAAGATATACTCCAGTATTGATTGGCTCTATTTTATTCATTTATTTATCTCCACTTTACGGTGACGGACCCCTTTGGGATCTATCAGCTCAACTTTTAGTAGATCCATGTAAATATAATATTATGCCGACCCTTTTCTACTATAACAATTATAATGGAAGTATTGAACACACTGTAAGTAACTGATAAATAAATATTTAGACCAAAACTTGTTATCAAAAAATTTTAATTTACCAAAATAATAAACCTATCGTAAGTTTCGTTTAGCTACTTCGTTATTCAGCCTTGATTCTGCGCATGCGTTGAGTTAATATTTACATAGTTCCATATGATAAATTAGTCAACACATGCGAAGAATTCTCGGCATAACGTGTGGGTAGCTTGAGGCGTATCTTACTATATGTCATTTAGCATTGGAAAACATTTATCTGATATTTTTCTTAAAACATATTAGCTACTACGGGAAAGACGTAATAATTTAAGCGGAAGATATGAAATATAAACATTATCTTCAACATTTCAATCATGTTATTAATGTTTATATTTTAAACATTTATTTATAGCGAAACCACTCGATTTGAGCTTGCCCTTCATTTTCTTTATAAGACATATTAAAAATTTTTAATTTTTTCTTGTGTCTATGAAATTTAACGATCTGTCATACTTTCAATTAAAAATGTTTCTTAATTCTAGTGTAATGTTCCAAGTGTTTATCTATCGGCTTCATTTCAACTTCATTTAATCGCACCTATAATTCTGATACCACTCATGAAACTAAAACCGGCCAAAGCTATACTTTTTAACATTTTATGCATATTAATTGGTTGTGGCATCTGCACAATACCGAAACTTGTATTTGGTATTCGAACACCTTATGAAGTTGTGTACGCGAACTCATTCCAAGAAATTAAGGACTCAATAATGCAGTACTGGATGGGTGCTCATCAGCATATATCCACCTATTCTATTGGTATACTTGTTGGTTATCTAATTAAATATAAACCCAACTTAAATTTGGGTGGAAAATTGGGAGAATTGTTTATCTGGATATTAGCCCCGACCTGTACTGTTTTGGCGATCTTGTGGAATGAAAAATTTTCTTTTATTGAAACCAGAACCACTCATTTAGAGAATATGATTTGGATAGCATTTGGTAAAGTTTTGTGGTGTTCGGGTTTCTCTTGGATTCTCTACTCTTGTTGTACTGGACGAGGAGGTAAACCAATAGCACTAAAAGTTACTTTATCCTCAATCAGGCTTTCAAAATAAAAATTAGGGATAATTCTTATAAGCGATAAGTTCAGAAACTTTTCTTTCTTTATTAAATGTTTGGAAGTTTGAAACAATTTCTCTATTCTCATAAAAGATTATTTCGAGTATATCCTAAAAATAAAAATTTAAATTTTCCTCAATTTTCAGGTTACGTGAATCGAATACTATCTTTAAAAGTTTTTCGACCGTTCGCTCGTTTATCGATGTGTTTCTATTTGTTGAGCAATATCATTGCTTTTTATCGTTTACTATCAGTGAGACAAACTTGGATCATGAAAGACGAGCATGTAGTATGAAAACTATTTTTTCATATCAATCTTAGTCTAAATTTTGTTTAATATTTAAAAATTTCTATTTAGTATCGAGCAGTAACTACAGATTTCCTTGTAACAAACGCCTTCGCATATATTCTTTATTTACTTGTTGAGGGCCCGGTCATAAATCTTATGAAAATTTTTTTCAAAGAAGACATACTAAAGAATGTGATCGATTCAAACGATGATATCAAACATAAGAGTTTTATTAATGGTGATTTTAATGGAAATTTTGATCATTTACGGAAAGTTTCAACAGTCAATAAAACAGTGATTGTTATTAAATAGCTTTATTTATTGCACAATCAATCAAATTTGTTAATAATTTTTTTATAATCAGCTCTCAATTTAGCTTTTAGTCATTAGTTAAAATTTTAAAGAAGTGTAGAAGTATTAAAGCATAATAAGCATGATAAAACGAATCCAAATGTTATTAAATGTTACTTTATCTTAGATCTACTGTTAAGAGAAAATCCGTACAAATCGATAAATTAATTCTATGTCGAGCGACGTTTAATTCATGTGGAAAGTGTTAGGGATCTGATCCAAGCTGAGGTTTGAGGTGATTCATTTATAACAAGTTTGACAGTTTATAAAGCATCGATTCATGTTAAATTAATTTTTTACAATAAATCAAAAATTCTTTTATAATATTCATTGTTTTGAATTCATATTTCGGTCACGAGTCAACATTTTGAAGAAGTATCAGAGTATAGGAAATCGAAAGACCAATTATCTGTAAAGAACCAATAAGTTATGAGGTGATAAACAATTACTCTGGTTTACACTTACTGTTAAAATAAATGATTTTCCAATATTGAAAAATCCAGATACTGAACATTCTTTAGAGTTTCGATTTGATACCAATAGTAATGTTATGAACTAATTGTAGCAAATATTAGATTTTAGTGAATAAAATAAATTTTGTAATTTTATTATTCTTATATTTGTTTCTCCCGTTCGTCAGAGAAGTTGACCAACTTTTACATCATTTCTAATATGATATTATTCTAATTTTAGCAAAAATATTTAGTTATTCTAACTTAAATATAGTTCTGTATGACTCTTAAAAAATACCTGAAATTTAATTCTCTCAGCGCTTAAGCAATATAATAATAACCGAATAAAATAAACAGAAATTGCGATGTAATGTGTGTTCATTTATATAGTCGAAATAAACTGATTTTTCAATCGATTTGACAGTAAAATAAAAATTAAAAACTAAACTATAAAATTTGAACCACACTTCAAGAATAGAAGAGAAGATGAAATTCAGGAGGTTCTGTCAACTAAAGACTGTATTTCAAAAAATTTAAATTCGAATTCTTGAATAGTTTCGGAATTCAAAGTAATGTTATTATTACTAATTGAGAGATTATTTTATAAATTCAAGAATAAAATGCAAATATTTCTAAGAACTCCAATTATTAATATTAAAGGGTTTAAATATTTTCTGCTGAAAAAGTATCAGAAAAGTAACTGTCACTATAGATGTGATTAAATAAAATATAATTATTTCGTTGCCTTAATACTATAATGTTCTAAATGCAAAAGAATATTAACGAAAAAATCCACTTTTAAGTTTGATGTTATTATACACCAACAATGAGTTGTAGAATAATTTTCTAAAATATATTACTAAGCAATGTATGTGGGATGCAAATATTTCTCTGTTCATTTGGGTTCTACTCTGTTTCCATGATGTATAACTCAGAACTAATTTTTGCATTTAGAACTTTATTGCACTTAAATGAAATGAAAAACCGAATTCTATCAGGTTCCAAATGATCAAAAACCGATAAATAACTAAATCGAAACATATTTTTATCTAAGAAATTTTAAAAGGAAAGTAGAAAATCAATTTCGAAAATTTTTAGAATGTTTTGACATAATTAAGTCAAAAATTTTTTTAAGTCAGAATTTGATTTGATAGTTTTGTCTCAAATTTTCAGATGTTTCAATAAGAAATTATTTGAATGACTAAAAGTTAATATTTATAAAAAAATGATGTCTTTAAAAGAATTTTATTAAAGAATCGATTTCTTCGATATAGAAGAAACCAAAGTCACCAAATCAATTTTGAAAAATGAAATATTAGGAGAATATGATTCTCTTCATCAACCTTCAATTGTGCATTAATTATTAAATGTTAACTAGATTTTCTCATAACGCGTCTAAAATATTTTTATTATATTTATAAAGTTTTCAATTCACTCATTGGTTAACGTTTTGAAGAAGTATCAAAGTATAGGAAATCGAAAGACCAATTATCTGTAAATAATCAATAAGTTCTAAGTTAAACAGTTTTACTCTACTTTACTCTTACAGTTAAAATAAACGATTTTCCTATACTGAAAAACTCAGAAACGGAATACTCTTTAATGCTTCGATTTGATACCAACAGCAAAGTAATGAACTAAATGTTACAAAACTGTTAGTCAATTAATTCAAGTAATCAATCCTTATCTTCTCTTACACTTCTCTCTCCTTTTTCATCAGTAAATTTCTTCAACTTTTCCATCATTTCTAATGTGATATTATTCTAGTATTCAATAAAACACAAATGTTAAAACAATATTCGATAATTAATAGAAATATACCTGAAATTTAATTCTTTCTCCAGTAAAACAAAACAATATTAGCCGTAACATATAGAAACCAATCCCAAAATAATGTTGTTTTAGGTTATTATCAAAATAAATGGATTTCTCAAATGATTTTACAATAAAGTAGAGATTAATTACAATATTATAAAAAATTGCACCACAATTAAAGAATAGAATAGGAGATAAAACTTGTGAAATTCTGCCTATTAGTGTCTGAATTCTCAAGAATTTAAACTTTATATCTTGTACATGATCATCATTGAGAACAATGTTAGAATAATTAATGAGAAGGTTTTGAAATAATTTCTGAATAATAACCAAATAAGTAGTAAAATAACCAATGAAAAGTCTATCGAAAAGTATAAAATACAGATGTAGAAAGTACCAAATGCTTCAACTATTGTTATGGAAATGTTTAAGGAGCTTCTACCATAAAATATCACAAAATTAGATATTGCTATAAATAAGATTAGATATGATATGATTAGATATAGATGTAAAGATCTTAAATCTTTTTGGTTCCCCTTTAGATCTACAAAGACTCTTCTTAACTCATTGATAACTTTTCGAAATTGTTTGCCTCTTATGCTAAAAATTAGACTCGAAGCGATACCAATAGAATTTCTGATCACGTAGTAAATAATAATTAGCTTAAATCCAATGTAATTATTGGTGAAATTAGTTTGTTTGAATTGTTCACAATAATAATTATTCAGAAGACACGGAGAACTAATGTTCAACACAATGACATACATGAATAGATTATAAACTGTGTACAGAATATGTTTAGCTACCGATTCTTTCTCATTATAGCCATAACAAGTGAGGCCGAAAATTCGATGAATTTTCACCATTAAATCAAATTTATCGGAATCCATTCTGTTGACAGAAACACTATACATACGACTCATTTTAGCTCGAATTTTCTCATGTTGTTCAAACATTAAGTTTACTTTTATAAGATTTATGGTCAAAATAACATTTGTAAATAAATAAAAGTACCTAGGATATTTGTAAAGTATTAATAGAATAAGTTAAATCACTTATGAGCAAATAAAGGTGTCTTCCAACGGCATAAACTTCATTCGAATCTTCAACGAAGATTTACTTCTAAAATTTATTGAATAACTAGTCTTTAATTCAATATTTATTAACTTTTTAATATTAAATTAAAGTTTTTTTCTGTCCCCTGTTTCTGTTTTATAACATTTAGAAAATTTTGACATTTTTGTGATAATCGACTGTCAAATTTTGGAGACTAGATAGTTTTTTGAATAATAATAAGAGAGAAGATTGAAAGATCAATTCAATATATATATATATGCGTCTTATTATTTAAATATTACTTATCATATAGGTAACTTCACATACTTTTGGGACTTCTTTATTAAACATGTTTATGATTTAATTTATTAATAATAACTTTCACACTTTACACGATACAATAGATGGTAAAGTAATTGAGCTGCATAAAAGCATTGTGTTGAATATTATTTCATATCAACAGTCAAACAATACTATTAACATATTATTATGCAGAATAAGGTACAGTTCAAATGACATACTATTTAATGAATTCTATTACAAACCATTCTACTGTACTGTCTTTGTGTTTGGTACACGACAAACTTATATTTGATGTTATCAATACAAATATTTATGTAAGAGCGACTTTAGTCACTTTTTAATTTATATAGAATTGCAAGCCAATTTTATCGAGAATTCTTTTCTTAATTGCATAACTCACTGACAACCTTTCACAAGTTATTACTATTCCATAGATTGATGATGTTTTTCTAATTACAGTAAAACCTCCTTAAGCTGGGCACTTGGTAGACTGATCTTCAATGCACAAAATAGCGAGGTGGTTAATGTATAGTGAATTCGCTAAATTTTATTAATTTTTATCGAAACAAAGCGTTTTATTTATAAATCATAATTATATATACAGATATCATTAAATGCCATTTTTATAATACTGTCCGCCTTTTTAGACAACGTCTGCAAGCCTAACACCTCTATATATAATTTTGATTGTGCATCAGTTTTACTTCACATTAAAGAAAATATACTTAAAACAGGTTCGTGCTAATTTTTAACCAGATTTATAGTACAAAAATTTTCAAATTTTAGAATTGGTGTAAACTACAAACGATGTTTATGGCATTTTAATTACTGCGTAAAATCTATTTATTGTAGTAAAATCAAGTTTAGTGTGAACTTTTACCCAAATTTGGGGAAAGTAGATATTGAAGTCAGCTAAAAACAATCAAAATTATATACAGATTGTTAATAAACTCGCTAAATAAATATACGCAGGTGTGCCTAAACCTCTTAAATTACTCTAAATTTTATGTTAATACACAACATTATGTCGGTACCCATCTTATTTTTAATAGTTGAACCGGTCAATATTGTCCAACATTTAACATATAAAGGTGATCAACTTGTAGACGTAAACTTTGTGCCTAACATAGTGAGGTACTCAATATTATAGAGGTGTTCCACCTCGAAAGTTTTACTGTAGTTTATCGCTTGCAAATTTCAAAACCTATACACTTTTCATTACATCAAGTCAGGTAAACATTCGATTAATCTAAATAATGGATTTTTAACGATTTCTCGTTTTGAGGTACTATACACTCAAAATCATAATGAACCTTGAAAGCAACCAGAAGTGATATGTTTCCGTGAGATGCTTTCCATCAAACAATTATATTGTAATAACGCTTAAGTTTCTTATTTGAACCTATAATGTAATACTCATGTAAAAAACTATACTTCTAAACTTTAATTTTCGTAAATCACATGTATATCAAAATTATTGCTAATTTAAAGATTGCTTTTCGGTCTTACCAAAGAAATCTTTAAATTCTTGTCTAAACTGTAAAAATTATGAACACAGCTAATAATATCTTAACTTTTAAAACCTGCCTAAGTACGCTCCAGTTATACAATCTCCCGATCCCAGTTAAGTGTGTTAGTGACCTTATAAATTTTAACGTATTATTGTAAAGTATCTTCCTATTCAACCCGTCTATTTTTCCTTTAAAATGTGTTTTTCTGAACTTTTCGCTCTTTTCTCCTGTGTTAAAAATTCTGTGAAACCATATGAAATTTGTATTGTGCTTATTATTATGTTATTTAAAGTGATTATACTTTAAGTTTTGTTGATTTCCTACACGCTCCTATAAAAGATTCCATACTTTGCAATATATCAGATACTGAGAAAGTTATAAAATATTTAATACAATAATCAATGTTAATTACGAATCAAATTCGGTAACAAGTTAATGTACACCACAAAGAACAGTCTCTTGTTGCTATCGAGGACTATTAAATTATTAAGTATATATGTATTATCATAACTATCTGTATAGCAATTTTTATTAGAATTACTCAAAGCATCTAATAAAAATAAAATATTTAGAAAATGCTTCTAAAGATTAATATTAGTTATATTCGTGGTATTTATTTTCTTATGCTATTTTTAGCTCAATAACTAAAATAACGAACAAAAGCTTAAACATTGATAGAATGACTTTTGGATTATCAACAATTAATTCTAGTTTCCGTTTTGTAATAGTATTAGAGTATAAGAAACAGTTAAACCAACAATCTATAAATTAAAAGTGGAAAAGTATCAAATATAACGTTAATAGGGGTTTACTCTAACTTACTTTTAATATCAGTGACTTTCCAATAAAGAAAAAACCACTTACACTGATAGCTCTCACGTTTCGAGTTGACAATAGTGACAAATGCTTAATTTGAAAAAGCCCTTTAGTTCATAAGATTTAATCATTGGCAATGTATACCTTTCTTTCTGCTTTTTCATCAGTAAAAATATTCAATTTCTCGATCTCTTCAAATATCTTGTCATTCTTTATGAACAAAAACTTAATTTTAGTTCAGAATATTCTTGAGAAATAGTTGATTAACAAGTACCTGAGAAATAACTCGTTCAGCGCTTAAACAGATAACCAATAATCTTGTTAAGAATCCAAATATACCGATATTTCCAGATAAAAATTTTGCTCCAAAAAAGTGTGATTTTTCCAAAGAATTGATAGTTGTGTAAAGACATGTTACAGAATCGTATAGTATTGACAAACAAACAAATAAAAGTAGAGGTGATAAAAGTTTTGATGACTTATCGATTAGTGATTGGATATCATCGAATTTAGACTTAATCCAAGTGAGATCATTCACAGAAATTGGTATTTTATGAAAATCTTGTAAATGATTGATAAGACATCTTTGGATGATAACTAGATATGAAGTGAAGTATATGACGTAGAAGTCGGTTGCAAAATATAACACATCTGCAAAGCATTCGCCAATCGACACAACAATGACTGTAGTTAAGCCATTCTTGTAGGCTCTGTGAAAGGTTAACACATAAAGTATTATTGATAATAGGATACAGAGGTAGAACGATATGATATATAAATAGAGAGAACGAAACAATTTTGATTCATTTTTATAGCCTTTTAGTTGAAGGAATATTTTTCTCAAAGCCTTTATCAATTTTCTAGTCTGAGATCCTTTGAAGCTGTAGATCAGACTCGAAGTTAGAACAACAAAACTTCTGTTTACTAAATGGATTATCAATTGTTTGTAATGTTGTTCACCAAATGAAGCGCTTTTGACATTAAGACAATTGAAATCATTTATAAGACATGGAGTACACAGGTTTAGGATAAATCCAAAAATTATTAATTGATAGAAAAATATTAACACATAAAGAATTTTATTGTCAGACTTATTAAACCCATAATAAGACAAACCGAAAAATCTATGGACTTTGACTATTAGGTCAAATTTGTCTAAGTCTACTTTTTTCTCGAATGGTTTGACTACACTTTTTATTGGGAACATGTTTATGGACTGGCAAACAGAAATATTCTTATGAGCTGTTGAGAATTTTCTTGTTTTATCATTTAGGCATGAGTTATGAAACTAATGATTTGGAGTAATAGGCAAGTAATTTTCAAGATATGATGCATTATTTCTGTTATTCATTCAATTACTGTCAAAATGATAATGAATTTGAAATTATGTAACTCTTGATGAAAACGAATTATTTATTTTTCTGGCTTAATCTAAATTTTGTAATAAATACTAATCAATAAGAATAATAATCACACATTTAAAGTAAAGAATAGATGAGCGAACAATATTTTTTTATGAATTTTTACTTAAGTCATTTTTATTCATTCATTTAGTAATTTTTTTCCTCTAATGCTGTTAAAAATTAAAACAACATTGCATAAATGAATTGTTCGAAAACTAATGGACCTTAAACAATTCTTTTAATTATATTCATAATTATTATAATTGAGAGAGCATCTAATGGATTTTGATCATTAGAACCATAAACACCGATTCGGATTACAGTCACCTTCCATCAACTTATTGAAGCAGTATCTCGTGCCTTGTCTTAGACTTTCACTACAGCGACAGTCAATATCAGCATGATTTGCACCTACTGTGAAAAGCTCATAATTTATACAATTATAGCAATTCTCATTATATTCCACGCGAGAATCTTAGACTCTTATCATTGAAACCTTTTCTTTGTGGGTATTGCATTTATTTCCACGAGAACAACGATTAACAACAACTGTATAACAAGTTAGATTTTTAATTACCACGAATCACGAGTGCAATCGCTTTTTGATTGATTCGATTCTGTCCTACTATATTCATCATTTTGTCGAATATTATAGATACAGTTAGCATTTGCATCATGCAACATAATGCTTGAAAAATACACCCAATTATAAGATATAATATTCTGAATAAAGACAAAATTTGGCTAATCAGACTTTTGAGTAATGACATTTTTAAAACAGATTCCAAAAAGTTTTGAAAGTTTCATAACTTTGTGCAACTTTTTATCATTTATTGCAAAGTTTATGGTATTATTGAATACTTGCCAAACTTTTTTCAATGAATAGTTTAAGATTTTAGTAAAGTTCATAATCAAATTTTATACTCTAAATAATTTTAAATAATGATTGAAATCAAAACTTTTCACTTATTTTTTTAAGCAGGCTTTAATAAATTATTCGCTCATCAGAACGTTATACAAAAATCCGTTAAAGTTTCGAGTAAAACCTATTTATTAACAACTTATAGTTTCTAGTCGCATTTAGTGAATGACAAACACTACCGTAGCCAGCATTTTTTTAATCTGGGGGGCTAAAAATTCTGAAATTTTTCCCTTTAGATAAGGACTTTATTAGATCGAAATTCCATATAATATAATTTTTGCATTTATGTATGTTACTGCATACATTGCCTGGTAACATATTTTAAAAATTTACTCATCAACTCATTGTAAATGTATAGCAACATCAAACTTGAAAGTAAATCTTCTCTTTAATAGAATTAAGGCGACGATATAATTATATTTTATTCAATCACATTATTTTCTGATATTTTTTAAGCAGTATTTAACTCTTTAATATTAATAATTGAAGTTTTTGGAAATAATTACATTTTATTCCTGTATGTATCAACAGATTTTTATAATTTTCATTTTTCTAATTATTTATTGACGATTCAGAATGTGGAAGTAAACAAATTTTAAAATATCTAACTCTAATCGCGAATAATTTGAATCTTAATGTTTAATTACTATTACTACTGTTAATTATTTTATTATACATTGTTATATTTTAAAAATCGATCGTTATGTGAGCTTTACTGCAGTTCTGTAATCAGAACTGCTTTCTCACAAAAATTTAATTCTATTATTAATCCAAAAAGCAATTTCGCAAACATCTATTGAGCTAAAGGTCTTATTATCTTTTATGTAATAAATTCACTGTTTTGTTTTTGTTGAAATATCTTTTCAATGATTTATTATTCGTTCAACTTAAACACAGTAAAAAGATTAACACCTAATGCATTAAATCTTAAACATATTTTATACTAACTTTTGAAACAAATACATCTACATAATTAACCTTTTTGTTTACAACAAAACTAGTCTAAAAGTGATAAAATATGTGATATAAATGGACATAATTTGTGGTAAATATTAACTTAATTAAGTTTAATTTGGATTTAATCGTGGTATAAAATGAAAAATAATAACGAAAATTTAAAGTTTGGAAGAGGTCATTAAAAGTAAGTTTACAAATGAATCGTGCAGTAATTAACTTACGTAATAACTTAACAAGCGAATTTGAAAAATGTAAACTGAACACGGCTAATGGAGTGGAAGGGAATGAGTGATCCTGTGAAAACCAAAGTGCTTTTGCATCAATATTGTAAAAGCAAAGATAGATCTTTGGTTTTGACCTGACAGTACTAGCTGTAATTGGTTGTTCTATTTTGATAAGCGTTCACTTTCATTACCCTATAAGTCTTAGTCGTGGAACAGGATTTTTCTAACCTCTTATCGTAGATTAAAACTACAGTGAAAACTTCTAGAAATATAGAGTTAATCATGCCACTAATATTTAAAATAGATTTAGTTAAAATAATAGTTTAAGTGTTTTTTACATTGATTTTATTATAAAAACACGTCAACAATAACAACTTCAAAAAACATTGAATCTAAAGTTTTACAAAGATCTAATAAAAGTTGAGCTGAAGGACAGTTAATCTCAATTGCGATATTCACTATTTAGTGATCACGAGTTAAAAACGAAAATAATATTCAGCTTTTGATCAAAACATTGACATTGGATATCAAATGAATTGTAAAATTATTATGTCTCATAATATAGTAGTTAGAAACTGTAAAATAACTTATAAACAAAATTTAGACTGCATGTAATAGTAGATAAAATATTCACAAATTAAATATTCAATTAAAACTCATAATAAATATTTTCATGTAAATATCAGGTTTATAAATAAAGTGAAACCCTAAAAGTACTAAGTTTTACAAGAATAATGTGCTCATTAACCACACTCATAGGATACAATTTTAAAAGTTAATATCACTTTTCATTGATAATAACACGTTCATGTGCTATACGCTTACAAATTGAATATTATCAAATGATAGAATACTGTCAGAATAGGATATTAGAATAACATTCACTTCTTTTCTTTGTCTTGTGCCAAACAAATGCATCTATCAACACTTCAGTTTTGTGGGCAGTAGTGCACAAAGGTTTAATTTTATACAAATTTTATAGTTCAAAGCACTTGAGTTAGTGTTGATCACTAGTTTAAGTTTATTTCGATAATTTTTCAAATGGATCAAAGGATCGTCAATGATGTCAGGCATTTTTTAACATGAAAGTAAATTTTGCTCGTAATTGAAAAGTACACACTATCATAGGGTAAACATAAAAGATTCATTTAAATCTTTAAAACATCAATTTCTTCGTATGCATTCAAATTTATTTAATTGAAGTATGATTCTCTCACAAATAAAACATCTTTAAGAGCTCAAGCATATCATTGATGATCCTATCCTTCAAATAATCCGTTTATGAAGTTAAATATAAATATCACTGAATAATATTTTTCTAAGATTCATATCTAGAGATTGACTCTTGTATTGAATAAAAGATAATTTCCTACTACATGTAGATATGATTATAATACGAGAACTCACAAAAATTTCTGTAATTTGATTATGAGTAATTTCCAAATTGTGAATGGTTTAGTCAAAGGTAACAGAAATGCAATCAAAATGATTGAAATGGTACCCTTGATAACAGATCTATCATCCCATTTGGCTTACATTAAGTGAACCACAAAATTTTTTCGATAATAAATAAATGCATTGAAATTGAATGTAAATAAATCTAAGTTGATATTCTATGAGAACATCTGCATAAAAGTCGAGTTTGATTGTGAACTTAATAGAAGCTCTGAATATTTATAGACGAACAAGTGTAAAGCAGTCAGTTACAAGTAGATCAAGTTATGATGCTTAACAAGCTAATTCAGATTGGCTCATCTATAACAAAAGAATAAACATAAGATGCTTCATATTGTAACTTGAATTTTATACGTTGTACAGATTATAGAATTACTGAAAAATTAACTGATTTAATTGAAAACTTTGAATCTCATAATGTGTTTTTTGCAAAAGCATAACTAAAAATCCTATTATATACACTAAAAATTATTTTTATTTAAGATAAAGTACAAAAAATCTCTGAAGCGTCTTATGTTTAATCCAAATCAGGCGTTTCTGTTGTTCATATTTGAGGATTAATTCTATTATTGAGAATTATAAGATAATAAAATTTCACCAAATACGATATTATACGTGAATTTGCCAAAATATCTTCTATAATATCACGAACAGTATTCATATAGAAATGTACGAATATTTCTATCAGTAATACCAGAGACGCAATCAAGTGCCCGATTATTA
Source organism: Archegozetes longisetosus (assembly GCA_018873245.2). Lineage (NCBI taxonomy): Eukaryota > Metazoa > Arthropoda > Arachnida > Sarcoptiformes > Trhypochthoniidae > Archegozetes > Archegozetes longisetosus. The sequence goes on along the minus strand of JAEMBT020000009.1, from coordinate 6,087,841 downwards.
AAACAATAAACGCCCCTTTCATTTGTTTCAGTGTTAACGGCCCAAATTCATATGCATCAACATCGACTTTGGTGTTAATATCAGGTCCATAGCCTCTGGGTTTAAGTGATTTTCTAACTTCGTACTCATAGATTCCACTTTCAAATAATTGAACTATTCTGTTATAAAGATTAAAATTTAGAATCATTTTCGTGTCTTATAAAAGCAATTTATTGAACTCACACATAGTTTAGTTTCAAATTTAGTGTTGCATCGATATGTGGGTTTAACAATATGAAATAAGGTTTAGTTCCAAAACCTGACTCTGAAATATGATAATCAAATCCTTCTGATTTATCAGAAACCTCGTTCAAACTAAGCCTGACTTTCAGATAATGAAAAAACAAACCGTCGAGTGAAAAGACAGCATTAGTTTCTTTGCACCTCTCTATCAGATCATAGATTAATTTTACGTCGAACATATATGAAAGCGCATCAATACGTTCACATCGTTTTCTGAAATCCAGAGCCATATCTGATGGATCATTATCTATATAGTCCTCCATTTCGAAATTGCGTGGAAATATTATTTTTGAATGTTTCCAATTAGGTTTAGTGTATAAGTCATTCCATGAATCGATTCTATCAATCGGATCTTTACGTGCTAACTGACCAAATAATCTGCCAGAAAAACCAGCTAATAATACAATAATTACCAAAAGCCAAATTCCGAAGAAAATTCTCATGAAACTATTAGTTATTCTACGAGCAATTATGTCCGAAAGCATAATAGACAAAAAATCCCAAACATATTCCAGAATCCCATTTATCGAACGCCTTTTCAGGCAAAAGATTAATGCAATCGAAACAATAGAAATGAAGATCGAACAGTAAATTTCAATATCGAACGAAGTTAACAAACTGAATAGAGACCGTTCATCTTAACATAATATGGAAAATAAAGAGTATTTGAGTTTTAGATCTTAAGAATTATGTTTTGATTTTCTGAATAATTCAAAATTTACTTTTCATAGTGAGGCTGATAACCGCCGATCTCTCGAATGTTCCGATAGATCGTGATAATGTCATACCATTAATTATTCGAATTTCTTCTAAACTAGTTGAAGGACAATAAGCAAATAATATAAAATGCAGACCTCCTTTACTGGGATAGAGACCAGTTACTCGAGAAAATGCTTCAGTCATAGTTTTGGGATGAGGCAGAAATTTTACACTTGAAATAAGATTAGAGATTTTGTGAAATTTTTCGAAAAATTTAATTAGAATAGTCTTAACTCCAAAAATGAATGAAAAGAGTATCAATACAAAGATAGAGAAAACTTCTATATGGATTAAATCATTGTATTATGTGGATTTGATGAAATCTCTACTAGTTAGAATTAGTCTTAGTTTGAGACTAAGTGAATTGTAGCTTTACTGAAAAATTTTACTTGGCTTTCAGTGAGTAACTAGAGGTACGAATTTAGTGTGTATATATTGAGAGATTTGCGAAACCAGTTTAGAAGACCTTACGCTGAATACCCTGAATATTACCTCTGAACTTGAAACATATTTCGGCTTAAGCTTCTACAAAGTCGACTAAAGCTGCAAAAAGGTCTGTTTTTGTATGTATGGCTTATCGAAGTATTGATGCTGAACGTTTTTTTTAAGTAAAATAAGATACCTCGAATACGAAAAAACGAGCAAACATGAATCAAGAAACTCTTAAAGTGCAAATGATATTGTATTTTAATGGTTGTATAGAGGATAAATTCGCTGATTATTAAAAAATTTCAATTTTATCAGTTTTATTCTCTCTTTTATATTTACATCGAATATCATCGCCGAATTTTTTTAAAAAATCTCTCAGTTTTAACAACTTCGAATAAACCGCCTACTCTTGCCTTTTATCTACGCCGATTTTGCAGATCTCTATATACACTGTTGCACGAAATATTTTACCCGTAGGTCACAGCAGAAACTATAAATAATACAAAATCAAACTAACATTATTTCTAAACCTAATTTAAAATAGAATTAAAGTAAACTATCTCCAAAATTTTACAAGTTTAATTTAAGAGTCATTTCTGTCAATCTTTAATATATTGGGTGTATAATTAAGGATGAAGTTGAGGTAAAATTGCTCGAAGAAGTTGGTTCAAACCGCTTTTCATACGTAACTTTACTTCAACATTTCAAAAACGCGCTCAAAAACCTGGAAAATCGCACTGAATTATTTGAAGATTTACTTTGCTCTTATCACGAACTCATAAAAGCTATTGTGGCTGCGAATGGGAGCGCAAAAACTATTGAAACTTTGTACATTAACCTCATTTTATGTAACGTTTGAAATAAAGTTTACTTCAATTTTTTATCATTTGTAGTTTTTGCTGAGACCCCAGGGTAAAATATTTTGTGTAACCCTGTATATTACATCTAATATTGACAATTATTTAACCTTAAGTATAATTATATAACCTTAAAATTGAATAAGGACTTGCTTTAAAGTTGAAAATTCTAGTCTTATTAGCTTTAAGTGACTTGTTTCGTATAAATACAACCTTATATAAAGCTCAATATTTAAGCCCTATTTGGTAAATATCGGGTAATCAGGGCACAAGTAAACATATCTTTTTCTCACTCGCCACGCTCCTCTGAGTTTAAATATATAGGCCACGCCACCTCCTGCCCTTAGTTCAAGTTCCATCCCTCATATACATTTTTCGCTAATATGGGTATAATTCGACTCTTCACCTGACACCAGATATGTAAGCTACGCCCTCTCAGACCTATATTGTGAGCTATAGGGGCTAACACGCGCAAGTGATCTGCCTCAGTTCCTGCCCTTGACAGAGGATGTTGGATAATCTAAGAGTCCCGTTGGGATTTTGCTAGTAGGTGCTGAGACTGCCATCGGGCAGAGTCCACATGGGTAAAAGCTAAATGGGACCCGAAGCCAAACCCGTAGGTTTCTGGACATCCCCAGCCGAGATTGGGGATTGAGACAGACCACCTCTGTGTGATAGTCCCTGCGTAATGCTAAGAGTCTACCAACCCCAAAAAATCCCGCGCATAATCTCAAAATTCGATTTGATAATATACCTTTGAAAGATAGGTTACTATATAGGTCTGAGGCGTAGCCTACATATCTGGTGTCAGGGAAGCGTGTGAGAATATGCATATTTGCGAAAACTGGAAATGAGGGATGGAACCTGAACTAAGGGCCGGAGGAGGGCGTAGCCTATATATTTGAACTCATGGGAGCGTGGCGCGTGAGAATATATATATATATATATGATTATATGACATTACCGCGCAGACGACACTACCACGTAAGACATTACCATACAAGATATTATCGGGCAAATGAGACTACCGTGCAAATGATACTATCGCGAAAATTATACTACTGTGCATATAAGAATACCGCGCATAATACAATATCGTGCAACTAAACTACCGCACAGTATTGTCGTTGTCCTAAATTACTAAAATCCTTAATCTAAAATATTTTACTGTTTAAGAGTTAAGATTATATAATCTTTTCTTAAGTTATTAGGGTTGGATGTAACACATATAAGTTGTTGGGGCTATAGCTTCATTTGCCCTATCGCTTGTTTGCCTAACTTAAACTGAGCTTACTTTATACAGTCTAACTAAAACTTACAAAATGAAAATATCATTAAATTGCTTAATTTCTATTTATTGTTATTAATTGCTACGATAACTTTTCGGGTAAGTTTCGGATAGCTGGCTATTGGTTAATGCTCAGTTATACCCCTAAGACGCATATATGGGTGTACTCAACTTTTGCCTCCACTCATACTAAGGGTTGTTCCTCTGGCTTCTATCATTTTTAAACCCAAAATAGACCTTTAGTCACTTCAAAAACACCTCTAAAGTAGTATCCTTTTGATTCCCTACTAGTATACTGCCTCTGAGTATGACATTATTGATATTGTCCTAATGTAGGTTGTCAAACTTAGAATTACTAATTGAATTAACCTTTTCAATACAATTAAAACCTTATTTCTACAAGAGATCAATAGTAATCAACGCTCTTGTAGTCAATACAATATCTTTTGCGAAATCTTAAAACAAGCCCAATTTAGCTTCCTTTAAAGGTAGACGTAGGTGTCTTAGAGGTAGACCTAAAGATTAACCCTTAGCCAAGTATAAGAAACGTAACCCATTTTCTACAGTTACCCTTACGTTCATATTGATTGTGAGTATTATTCGATTGCGCAATTTCCAATTTATATTGAGAGATACATATAATACTTAATGTTTGTATCTGTTGACATTTTTGCTATTACTCTTCCATTATTATTGTCACGCTCATCTTAATGCGCAATGTTTGTTCGCGCAATCTGAGACTTAAACTGAAAGATGCAATCAATACTTACTTTGCTTTGATAATATTTGCAAAATGAATAAACAATACAATTAAAGGACCACAATACTGATAGTAAAGTATTGATGTATTGCCTGATGTTTTCAACTTTTCTGCATATGTGACAATCGGTGACCACATAATTGGCTGAACATTTAGTGTATCGTTAGTTGCATTATTCCCCCAATAGACCGTATCATTGATTGAATTCAAATCAATGCATTGCTTGTCATGATGTTGAAAATCCATGACTTAATCAATTTGCTATTTGTAAAGGATATATTAAATTAGTTCATTGATATACAATTTGATTCAATATTTCAAAACAAATCTCAAATAAATCATTTTTTACATTCAAGCATTCTTTTAATATGATCATCCGATAGGCATTTATAATTGTTGCTCAAATTAGTTATACTAACCAAAATATATTTTTTAAGATTGAATTAATTTCAGAGCTTTATCTCAATTCAAGAAATTGAGTCATTCTCAGTGATTTAAGAAATTCTGTGAACAATTTTTGAGGTATTCTGAATTATATTGCTATTTTACTTTATCTATGTTCTGTTCTTAAAAATAAAATGACTAGATTTGCGAAAATATTTATTTTGTATCGTCGCTAAAGAAAAAAACGGTCGCTGAGCGACGCTTAAGGTCGACTCTAAATTTTCAGGCTCACAGGTCCCGAGCTCTTGCAGATGCAATGAGTTAAATCGGAAGTGAGAGCTAAAAATAGAGTTGACCAGCGTTACATGCCTTCTCAGATCTGTTCTGAAGACTTGTTGGGAAGGCTCGACAAGAAGCACTTCCGTAACTAAGCCTAAAAGTTAGTAGAAAAAGTTAATATAAAAATAATACCACTTTTGTGCAGAGAGACTGAATGATCTTTTTTAAATTCGAGACTTGATACAAGTATTGGATAAAGAGTTAGCTTCAGTTCAGTTAAAACTGGTGTCACACGCACAAATCCAATGAGAGTTCAGTCGGACTAGACTCACTGAATTTGTGCTCAGGATACCGTTTTAGGCATTAGTGCTCAGAGCACCAGTTTGGGGATAGAAGATTGGGGGTCAACGTAAAGATTAGAGTGTTTTGTATACAAATAGAAATATTTGTTTACAAATGTTTTCTTAGGAAAGGTTTTTAATTTTGTTCAATTTTTTGTTTAATTAAATTCGATGTAGTTGCGTCTCAACTAATTTTTTATTAAAACTATCAAAATATTGTTCATCGATAGACCTATTAAAAATTCCCTCTACATCAAGTTTTAAGACTAGTGATTTCTCAAATGATTACATGGTATTGCATTGATTTAGAAAAGTTACGAAATTAATTACGCAAATGATTATAAAACAGTAAAAGCTTACTTTTGGAAGATATAGCTTCGAGATATATCTCGAGAAAATTTTTTATGAATTCTTTTACAATATTTTTTATAGTCGAAATTGATCTCATTCTCGTATTTGTTTAACTAATTCATTACAGATTCATTGTACTATGCAAAATTTGAAATTCTCGTTTTGATATTGATAATTATAAATTTTATGGTTTTATTATAATTAACTAATTACTTAAAAAACGCATAACTGCTGGTATTATCTGAGTAAGGCATAGAAACCATTTAACATGTAATTGCTTTTGTATAGTTTGTACGATAAACATATAGACCACCTTTTGACCCCTAACAATAGCACTTTCTTACATATATTATAGGTATTGAAAGTAATTAATGAAATCTTTAATAATAAAAGTATATGATTTATATTCAATTATAATGAACATACAATGGATACTGATGAGTGGCTGTATAGCGAGTTCGAAACACTCCTTATCAAATAGTTAATTCATTTTTAGAGTAGTATTCAAGTTTTCAAAAGTGAATAACTCTTGAAGCGTTCATCTGATATGATTGAGACTTATATCTCTGAAAACTGTGTGCAAAAACCTTTGAAATGATGTGCATATCAGCATCTGTTCCAATGGGCCCACCGATGAACATCGGTGATATGCACATCATTTCAAAGGTTTTTGCACACAGTTTCCAGAGATGTAATCAGAGTACTTCTTGAAAATGAATTAACTATATGATAAGGAGTGTTTCGAATTCGCTATACAGCCACTCATCGGTATCCATTGTGTGTCCATTATAATTGAATATAAATCATATACTTCTCTATTAAAGAATTCGTTAATTACTTTCAATACCTATAATATATGTAAGAAAGTGCTATTGTTAGGGGTCAAAAGGTGGTCTAGATGTTTATTTTACAAACTGTACAATAAGTTCCCTCTAACTAAAAGTAATTCTGAATATGCTTACTAATATCAAATTCTAGACTAATTTCAGTTCTTAACGCCAAATAATTAAATGTTTATGTTCTGTACTACCACTTCTATAATCAGTAAAATATATTTCTACACGAGTATTCCATTAAGAAATACATTTACATCAATCGATAGATGTATTGCGTTATCTCATGTGATCCATTTTTGGACAGCATTTTAATGTTTTGTGATTTTTAACTATTCTTTCCTCTATGGAAAAAAATTTGTCTCCATATTTCATTTATTGTTTCTTATCAATAACAAATTATTTTCTAATATTTAGAATACTTTGGTTCGTGATCCTATGATCTTCAATGAATAAATTGAAGTAAAATATCACATTTACGCATTTTTAAAATATGAAAATTAAACTGTGACAGCCTTATAATATCTAAGATAACTAAAACCAGAGTTAGTGTGCTTGAATTTAAGCGTCAAACGCTTACCTTTAAACTAAATCATTAATATCTAAAATCACAGAATTTTAATGGATTTTCGAACCTCAAAAATTTAAATAAAATGCCTCAAAAATATAAAAGATTTTTATTTCACAAGTTGATGAAGCCTACCTCTTAATAACATAAAAGTTAGATTTCTTCTTTTTCTCAACAATTCACACCAAACTCAATTTTCAGAGTGTTATCGTTCCACATTATTGAGTACCTACACAAAATATTATTGCTACTTGAAATAGCATTTACATCAAACATACTAATTATTTTCAAATCTAACTAATGAAAAATTACCTTACTTTTAAAACTAATTATGTCGAATGATATACTAATCAAATGTAAATATTCAATATCAATAACTTAGATTTCATAAAATATAATTTATATATTAGGTGATATTCTTCAGATCATATAACAAACTACTTCTTGAATAGGATTTTTAACAGATGAATATTTGGCGAATATCATTGTTTAAGAAAGTTTTGAATTCTGTAACTATGGAAATTAATGGAACTGATTTTTACGAGAGTTGAAGTACTCATAATGATAGTACTTTTTCATTTGGATTCGGAAAAGTTTGAAAACATCGATTTTGAATAATAAAAAATCAATTTTCAGTGCCTTGCACAAAAATCGTTATTCAAGAGTTTTATATAACATATAGTGAAATATATGTAAAATAGTTTGTAAAACTCAACTTTTAGGATATGTTTTCAGTTGACTGATAAGAAGCGATAGTTTGAACACTAATCTTCACTGATACTTCAAGTATTGTTAAGCTTAAAATAATTAAGAACAAAAATAAGGAAACAATTTCCATGAAAGTTAAGGTAGACTTAGCGCATGAATTTCAAAACTTTTATTTTGATATCTCTTCTTTTAGACATGAAATTTTATATTGAGAAAATTTTACAAGACACTATTTAATATGACACTTATTTTCATCAGAAATAAATCTGATTATTATCTGACAACTACATTGAAATTATATGAAAAAATTGTTGTTTTACCAAAAATTTCTACATTACACTCGATTTTCATGCTAGAGTTCTAAATTTTGTTCATTTTTAAATAGGGAGTAGATTTAACATTTACTTATAAATTTATTTTAGCTAATTTGTTTCTATGTCATGAGTCTACGAAAATTTGTGGCTTAAAAGGGAGTGAATGAAAAAATAGTTCACCATTGCTTAAACCTTACTCTCCCATATCATATAACTTCATTAAACATATGCACAAAATTATCTATATCAAATATGTATATCTTAAACTATTAGATGTTAGCAGAATAGTCGGGACAACTGGATCTTTGAAACAAATCTAAAATTTTTAAATATGATTATATGATTAGTAAATGTATTCGCCTCCTGTCTAGTTGATCAAAGCCCATCGCAGTGGAAGGTATCTTATACAAGTGGCAACTCTTTTGACATTTATTTTATATATAACTCGACCATACACCATCTAAAGTTGAGTCTGATTAGCAAATCTCTTATCTTTACTTATCTTTTTTATTCTTGGAATACCATCAAATCACAAGGATTCAAATCAGGATTGTAAGGGGGTGATTAAGTTCCAGTCAACGATGTCGGTTTAAGAATTATTTGACTTTCTGGTGTTTATGTGGTCTAGCATTGTCAGGCAGGGTAAGTGGATTATTAAGCCGGTGGTTTTTTACTTTTGAAAGTATTATTTGTTACAAAAAATTAATATATACTTGAATTTTGAAATTTTTATTTTTCGGTAAAAGTCGATAACCATATATCCTATTTTGATAAAAAGCAACAATCATCATCACCTTCAAGTCATCTATCGTTGCTCTTGTTTTGGTGGGCCTGCCATATCAAATATGGCCGCTAGCGTAATTTTAGTTTTATAATAATTCAAGTCAAAATTATATACGGTTCTTATCCATGTAAGCGCCATTGACGTGAACTAAATGGATACTTAGGGTCATATGATTTGATTCAAGTTTAATCAATTGTGATAATTCAGGAATTTAGGATCATTGTTATATCTTTCAAGATATTTTTCACATATATCGATACGGTTCTGTTTCTGAGCAAGTTTAAGTTCATGAGGCACCCAGCTCGTAGCTATTTTTTAGCACCGAATTCTTTCGGAAGCCTTATTGTGCTTCAGTAACTGACTCCTAAGTTTTCCACCAATTCAAAAGTTCTCCCATTACTGTCCTCAAGTAAAGCTCTTTGAGTTATCTTAGTGATTTTCATCGGTTGCTTCACGAGTTCCCTTCATGAGTAGCATCTTCGCTTATAAAACAGGCTCGTTCTTTAAACTCTCCTTTTAAAGTTCGTAGACTCGGCTTCTACTCAATGCTTGGCTTCGAGCGATTTCTTCAAGTATTTTATAAACTTCAGAGGCAGACGTGTCCAGCAACACATGAAACTTGATGAAGGCTCTCCATTCTTCGACTCTAATACTGGCGCGAAGTAGATCCGCTTTTGGTTCACTTATATAATTAATTGATAAAAGAGCACAAATTACATAGGATCACATCATCCAGCATATATTACTCTAATGCGTAGCAAAATAGCTTAAACATGTTTAAATTTTTTATCAATCTTGAAATGATTGTCCGGACTATTCTGATAACATCTAATATATTTCACTCAAACTTTTTAATCAAATAGCGCTGTTAGGCATTTTGTGCGTAATTCTTTGATTTTTAGCAATTACTTGTTTATTTTTATTTGAAAATTTCGAGTTTTGCCATCAAACACCTGGAGTATAACAAACGCTTTAGATATAAATTTATGAAATGAATAAGCCTAAAAATAGAGAATAAAATTTTTAGATTCTGTTAAAGTTTACTACTAGTTTAAATTATTTCTAAATATTTTTCAAATGAAAGATATGAATTCTATATATCTTTTGCGATTATCTGAGATTCATTGGTAAAGAAAGCCGTCGTGATTCAGTTGATTCACTAGTTGCTGCCTTTGCTCTGTATATAAAGGACAATACAATATCACATGAAATAGTATCTCACTATCTGTTCACTTAGACACTGTCAATCAACTGAAAATTTTTTAGATATGACGCGAAGTTTCCGTGTCCTAACATGTATTGTGTTATCATATAATTTGATTTAACCCTGTAGTAGAACGGTTTGAGAACTTCCACTATAAGTACTCGTGACTGAAAATTTTAGGCCAGTCTAAAGTCACTCTAAGGGTTGTTGGGGGATTTGCGTGAAAATTTCGTGGAATTTAGTTCGTGAGAAATTAGTTCGTGTAAAAAAGTTCTTACGAAAAAAGTTTATAGTACGAAAGTTGACGAGCAAATATTTTGTAGGTAAATATGATTTTTAAAAAGTAAAAGTTTGAATCTAAAGAATTTTTGAAATCATCAAAGTTACTTTTATCTTCATTAAAATTATTCTAATTACATTCCAATACCATTTTAAATACTTCATCGAAAATTTAACTGACTTGACTAATTCTTTATATTTTAGCATATTCGATTTTTTCAATATCTTAAATTTCTCTTAACAAAATGCTAATGTCATCGATTTCTCATCATAAAGGAAATTCTTTATGAAGATTATTGGTAATTAACATACTTAGAACCGCTTGGTCTAGTACATTTCCCCGACAATCATTTCCTCGACAAATCGTTCCTCGACATATCAGTTTCCTTGCAAATATTTTCTGAAACAATTGTGTTGCCAGAATATGTCTTGATTTTTTTTATAAAATAATGAATATATTTATCTCTTGAATGTGAAAATTGAAATTAATTAAACGGTTTTATGTAGAATCATTCCATATACCTCATCGTTCATTCAATGCATACTTTCATTTATGACAAGTTTAAAATAAAATAATATCGGGATATATAGTCGAATAAAATCAATATTTAACATAGAATAAAATCAAGATTTAAAATCGAATAAAATTAAATAAATCGTGTATAAATAAGATCAAATTAAAATTGATATTGGAAATTATGTGCATTCCTCGCAAATAATCTAAAATTTCGTAATTTCGATAGTTTGAAACAATCTGTTTAATTTTTTCCGCATTGTCAAGATATTCTCTGCGCCCAATGAATGGATTAACGCCACCGATAAGTTGTTCAATTCGAAGATAATCCATATTTTCATTGCTTTTTAAACCTTCTATAAATTTCCAAATTGAAAGACGGTCAGCCCCAAGCAGAGAATTAAAAGTCCGATGAAACCCTTCTACAGAATTATTAGTTTTAGCCAAATCATCCAATGTTGCCTGATAATTCCAAAGTTTTATTGGTTAAGGCGGTGTTCTTCGAACTTGCCTAAAAGTTAATCTTCCAATTTAATGGTCTTTAAAATAATTCAATAAAGGCTGAATAAGATCTTCATTATTTTTGTAATATTCAGATTCAGGTAGTTTCATAATATTCTACGACTTTGTCAATGGGTACAAAATCCAATGTAGACAATTTTCTAATTTCTAAAGCAAAATCTGAATCTTTAGCATATCTTTTTGCAAACCATATTTTTGTATATGTCTATAAATGCAATGACATAAATGGAAAAACATCCACGATTTTGGGCATTTGGGAATGCTATTTTGAAGGCATTGATCGAGGCTTTTTCAAAATCAGTTATAATTGAAGATGGATTTAAATTCACTTGTACATTTTTGAGTTCATTTAAAACTTTAATGTAAGAAACCTCAATTATGTTGGCCATAAGAACGTAAACTGCAGGCATTACTTTTGAGAAAAAAATTCCATGTATTGTATAAACTTGCATAAAAATCGCTAGAGCCGATTTAAAAGTGGCATCTGAGAGCCATTGGTTATTTTTTCGTAACATTTCAAGATATTTAATCGTTGGAAAAATTAAAATTCTGTCACTTTCTGGTCCACTTTCATGCAGTAAAAATTGATCACCGCGCGAAGTTTTCTTAAATTCTTTCGGAATAACAATATCCATTTATCAGTTAGCGTTCTAAGGAAATTGGATGATTGTACGCGTTGTTTTTGAATTGTTCTTTTCATAGTTCGAACTGAAGGTCATTTTCCGATAACTTCATTTGATATATTTTGAGTTTGCGTTACGATCAAATTATGAGGATTTTCGATTAATGTTGTAGCTGCATTTTTCATTTCTTGATATGCTAATTTTCCTTGAAATTTTGCCGAATCTAGTGGATGGCTGTACTCTTTGTGGTAGATAACTTAGCCATTTAACGTGTGAGCCCGCCTTAAACAATGATTCTTTTTGTATTCAGAACATTTTCAAATCTTCTTATCATTTCTTATGCATTCCCTCGCGAAAGTATAGCTTTCATAAACGAGGAGTTGGGTCTTTCTATTGCTGGTAATGTATACTAAAGTCATTTTACCATTGATTTGAGAATCGATTGAACTTGAAGATAATAATACTGTGGAATATAAAAAATAGTGCTTTAGTTTCTATAATTGTTTAGTTAGTCATCTTAAGAGATTAACCTTAATCTAAAATAAAGTAGTTTAGTAGTAAAATAGAAAGTGTAGTTTACAACTTTCATTTGTAATGATTAATTATCTTTGAGGTCACAGTACAAAATCATTTTGCACTTGACTGATAAGTAATGGTTTAAGTACTATTTACCTTAATTACAAAAAATATCTATTTTTTTGTTTTCAGATAAAAATGACTATTGTGAGAACCAAAAGCTATAAAAAGGCAAGAGAAGTTGTGTAACGGGAGTCAGATAAAACATAAATCCTTAACTGGTAACTATTATTCATTGTACATCAAAAGTTACAATAAAATAATTATTAAGGAATAAAAGAATTCTTTAATTTGAAGTAAATACAGTACATGGATATATCTAACAAAGAAGATATCTTACTTGATATCTCCTGAACTACTAGATGATTTGAAATCTGTTTTCTGGAAAATATCAAGCAACTCCCCCGATTCTTAAGTTGAAACATGATCAAATTAAAAACAACATTTAACGAGATAAATTGAAAAAGGAAAAACTTGAATTTTTAATTAAAAGTCGTAACGTATTTGAAGTGAACATAATTTTTTATGAGTTATTTGGGAACCATTTATCATTTTGTTTATAAACAAACAAATTTTGTTTAATTAAAACATTAATTGAAATGCCGTTTACTGTGGAGGAACGGGAACTCAAGTTCCAAAAATTCATTAAAATGAAAGCCCAGAACCGCAAGAAGACAGCAATCATGAGAGACGTCGGTATTCACAATTCTTTAAATAATTACAAGAATTATCCGAATTTTCATTTGAAGGCATTAGTAGTAATACTTATGACGAAGGGGCCATACATCAAATTTTATCAAAGATTGGATCATAATAAATATCGGACCAGTTGAAGATTTTGTGATTCCACACCCGAGGTATTGATAGAATTCATTTTTAAATAGTATTTAATCAAATTTTCAGTCTTTCCCCGGATCTAAGTCCCAATGAAAATGTCGGGTCAATAATAAAGAACTTGGTTCACAGTGAAAGATCAGTCATAACATCAAAAGATTTGTTGACGGCTCTGGAGTCGGCCTACTAGAAGATGTGTGATTCTTCTTGGCGCCAGTTCTTCATTAACCTGGTGGAATCCATGCCCAGGGGTTTAGAGGCTGTACGACAAGCTTCTGGTAGTCAAACGAGATATTAATCTCATAAATATTCTATTATTTGTCATAAATATCTCTTGTTTTCAATAAAATTTGATTATTTTTCTTAAACTAGATCCATTATTAAACTTGCAAGGATATTTAGAAGTCGGGGGAGTTTGTGCACTTTGTTGCTGAAATTGGTTCAAATTCATTCACCATGTTTGATTTTATTAATTGTTATATCTTCATAGTTAGATATTTCCATGTAGTGTACATATATATCTTATTTATAATAAATAGTACCAAAAGGTGAGTATCAAACAAATTACTTTAAAAAAGTAAAGCATACTCTATCGAGTTCAACCTGATTCTTAGATTGAGAATTAGATAAAAGTAAATTGGAATCTCACATTGAGGTCCCTGACTTCAATTTATTTGTTCCTAGAAACACATTACATGAGAAATTCTATCGATCCCAAGTCACAAGAATAAACGTGACAATATGATTCGTCGGTATAGGTCAGCAGGAACACTCCGAGCAGGTAATACTAAGATTCACCCCTTAAAAACAATTGGATTGTTATTACAACAATTAATTGCTAAGCAGTCAGCACTGGTCAACAGAAAAGGAGTTTCGCTTCAGCACGACAATGCTCGCCCACATATTGCAAAACTGATACAACAAAAGATCCGAGAGTTGGGTTAGTAAGTCATACCTCACCCGCCAAATAGTTCAGACATCTCGCCTTCTGATTATCATTTGTTCCGATCACTTCAGCACTTCCTCTCTGGCAAAACATTTAAAATCTCTGATGCCATCAAATCAGCTCTCTCTCTCTCTCTCTCTCTCTCTCTCTCTCTCTCTCTCTCTCTCTCTCTCTCTCTCTCTCTCTCTCTCTCTCTCTGACTTCTTCTCCTGAAAGCCCGTATCCTTCTACGAGAAGGGTACCAAAGATTTTTTGCAAAGATGGGGAAAAGTTATCGATAATGATAGCGATTATGTAATTTATTAGTATTTAATTAATGTCTTTTAAACTATCATTTTGTTTAATCTCAATATACGGAGATAATTATCCGGTACCCCTATTATGAGTACTAATAAAATATTTCTAAAAATTGATAAACAAAATAATTATTGATTAAAGTCCTGGTTTTTGTAAAATCTTTTTTCAAATAAATGAAATGGAGGATTGGTATTTTGTGGTAAATCATTTTTTACATTTCGATTGGGGTTATCGGGCGGTATCTGAAAGTCGATTATACGAAAATAATGTTTATTATCGTCTTCATGTGTTTTATCGATTTTCACTGCTACAACGTGACCTAATGATGTACTTTTTATTTGACAACCGATTGATTCTTCAATTGCTTTTTTAACATCTTCTGTATAACAGAAGGCTAATGCAAACTTTTTCTTTGTTCCTCTCTGGACATTGTCTTTAAAATAATTTAAAACTTCATCTTTAGAACTAAATTCTTTTATGTAATCAATTTCCAAACCGCAGTAAAATGCTTTTAATTCATCCAAATATGCTCCTCTAACATAATCAGTATTAAATCTTTCATTCGCCAAAAGTGCATCTGTAAAAGATGTCAGTGCACTAAAAATGATATATTTTCAAGAAGTAGTTAAACAAACAAATAAATGTAAGTTAATTCACAAAAATAACAACATTAATCAAATAGATTCAATACCCCTAACATGTTCAGTCATATATGGTTTTATTTCGAATTTTCTCACTGAATCAAGTTCCAAAAGTCCGGCCGCAGTCGTAATAAAACAATTAAAACGCTGAGATGGACTATCATTAAGATTTAACTGCTCCCAATTAGAATATGGCGTTACGCTATCCATCACTACATCTGCAGAACTTTCCGATTCCCCCATTTCTTTCCAACTGTGTTGTAATTAATTAGCATACAGTTCTTTACTATAATAATTTAAAATTCAGATGTTTAGAGCCAATAAAACAATAGAAGGTTGTTTGACTATATTGAGATGAAATGGTATAGTCGATCCCAATGGGTTAGAGTGTGAAACGACATCAATAGTACGAGCCGCAAAATTACTGAGACAGCAATGCAACGGTATGAATATTGAAACACTATCGTAATAAACACTGTACTTTAAGTAGAATTTGAATTCAATTTTAGTGTGAGAAAAATAAAATATACACATAAAAATATGTTAACATATAACAATTAATACTGCTCGAATAACTTCCAAATTAAATTATTTTTCAATTCGCATGCATTATTATACGCGTATTACCTAAAATAATCATATGACTGTTTCTATATGATAAGAACGCATAGAGACAGGATTTAATGATGGCTACCAGTGATTAACAGAAGTATTACTACTATGAAAGTATACTTTCGTTGTCCTTGCAAAACAAAAGCAAACTGTTAATTTACAATTCAAAATAATTAAAAATATAAAAATTGAAAATCAAAGTACAGCCATATCATGGGAAAACTTTCATGATGAACAACAATATAAGAAGGATGAAGTTGATCGTGTCATCTCTCAAATGTCCCATTATCGTAGTGTATTTATCGAGAAATATTTTATAGGATCTGGAGGTTTTGGTCAAGTCTTTCATGCTGTAAATAACTTCGATGGTGAAGACTATGCTGTCAAAAAGATATTACTCACGGGTATTCATTAAGTTCTTCTTAAAGTTAGAAGAGATCTCAAAATATTAAAATATGTGTTCAAATCGATATACAATTTTAGTGATGTTCCGCTTTCTTGGAAAAATAAATTTGTAATAAAGGACTCGCGAAACGGTATTCTTTTAGATCCAATTCATACTCGAATAAGACTGTGTGATCAAAACCTCTATATTTATGCTATTAATCTGTTTAATTCTTTGCCAATTTTAATAAGAAATGAAAAATATTTTGTGAATTTTATGTCGTTTTGTCAAAATTTTTTATTGGATGATAATGTATAAACATTCTTTCGACATGTTACGATTGAATAAAGAATATTATTATTATTATTATTATTATATCTTTATTTATCTAGCTTAGCAGACTTAGCTTAGACGGTCGAGAATAAGCAGACTTGTTATAGTTGAGGTTTAGGCACTTTTGCTGAAACTATTTGATGAGATACCTATAGGTCGGAGCAAACTTTGACTATAAAGAGTCTGCATCTTCCCTCTCAAGCAAAATATACTGGTTACTGTGATAATATGATCCATTGTTTATGTTTTAAAATTTAGGAAATCCCAAAAGTAATAAAATAATGGACGAAATTAAAATATGGGCGAAACTCAATAACAGTATGAATGTTTTACATCAGATATTATTTGAAAGTTCAACTCAAGTTGAGCCTCTTCTTGACACCAAGTTAATTGAGACAATGATTAATGTAATGAAAGACGACGTGTTAATTATAAAATCATTGGTATTAAGAGTTTTGCATCAAATAGTAGTTGTGAGTGATGAACGACAATTGTCACATATATATTTTAATGGAATCATTAATCCGTTATCAAATTTACTATCCTTATATATTGAAGAAAAATTTACAGATTATTGCTTTATTGGAATGTCCCTAATGTTAATAATAATAGCAAAATGCAAAAGTCACGAAAAACAAATAATTGGTGATATGATGCAGTATAGAATTTTAGAAAAGATACAGTGTTTGAAAAGTTCAAGTGACAATAACATTGCTAAAATGGTAGATATTCTTACCTCTTTAGGGAATTAGTAGTGAATGAGTAGCGGCTCTGGTGTTTGCAAAAGTACGAGACTACGAACGCCTAGAAATTCGATATCAAAACCTCCCTCTTTCAACAATCTTCAGAATAAACATCAGATTACACTCCTTTTTTAAAAATTCATCGAAGATGGATATTTTCGACGCTTTGCCCCCTCGTATGAGCTCTTACTTCACTCCACTTAAAGTACGAGTCTACGAAATCCCAGAAACTAGACCATATAGCCGTAAAAAATCATCACTTAAGTCTAGCGTTTGGACAGCTGTCTGAGTTTCTTCAATTGTTTCGACTAACTCTTCATCACTACTTTGAGATTCATTTCTGTCCCTCAAATCATTATCGCTTTGAGTAGAATTTATTTTTTTAACTCTCTTTGTAAAATATTTAGACAATAGTTTTTGTCTTCTTTTATTCATATTGAATCAAATTAAATAAAATAAGTTTTATACCCGAAAGCGTAAAATTTAGATTTAAAAAGTATTATAAGTCATACTTAAAGTAAGCCACAGTAGATTAAATCACTCAAACAGAATATGAATGAAAGTGATGTCTTCCAAAATAAGTTGTGATAAAGAAATGATTAAAATATTGTCTAAACTTAATTAAATATATACTTCTGTCAATAATTATTTGATGCCATTAAATATTAACTATTTTTAAAGTGAATTACTATTAGAGGTAATTAATTCAATTTAACATTTATATTAATAGTAAGTCGTTATTTAAGACAAGTTTCCAAACATTAAAAAACCTTTTTATTACGTGTTTTAGTATTGTGTTGTATCAAATGCTTTGATATAGGAAGCGTGAAATTTCAATAATTTGCATCATTCAAATGTACTTTATTTTAGTTTATAAAAGCTTTAAAATAGCTACAGTATTGATTCTCTAATTTTTTTCGAAGACTTCTTTACTTTTAAACGCAATTTCAAACCCCTTGTAAGGAGTTTTTCTCAGTGTAGACCTACACTTTAGTTTTGAAAACTCTTTATGGGCTATAGCCTCCTAGGCCTCCCCGCTGTCTACTGCTGTGATGACAAAACAGACTTTCTCAAATATTTTATTATTTAACCATTTTTATAATAAAGGTTAAAAATCCATTTTGAGGATAATCTATATGATAAAAAATCATTCAAATAGTATTTTAAACTATTTAGAAGGTTAACTTAAGCGTTAATTTTACTTTTAGATAGAGTTAAGTTCAGAAAAATGCTTTTCTCACATATGTTTCTGATATAAATCTGATGGTTGTTATGAAAATCCTCCGAAGCGACTATTTGGGCGTTAAAAAGAAAATAATCTGATTATTTTAAAGTTTGTTTATATCAATTTTCAATTTTAAATTGATAATTGATTTGATAAATAAAGGTCGAAATCAATGATAGTTATTAGAAAAGCTATTCAAATAATTTTTTGAAAAGTTCTATGATCTGTACTTGGAAGAGAAGCACTTGAATTTGAATTATTTACTTACAAAAAATTATTTAGATTGAAGATCACTAACCTTCTATATCAAAAGTTAAAATCTATCTAATACTACGCTTAGCCTTAAGGAAACTAAACTTTACATCTAACATTTTTGAAAAATTTAATCGTTCGAGACTTGAATTTCAATTAGTATTTAGGATTTTGCACTATTGCAATTTTTCTAACTTTTCTGTTCATATAATACATAAATTAAAAAATATTTAATTTATTATTTCTTCATTATTTAATAATATTTTGGCATGTTCAAGTCAATTTTTAATTTACCACTCAAATAACACTAACTAAAATTTGTTTTTGAATTATTTTAATGCTTTGTTCTCTTTTTGAGTGATCTTTTTATTATTTTTTAATTACTTTACTCTTGAATAAACTATCATTAAATTCTATTAATAATATTAGGGGTATATAAAACTTTGAAATAGAATAAAGTATCAAATTTTGAAGTTACAACAAATATATTGGCTTATTTTTTCACTTTTATGAAGTTTGAGATCACTGAAAGGATATAATTTTGAGAAATATTATCATACGAAGAAAGCAGTACTAGTATTTAAGTACCTTCTAACTCAAACTCTTAAAAATTCATTAAAACCAAAGTATTTTTGTGTTTTGAGAAAAGTTTGAGCTATTCTGATTCAAAATTAGATAACTTGATAACGATTTCCCAAAATCAGAGCTTTTAAATAGAGAAATCATGTGAAATTACTTTTCCTCGAATGATCTGAGGAATAAATTGCAAAATATTTTGATGAAAAGTCATAAAATTTTGTTGTTTTATTCTTTGGATATGAGTTACAGAAAATATTAACAATTTGATTAATAGGACAAGTATTTTCAAAATTTGATAAATTATTCAACCAGTATAAGAAAGATAATGAATGAGATGTGAAGCGATGAGAAAACTAATTGTATTTTTAGTAAAGGATAGAATTTATTAAGTTCTTGTTACAAAATGATATTTATTCAAAGGAAGATATATATGTAAAGGCTACAATTTTTCTAACTTTTCAAAATATATAATGCTTCATAATATAGAACATTGTAAATTTTATTGAATAAAACAGTAAACATTAGTTATTCATTTATTGAAATGTTAATTCTCACAAAAACTGGTTAATAAAACATTAAGAATTAACAGTTCAAAAATACAAGGTGCTTAAGAATTAAAAGTTCAAAAATACAAGGTGCTTAAGAATTTAAAGTTCAAAAATACAAGGTGCTTAAGATCTGACCGTCCTTTGAGCAACTCTTCCTCTATTACATCTACCATTATTACAGCCATTAACGCAAGCATCGACTGGATTTGGATAACTTGAACCACAAGTGAACACCACATTAGGACTACAGTCACGTCCAGTCAATCTATTGCCACAGTATCTGACGTTTCGTCTTAGATTACTACCACAATGACAGTCAATGTCAGCCAGACATGCATTTCCTATTCATGAGCACAATCAATTAAAAAACTCTAACAATTGATTATATTAGTTTATGCAAAAATCTCGATTTTTATCACTAATACCTCCGTTTTTCACAACATCGCATTCATTTCCAGCCGAACATCGCTTAACGATGACTGCGCTACGATTTCGATTACTACTACCGCATAGATATTGATCTCGAGTACAATCATTGTTTCCATTGATTTGATTCAATTCTGTTCCACAGTATTCACCATTTTGTCTAACATTACAAATACAGGCAGTATTTGCACAATAAAGCAATGCAAACAAAAGGCTTGAAGAATATAACCAATTGTAAGACATATTATTCTGAGTAAAAATAAAGTTAAACCATTAGATTTTTGAGACAAGAGTTTGGAGAAATTTTAAGAGTTTTATAACTCATTGCACTTATTATCATTAGTTGAAAAGTTTTAGAAGTTATTAAATACTTACTCAACTTATTGAGCCGAAAATTATTGTGTAATTTTAGTCGAGCTGTAAGTTTATAAGTACTTTTCCTGTTGAATATCTGTTGATTATGATTGAAACAAGTTTTTACGCAACTTTCAAATTATTTTGCAAATTGAAGGTTAACGAGTTGAACATTAAAGTTTACAGTAAAGCATATTTATTAAAATTTTAAAATTCATACTGTTTGATGAATGGATGACAAAATGTTTTCTATGATATCTGATTATTAAATGAGATTACTTTTAATAAAAGTTCAAAATCCACTTGAATTTTAATAATTATTTCAAGAAATAGAAAGCTTATGAAAATTAAGGTATAATATTTAGAGGTTTTAATGAAGCATATGATAAATTTTATTTTTAGATTAAACTATTTTCAAAAAGAAAATTTAATCGCAAACATTATAGAATCTGATGAATATTTTATGAGTCATTTTATAACTTAACGCCTTGTGTCACCTTTGCAATAAACCTTGAAATTAAATTTACGTTTTTGACCATTAAATGTCGGTAATTATTTATTCACCTTATTCAGAATCAACATTAACTCTTTAATAGAAACTTATCATTACATCTTAAAAGACTACAAAGAGTGATCATAAACTTTAGATTTATTTATGCATTATTTAGAGTTTTCAAATTATCTAGATATATAAAGCCTTTCTTTATACTAGACTGAACTGGAGTCAAACTATTTGATAAACAAGTTTGACAAATTGTAAGGAAGTTTTGTAGAAATATTGAAGTGCAGACAATTATTTTACTTTTTACGTTCCTAAACAAAGATAAAAATCATACAGAAATGAATCAATAGACTATCAATCAAATAGTGATTTAACAAACTATCATTTAGAAAAACTGAAGTTTGAAGTAATATAGAGATTGTTATTCAATGCAAAAGCGAAGTTACAAAGAATTTATTGCAAACAAGAAAATTTAAATTGATTATATACATCATTCTACAACTTACCCTCCCCCCAATTCGGTACATCATTTACTTCAGCAAATAGTATTTAGGGTGCAGGAAATTATTTTACTAATTGCGTTATACTTAATTAATTTCACTCGTTCGTGCATAACAGGGAACTCAACCTAACCTAAATAAACCAAATTTGGATAAAATAATTGTTTTTACTTTTCACGTTTAGTTAGGTGCTTACATTTATATCTACTTTTGATATATCAGTCTTATATTTTCGATGAAGAAAGCCTGTAACTTCGCCCCCTTTGATTCGCAGCTGCAAATATCTAATTTATTTTCTCTCTACTCATCGAGTACTGTATGTATATCAAGTTTGGTGTTTATATGCCGCATGAGGATAACCTAAAGAATAGCCTTATAGAGATTTGATTGTATCAATGACTCATTAATATACTTTAATTGTATATACTATGTAAACAATGTATCGAATTGGGGAGAAGGAAATGTTTAAAATGATGAATATAATCACTTCAAATGTTCCTTTTTGGTAATAAATTTTTTGTTAAGTTTCGCTTTTGTATTGAATAATAATCTCTAAATGGCTTCAAAATTTAGTCTTTTTGAATGATAGTTTGTTAAATCACTATTTAGTTGATAGTCTTTCACGCTACCGCTCATAAGTACGGAAATAAGATTAATTAACTCGATGTCTTGTTTTTGACTGAATAGAAGCTAAGGAATTATTTAGTTGATTTAACGAAACTTGTCTAAATTAATACGTTGTAATTTGAGATTAGAATGATATAAAGTTATCGAACTGTATCACACTTTCGAAGTTGTAAGCAATCAAAAACTTTTAGTGACTTTTGTGATGCGGTCATAAGTAAGGAAATATTTATATTTGACTGAATTAAAGCGAAAAAAATTCATTTGATAATTCTTCAAAATTAAATAGAACAGAACACTAATTAAATAAAGCATTTTAAAACAAAAATATATTAATTTAAAACTAATTCCTTGAAAAAATGGTCAAATTATGAGAATTTGTTGAAGTCGAATGTCTTCAGATGCTCAGAATAAGAAGTGAAGGCAAAACTATCAGACCATAGCCGAAATGGTAGGATGCAGTCCCTCATATGCTGATAAAGTCGTAAAAAGGTAAAAATTTTTGGAACAGCTCGTAATTTAACAAGAAGTAGTCGAGAACGCTGTACAACAAAGCGAACTGATGACAGAATTTTAAAATGTCTGGCGAAAAACCGAAGAGTTTCGGCTAAAGATATCAAACAAGACTTGCAATCTGCAAATATTGATTGCAGTGAGTCTACCATTTGACGATGATTAAGAAAAATGCATCTTTTGGTAGGATATCAGAGGCCGAAACACATCTCCACCTAAACCATTACAGAAGGCGAGCATTTTGCAGTAACCACAATATTATCTTAATTGAACCCTTTTGACAAATTTTTCACGAAATTCATTTTAAATCAATATACAGTATCGCCCCAAAATAAATTTCCTAAAAAAGTTCTCAAAAGGGCTTAATTAAGATAATATTATGGTTACTGCAAAATGCTCGCCTTCTGTGACGGTTTAGTAATAATAGGTTCAATAATAAGTAAACCTCCAAAATTTTAGTACTCTTGTGTCTAGCAGTTAAGTATATATCTTATTTCTATCAAAAACTACAAAAAGAATTTTCTACAATCGTACAATTTAAACTCTTTAATCATCGATAGCAACTAGAATAAAATGATGCGTGGAGTCAGGGTTATCGATATACTTATCTATTAGTAACAACTTATAAGTAACTAGCTAGAAATACGGGCAAAAGCCCGTTATTAAGTTCATAAAAAATAAAGATTTAAAACTTTATTTAACAAATAAATAGTTCTTTAAATAGAGATTTTCAATTTTTTCTCTCATTTAGTATTAGTCTAAAAACTTAGAATAACTCTAAAACCTTACTAAATCTTCGACGACTTTATTAGTCGTCGAATCTTTTGCTTGTATCACAATCACTAATATTTGTAATAATATAATTACATGCACAAACACAGATAAAAAATACACTTCAAATTTCACTTTAAAAAATCTTAAAACAATATTAAAAAATTTAGCTTAATTTTACTAATCGTTGTTTTCGTTTGCTATATGTGCGAGTTACTTGCATGTAGTGCAATGTCTTTTCTTGTTCAGAACTTTGCTTATTTAAATCGTATCGTATTTCAATTAAGTGGCGTATTCACGAAATTGAAAAATAGAATAGTAGTTAACTTTTAGTCTAAAAACACTTTAATCAACTCTTTGCATCAAATGAAAACATTGAAACCAGTCTGATTTCTCTGTGATGACCACGAAGAAAGTTTTTGACTGGTCGTACAGAAAGAGCATTTAAGCATTTTATTATATAGATTAGTAGAAACACATTGCCATTACCCTATTTAATTCTATTGTTTAGCTTTAATTTGATGTATCACAAGTCAATATATGTTAATAAATAGAGAAATTATAAACATTCAAAATAGTTGTAATCAAATTTAACACTCCATATTTATCCTTAAGACGAATTGGCTATTCATATCAAGTTCTTTATCAAGCTAAAGATAATAAGAATTATGTCAGGAAAATAATAGTTAGGGTTTACAAGTTTACAAGTAAACTTTTATAATGAAAGTAATGCACACAATAAACAGAAACAAACGCAACAGAATCAGTGCAATCATGTTTATAAAGTTCTCAATTGTAAAATTTTTATTATATTTTTTATATGCAGAGAGCTATAAGTCTGTGCATTGAAAATTAAATTCAAATTTTAATTTATTTAAGTTCTTGCTCTTTTCTCGATATTCTTTCTGAAGATAAGTTAATAACGCAATACATGTCAT
Source organism: Archegozetes longisetosus (assembly GCA_018873245.2). Lineage (NCBI taxonomy): Eukaryota > Metazoa > Arthropoda > Arachnida > Sarcoptiformes > Trhypochthoniidae > Archegozetes > Archegozetes longisetosus. The sequence goes on along the minus strand of JAEMBT020000009.1, from coordinate 6,063,163 downwards.
TCTGGTTCTGATTAATGAAACAAATACGATCTCGAAATCGATTATTACAGAGGACAATTAAAAATAATGAAGATGTCATAGACTTATTTTTATACTAAAAAATCTAATAACGAATGCCTCAAATGAATTTTTAAACTATTATACAGCAATAGAAGTAATATAAAACATCATTAAGTCGTAAATTATTAATATTGATTGAAATAAAATTTGAGCTCAAATAAAATAAAATTATTTGCATTTTATGTAATTATAATAATATTTGTCAAATGTTATCTAGTACTCTCGCTATGTGTCTCTAAAACATGTAAGTTTATCAATAATTCCTAGAAGCTTCACAGACTTTCTGTTCTTTATAAGATGAAAATCAATTCATTATATGATCGCATATTTTTATTCTTACTCAAGTACATATCTAGATAATTAATGAAAGCCGAAAACTGTGATTTCGATCCTAATAAAGTTTTACCATCAGAATTAGTACTCAATTCAGTTGATTCACATTTATATACAATCGGTTTATCTCTATTTCCAAATGAATTTGTCAAAAGGAAAAGATTTCAAAACCCAAAGTTTATATTCATTATTCAATTTCAACTATTAATGCGCTGTATTATTTCATTATTTCATTCTAAAGAAGATTCAGATTTTTATGCATACATAGGAGACTGGGGATATTTTATCAACGCTAGAATACACATCAATTTTGCAGCTTCTGTTGGAACTATGGTAGCAATTATGCCTCAGATTCTTCATTACTATAACTATAAGAATGGTATAAAACCCTCTTATCTTAAACCATTTCAAATGCTCTCGGGATTAGTTTCACCGAAAAGTATTGGTTTCTCAAATAAACAAGATGTCTATAAATTGGTTAAAACTGCAAAAATCCTATTCTTCGTCTGGAAATTTATAACAAATACGATATTCTGGTTCGGCTTTATTCTAGCATTTACAACATTTGTTGCAAATGAATCGATGGAGCAATTACTAATATTTGGCATTCCCTATGCTATTGTGTTCAGCTTTAATTGTTATTATTCCTACAGTATTATTGTCTTACAAATAGTTTATTTATACATAATATGTTATTATCTCAAATGCAAAATATTCCGAATCAATGAAAGAATAAGAAATTCACTCAAAACTTCAAGAAAGTCACGTTTGAATTTGATGAGTTTAATTCAGCTCCTAACGTTAATACATCGAGAAATCAATGACTATAACAAAAACTATTGGTCGAAATTTTTGTTCTATCTTTGGATATCACTCGCGTCCCTGATCAGTACAATGGTTTATCAATCCTTGTTCGGAAAAATTGGTTTTCTGTTAAGTTTTCTTCTTTTCTGTGCCAGTCTTATATTTATTTGGATCCTACTATTGGTAACAAAGACTGCCTCTTCAGTTTATTATGAAGCTAATCAATCGTATAAGTTACTGAATTCCTGTATCCTATCATTCAGTGGCAAACGTTTGAATAGATCTCAACGATTGAAGGTCTGAATCAAAATTTATTTAATTAAAATCAAATCTTTATTAAACTTATTTTGGTTATAGTTAATGTCATTTATTGAGAGATGTGGCCATAAAAGAGTTGGATTTCATTGTTGGAAACTATTTATTATTAACTATTTTCGTGGATATGAAGTCAGTAATGATTTCTATTGAATTTACAAATAAATTAATCTACTCGCTTTTCAATAATTTTAATCTAATAGATGGTGGCGCTTACAGTCATTTTTCTTTTAAAATTAATCGAAGTATCGCAAAACGATTCGTCAAAATAGAGAACTTCACTCTTTAACATACATTCAATGCTATAACCTTTAAAGTTGTAGTAAAAATTAAGTAGTAGTCTATTATTCAAATATGAGTATTATCATAGATAGAACGTAGTACGATATCTTTCTTTAATACAGTTGATGTGTTATTATTTATAACCTAATGTTTTGTTATAACTTAACCAACAGCTTAGTATCGAATGTCAGTTTTATTGGTTCACCTGTCAATCTATTGTCGATTATATCCTTGACCAGAATGAGATCAAGCTTTTAATTAGTTAGGGGAGTTATTAAAGTTTCTATTCAACTAAAAGTTAGTGGATACGAATCTTTACTTCAAAAATGTATACGTAATAGTTTAATAGATATAAAGTTGTAGTTACTATTCTTATTATATCCTAGATATTTCTGAAGGTAAATTAATAACGCAATGCACGTCATTTTAGTTCTTATTAATGCAATAAATATTATTCTTAAATAGAACGATATTCGATTATATCGATATTGATTTTTTTATAAAATTGATGTTTGTATACTCCTTAGACGAAAACTATATTTAAATCGTCAGAAAATTTCTCAGCTATTTTGAAGTTTTCATGGTTTAATAATAATAACTATTATAATTTACAGAACTCATTTGATGTAATAAAGACATCATAATCTTTTGCTTTATATTATGAAAGCCATTTAATAAATGCTTCAAATGAGTTTTTTAACTATTATTCAGCAAATAAAGTCATAAAAACATCTTTAAGTCGATTATTGACGTTGATCGAAACTAAATTTAAGATTAAATGAATAGAATTATTCATATTTTATGTAATTCATATAATACCTGTCAACTGTTATCTAGTACTTGCGCTCTTTGTTTCTAAAACATATAGGTTTATCGATAAATTCTGGAAGTGTCACAAAATTCTAGTTTCTTATAAGATGAAAAATAATTCATTGTATGAGTAAATAGTTTATTTTTATTCAAATACATGTCTAGATAATTAATGGAAGCCAAAAACTGTAATTTCGATCCTAATAATGTTTTACCACCAGAATTAGTACTCAATTCAGTTGATTCTCATTTATATACAATCGGTTTATCTCTATTTCCAAATGAATCTGTCAAAAGGAAAATATTTCGAAATCCAAAATTTATATTCATTATTCAATTACAGCTAATAACACGTTGTATTATTTCGTTATTTCATTCTGAAGAAGATTCAGATTTTAATTTATATATAGGAAACTTAGGATATTTTATCAACGCTGGAGTATACGGCAATATTGCAGCCTCTATTGGAACATTGGTAGCAATTATATCTCAATTCTTCATTACTATAACTATAAGAATGATATAAAGCCCTCTTATCTCAAACCATTTCAAATGCTTTCGGGATTAGTTTCACCGAAAAGTATTGGTTTCTCAAATAAACAAGATGTCTATAAGTTGGTTAAAACTGCGGAAATCCTATTCTTCACTTGGAAATTCATAACTAATATGATATTCTGGATCGGTTTTATTCTAGCATTTGCGGCATTTGTTGCAAATTTATCAATTGAGCAATTCCTAATATTTGGTATTCCTTATTCTATTTTATTCGGCATTACTGCTTATTATATCTACAGTATTATTATTTTACAAATAGTTTATTTCTATATAATATGCTATTATCTCAAATGCAAAATATTCAGAATCAATGAACGAATAAGAAACTCACTTAAAACTACAAGAAAGTCACATTTGGATTTGATGAGTTTAATTCAGGCCTTAATGTCAATACACCAAGAAATCAATGACCACAACAATAACTATTGGTCGAAATTCTTGTTTTGTATTTGGATATCATTCGCATCCATAATCAGTGTACTTGTCTATCAATCCTTGTTCGTAAAAATTGATTTCCTGTCAGGTTTTATTCTCTCCTGCGTCAGTCTTATATTTATTTGTATACTACTATTAGTAATAAAGACTGCGTCTTCAGTTCATTGTGAATCTAATCAATCGTATGAGTTATTGAATTCTTGCATCCTATTATTCAATGGCAAACGTTTGAATGTATCTAAACGATTGAAGGTCTAAATAAAATTTTATATAATTCAAATTAAATCTTTATTAAACTTATTTTGATTATAGTTAATGTCGTTAATTGAGAGATGTGGTCAGAAAAAAAGTTGGATTTTATTGTTGGAGACTATTCATTATTAACTATTTTCGTGGATATGAAGTCAGTATTGATTTCTATTCAATTTAAAAACAGATTAATTTACTTGATTTTCAATATTTTTAAATTTAACAGGTAATGGCATTTACTATCATTTTTCTCTTAAAATTAATCGAAGTGTCACAAAATGATTCGTTAAAATAGAATAAGACTTAATACCATAACCAGCCTGACCACATGTCCCGGAATGACCTTAACAGTCCAGGAATCGTGAACTGTGTCCAGGTGGAAGGAATGGACCATTCCTTGACATGCAAATGTCCAGGAATGACAAATGTTTGACAAAATGTTTAAAAAAATAGATTTTTCGAAATTGTATTAAATGATTTAAAGAATGTAAATGTACTTATCATTACTCTATATCAATACTAAAACAAAACTGTAAAATAGGCATAAAATATAACTGAATCCTGAAGTTTTCATGCATTTACTCATAATTATTTGTTACTAATGTTCACACTAATAGTATATAATTTTACTATATTTTCTGAACAAATAATTTACATTTCGCTAAAGATTTAATATTTGTTTTCAATAATACTGAAAATATTTATTTTTATATCAATTAATTGCTAACAAACTAATATCATGTCAAACAAACGAACTATTAATGAATCGCCAAAGAAATCAAAGAAGAGATTGACTTATTTCCAGGACATATGGCTTTCAAAAGATGAATATAAAGATTGGCTGAGAAAAGTTGATGACTTCAAAGCTAATTGTATATTATGTAAAACTCAATTCACAATCAAATACGAAGGCATTTCAGCTGTCAATACACACAGAAAATCGAAATCACACGAATCAAATGTGAATTCGGCCAACATTTCTTCAGCGTTAAGTAATTTCATCGCTAAATGTGATTCAAGTGAAACCAAATCTATAGTTGTCTCAGAGATGTGTTTGGCATATCATTCAGTAAATCATCACTTGAGTTACCGATCGACTGACTGTGGTAACAAATTAATTCAGAATTTATTTACTGATTCCAAGATTGCCAAAGGATTACGTTGTGGTCGAACCAAAATGGAAGCTATAGTGAAGAATGTTTTGTCTCCAGCTTCTATCGAATCTCATTTGAATAAAATTAGAGGTAAAGCATTTTCAATAGTAAGCGATTCTTCTAATAAGGGAAACATTAAACTGTTTCCAATCGGCATTCAGTATTTTGATAAAACTAATGGGATATGCAATTTCGTACTTGATTTTTACGAAGACTCAAATGAAAAATCTGATGATATTTATAATCATTTAAAGAAATCTTTAGCCAATAATGAGTTGAATCAAAATCAAGTAATTGCTTACAGTGCTGACAATGCAAATGTAAATTATGGTAATTATCATTCAGTCTATGAAAACTTCAAGTCAGAAAATAATTTTATAGTAAAAGCGAATTGTAATTGTTATTTAATTCATAATACGGCCAAATATTCCTTAATGAAACTGGACTTAGATGTGGAAAATCTAATCATCAAAATTTTTGCACATTTTTCAAATTCTGCAAAGCGTATCGAATCTCTCAAGTCTTGCTATGAGTTCAGTGGAACAGAGTTCCAGAAAATACTAAAACATGTCCCTACTCGTTGGCTTTCACTTTTTCCAGCAATAAAGCGTTTGTTGAAAAATTCTAAAGAAATTTAAAACTATTTTATAGGAATTGGTACGGATAATTGTCATAAAGTTATAGTTGAATTTGTTTGGGGCGTAAAAATGAATGGACTGAATAGTTCTGATCTTTATTTAGAATTTACTAAACATCTAATGGAAATATTTCACCAGAATTTAGAACTTTTGCAGAGCAATAAAGTCAATTCAAGCAATTTATATGACATAATGATGAAGTTGAAAATATAATTGACAAATAGACGTAAACATAAGTTTTTTGGCTCTAATATTAATGATTACCTCAAGAGTATATCTGTTTCTGAACGTGAGACTTTTGAATGTAAAGCATTGGAATGCTATGACAGGGCTCTGGATTATTTAGAAAAGCATTTTAATTTTGAATCATCTATTTTCAAACATTTTAAAGTCCTTAATTTGGACGACAAACTTGATTATGAAAATATCAATCAAATCTTGAATGTATTGAATATGAAAGTGAATCGCGACAAGATGTTCGATGAAATCAGTTTATTCAATCAATTTTTAATAATGCTAAACTCTGAAGATAAAGCTCTGAATTCTGTTAATAAGTGGTGCAAAATATTGTCAGCTCTAGATTTACCAAATTTAACAAAAGTCGTTGAAACTGTTTACGCAATCCCAATAGCGAATGATTTCATAGAAAGCGTGTTCAGCACAATGAAAAAGATTTGGAAAGATGACCGAAGTCGAATAAATGTGGACACAATTAAAGCTGAAATATGTACTAAAAATAATTTTTCAATGAATTGCTGTGAATTTAAAAATTTTATACTAAATAACGAAAATCTAATCAAGGCCGCTAAAAATGATACTAAGTATGATAGAAAGTAATATTTACTTAAAAAATTGCAATAAATTTGATGTTCCGGAATGTCCAGGTAATTATTCAGTTTTTATTGAAAAAATCAAGGAATTGGCGAAAGAGATGTGGTCAGGCTGACCATAACAGACATTCAATGCTATAACCTTTAAAGTTGTAGTAAAAATTAAGGAGTAGTTTATTATTCAAATATGAGTATTATCATAGATAGAACGTAGTACGATATCTTTCTTTAATACAGTTGATGTGTTATTATTTATAACCTTATGTTTTGTTATAACTTAACCAACAGTTTAGTATCGAATATGAGTCTTATTGATTTATTCGTCGATCGATTGTCGATTATATCATTGACCAGAATGAGATCAAGCTTATAATTAATTGGAGTAGTCATTGAAGTTTCTAATCAACTTAATGGAGTTACTGTTGCCATTAACACCAATATTTTGATGTCTTAATGCGTTGTTTTGTTTGTCTTACACATTAATAGTTTGGTTTATCGTAATTTCGTTTAGGTTTATGAGCTCGAACCAAAATAGCATAACACATGAGCTATTCTACTTTTAATGTTCACTAAGCTTTGCTTATTGTCTCATGAAAGTGAATAAAAACTTTTATTAGATATTGTTTTCATTTTGGAGAAATAAGAATCTATGGCACCATAACAGTGATTTCTGTATTTTTTAGGGCCCTTCGTTCACAACAGCTTTTTAATTAAAACTAAAAGAATGACTAAGATCTCTAGTATCTAAGTTTTTTATTTTATATGTGGCTTTGTTTCATAGAAATATATTTATCTCAAGAACGAAGCAGATTATTATCAAATTTTGAATAAATTAATCATGAGAATAGAGCCACTTTATATAAGAATGATATATTCATATCCAGCCTTATATATGATTTTCTTTCATTTAGTGTCTTATTCTGTACCCATACTCTGCACTATGCAACGCATATACCATACGAATAACTATACGAACTCAGAATAATGTTTTTATTGATCACAAGTTTCATCTTAAAAGAACTTTTCAAAAATTCAAAGCGAATTATGAAATATTCTCATTTACAAAAATTTGAAAATATTTAAAAATATAATAATTGATAAAGATTTCATAACTTTTTTTTATGAAAGTAACTCATTTCATGATAAATATTGTTATTCGAATGCATATGAATTAGCTACAAAATAGATCTGATGCATCGTAAAAGGAAATTTGATATCCAATATGATCTGTAATCCAATGTGATCGATATATCAGGGGTTGAGTTAAGTATCCGGACTATCACGTCTTTAAAGGTGTTTAATGGAACTAAAATTTGAAAAAATGATTAGTGAATATATTCGCCCCTAGAATGGTTCACCAGCGCCTACCTTAGTGGGAGGCGTCCAATGCCAGTGGTGGAACCATTCAGATTTATTTCATCTATAACTTCCTTATAAGCCATCTCAAGTTCATCCGAAGCATTGAATCTTTTATCTTTATTAGGCCTCTTTAATCTATATATGCCATCGTAATCGCACGGCTTCAAATCATGGCAATAAGACGGGTATTTCAATTCCTCCCATCAATGTCTCACAAAAAATTCTTCAGCTTTCGAATATTTATGGGGTCTTGCGTTGTTATGGAGTATTATTGGTCTATGAATCTGTAGTCGTTTTATCGCTGGGAGTATTACTTGACTCAAAAGATCAAGATAAATTTCAAAATTAACATTTGTATTTCTCGCTAAAATTGTGAAACCCAACACCCGATTTTTATGAAAGGCCATTATAATCATCTGCTTTTAATCTTGTATTGTTGCTTTTACTTTCGTAGACCTAGGATACAAATCACATTATTTGAAATTTATGAATTTTCAAATCGATATTCTTAAGGTGGTTCTTCAGGGAGGGGATATTGGCGAGATGCCCAGTAATCCTTAGGGTCATAGTATTTGATCCATAGCTATAATTCTATCTAGCATTCCATGGTTACCGTTGTATTTTTCAAGGTGTCCAGTACAAATATGAGCCTGAATTTAATGTTTTACTCGCATATTTAATAATTAAGTGTTTAGATTACAAGCAACCACATCATCCAGTATATTTTACTCTAATGCGCATAAGCATGTTTACTATTCTTGTAATCTCTGTAATATGATAGTCCAGATACTTAAATCAATCCTGATGTTGGAATTAAGGTATGGTTTGAGGATCTTTTAAGTGTTTCATACTTATTAAACGTCTACTTTTTCATATAAACCATTTATTTGTATTAGTTGAAAAATGGGTTTGAATGACATTAGATTTTATGCATGAAATTTGCTTATTATGGACTACTTGTTATTATATAAGGAATTTATAGTAAAATTAGTCTGTACTAACAGAGTGACCAGATTTTTTTCAACTATTTTATTTAGAATTATCACTGATTTCGTTTACGAATATTTTAACTATGGTTTTGATTAGATCTGATTGATTTTAATGGGTTTCATTATTTTTGACATAAGGCCTGGATGCGATACAATCCATGTTAAAGTTATTTTTAATACAAATTTCAACTTTAATTAAATCAATACTCATTGTACTTCTTTTGTCAGTCGATATCCTCCGCAAATGATTGAAAATTCAACAAAATCATTGCCTATAGGTGTAGCCATAACTGTTTCTATAGTTATCGGTAAATTCTTGAACTCATTATTCCCTAATATTTTGCAATACTTCGAAATGACATTCAAATGCTTTTTACCTGCTTTTGGTTCAGAAAAGCATTGAATGAATTTATTTCGTCGAATAGTAAATCTTCGTCGACAAAGATATTCAATAATTCATTGACTTCAATAAGTTTGCTTAACGTTTGATAATTTTTTATGAAATAGTGATAAAGTTTTTGTTGATTTTTTCAAATAAACTAATAATAAAAATATAATGAAATTCTACAAGACCTTAAAGGAAATTATGACAGATTTACATTGTTTTACTGCAGTTGACGCAATGATTTACTTTTTTGTTCCAAAAAGTTTTCACAAACTTGAAAATGGACTTTTCTGCGTCCAGTTCTTACCCCGCACTGTAAAATGTCAAGAGACCAGAGAAACTGGACGTCTGGTCAGTCTAATTGGAAGAGTGAGGTACGTTCCAAGATGGATGTGTTGGAACAATGGACGTTGGGCTCAGGTTGGGTTAGTATTTTATTTTTCATAAAGTTCATGCTCTAGTTAAGATATCTCAGTAAATATTACTCATTTGCTTTTTAAATAACTTAAAAATTATTTCATAGTAAGTATTCTGAGATAGAGATAGAAAAGTTTCAGAACTTAAAACATATCTCATATTTAATCTTGAATTATAAGTCATTCAGATTTTTAAATTTAAATAGCATATAAATCCTAATTAGATGTTAAGATTTCTCAGTAAACTTTATTTGCTTATTTTTAAAATAACGCTGAAACTCTAATAATGTGTGTTCTGAAATATTATTAGAAGAAAAGTTAGAAAAATTGAAACATCTTATTTTTCACCTTTAATTTTTAAATTTAAATAATACCGAAATAAATGAATAAAGCTATAAATTAGCACTTATTCATGAGAAAGCATTAAAAGGTACACTAATATGACTTTTGATTAGTGAGAATAAGTTATCGACAAGTTTTTGCAAATAAAGATAAATCGTATATCTTTTATGGCAAGTTTCTCCAGACAGAATAATTTTTATTTAGCTCTAGAACAGTAAAACGTGTGTCTAAACGACCCAAAAGTTTACAAAATTGTTATATTTAATATTTGGGTAGGCTTTCGAAATAGGAGACAGCAGTAATAACCTAACTGAAAAATCTCAAAACGGGGATTTTTCCAAGCCTATTGTAGGATCTTTGTTACGAATAAGTTTGAAAACTTATGCAAATAATTAAAGAAATACAAGTGCATTATATAAAGATAAGTACAGTTATTAAGTCAGAATAAATTTGAACTGCGTTTTATAGAGGCAGATGAAATATTCCAAGTTTTAAGACACTTTATGAGACAAAGGTTAAAGAGTAATAAAGCAAATTTATAGTTTAATTTCTAACATTAAAATCAATGTTTTTATTTGAAAATCAAAATTTTTATCAGTATATTTTGACTTAGCTGTATATAATTAATAGAAAAATTGAGAAATAAATGGTACAAGTATTAAAAGAAAATTACAATCATTATGTTCTATGTTTATGCAGATTGCGAAACCGGTCCGGGGCAAAAGTAGCAGACAATGAATTTTCTCTGTATGCCTTCTATTCCGAAAATTTACCAATTTTTGTGATTAACTTTCTAAATATTTATAGTAGTTTCAAATAAGTATTTAAGGGTCATATTAAAATATAAATAAGTTTAAAGTTAATCATATCTAAGTTTAGACATTAAAGTTTTGATTTAGGGTTTTAAACAATTTATGTTGAGATGACTATACGAATAATTTAATAAATACTATAACTGTTATACACCCTATCCCTTAATACACTTCTTAAAATCAATAGCTGGGTCAAAATGACCCAAAAATACTGAAATTCCAAATCTAAATCGTTTTACTGTTTAAGGGTTAAACAATAGTTGCTTAATTTTTTGATGAAATTTAATGATTAGTGTAATTAAATCAACAAGAGAAAGAGAGGATAAGCCAAACCACATACCTAAAACTCCACCCATATTATAAATCAATCCATTAATGTCTGTCTTCAAAGTTTCTGTATATCTTAAATGATTAGAACTGATAGGAATCAAGTTGAAATTTGCTGAGTTCAACATCTTATGTGATTTAGTGATGAAATTAAAATGAATTGAATTACATTCACGACCACATTTATAATCACAATATTTTGCACTTTCCAATAAAAAAGATTTATTGGAAGCAAAATTTGATTTACAGAATTTGTAATTTTTCTTTATCAAGAGCTCTTCTAAATCGAGAAACAAATCGGCATGATCTCTAGTTATGCATTTATATTCTCTGATAAAAGCATCGATGTAGCAATCGAATCTACAGTATTCTGGCTCATGACTCGAGTAAATTATTTGATCATTAGAATAAGAATCACAAAATTTTTTCTTGTGTTCAATGTTTTTAGAGAATAAGAACTGAAAAAAGCATTGGTCTTTGTTTTTGGAAAGAAATAAATTACTTCAAAGTTGAATGCTGAGAATGAACCAATATAAATCATGCCTTCGAATAAGTGCGCTCGAAACTCAAAACTAATTTTCTCTAAATTTTTTTCAATATCCATATTGTGAAATAATTGTCTGAAACTGTCATTTAAATTGCCAAAATAGAAATGTCCCAAATGAACTAACGATGTAGCTAATCGTAATTGTGGTTCAGGACATGAAATTTTCTTATTTTGAATTTCAATTTCACATGATTTAATAAAGTTTTCATGACTTGAATAGGCTTTGAACTCTTCGAATTTCCCTTCGTTTAAAATTTTGGAAAAGATTTCATAATACAATTTTTCCTTTATTCGACGGTAAAAGTAAATATTTTCGACATTTCCTATATCGAACGAATTATTAAAGTAGGTGCGTTCTATTCTCTCGAGTGTCTCTTTATTCAAAAGAGATAAGACAAAAGCTAATTTTGGCAATGTTTTGATTTGTTTTATACTCAAACGAGTAATTGTTTCTTCACTTAGAAAGTCTAAAATAATTTCTTTCACTTGATATGACACAAGACAAAAAAACAATAACTTAATTAAAGAAACGAATATGAATCGAAGTTCAATTACTGATCGAATTTTGATCCTAGAATGTAAATTCATGCCAATTGCTATTATAAGTGAATTAATTATGTGAAAAATCTTCAGAAATGATTGATTAGTGAAGTGAACAAGAGAAATTCCAAACCACATCGAAGATATTGACCCGATTGAACACAAATATCCAATTAAATCCATTTTCGAGCTATGAATATAAAACATTTCCTCTTCAGATGATTTCATAAGAAATGCACCAATCGATCCTCGAGTCAAATAGTAGTCATTGCTATTTTTGATTGTTTCGGCGTGATATATATTATTGCAACTCTTTTTGCATGTCTTTATCAAAATATTTCTTTCAAGCTTTATGTTGCAACTTTTATTCATGCAAAAGGTTTTATTGAAATAATTAATATCACCATAAAACCATTTTTTGTTACATTTGCATATTTTAGACTCACTTTCCATCATATATTTGACAATACAGTCTTCTTGAGATTTTGGTGCATTCTTTGTACCAGAATATGAATCATAATTTCGACAATCAGTCTGATATGGAAATGGTAGTAATATTTCATGAAAAATATCCAATTCGATTTGATATAAGAAGCCATCCCTCAAATTGAAAGAATCACTTAATATATTTGAAGGTGATTTAGTTCCATGAATATTTGCATTGACGTTCGAAATATTCAAACCTTCCGATTTTATCATTAAACCTATGGCAAATTCATGATGTTTTGCTTCAAAATCATTTAGAAGCTGACTTAATAGTGTGATACAAAATGGTGAATACAATGTTGCACTTATTATCGGTTTAGAAAATTCATAGCAATTTTTCCTAGATCCATTTCTGAATTGAATTCTACACTGTATATCGGAATCAAGTTGGGTTAAATATATTTTGGGGTCATATATATTTGACTGTGTTTCATATAGTCTTCTACTGCAAATCGTGATGGATGGTATCTCATGTAATATATGTTTAGACTTCAAATCAATAACCGTTTCATAATTCAGATAATTTATAGTCAAATCAATTGTTTGATATATAAACAGTATTAATATGACGAAACGTGCAATCTTTCGAACTAGTTTTGAAGGAAAAGTTTGGTAAACTTGATTACATCTTTCAAACATCTTGAGTTTACTTCGCAAATTCCAGAAAAATTATCGCTATCATATTTAAGCTGTTAAAAAAATTCATGCTTATGTTGTGACGACCAGTGACTGTCAGTTGACTCTATCGGTCACTCTATCATTCGCTATAACTGACCTTTAGTAAGGCATTAGTTTTGAACAAAATTTAACATATAAAAGGCTTGTGTAAATGTATTTTTAAGTCAGTAATAAAAAAACTTTGTTTAGAACACTTGTCTTATTTTTCATAGCTAAACATATCTGATAGCAAGTTTGCTGGATGGGCAATTCTATCAGATATTCCTTTTGACCCTAAACCATATTTATATTCGTAGACAATAAGTTGTGTCTTGAATTCCACCGGTACAATCAATTAGTGGTTAACTGGTGATTAACGGTTTAATTCGCGTCTTAGACGCAACGAAATCGTTACAATGTAAAGTACATAATCTTTACTACTAAGTATCTATAAATCTATAACTTTAAATCAATTACGTAAATACTATTTGTATAACAACATGAAATTAAACGAAATTAAATTCAACAACTTATATTGATTGCACCTAAAATATATTTTATTTTTCACTTCAATACTAATACAAGAATTAAACCGACTTTTATGTTTCAATTATACATTAGATAGAAAAGTAATGCCAGCGATATCACAAAAATATTGCAAAAACATGAGAAATTAATTGACTTCTATTCTCATAAGTTCATATTGCTTTTGAAATAAGTATTAAATCAATATTTGAGGGAATGCCAAATAAACATCACTTTTAACGCGTGGTTACCTTTATTGAGTTCTAAAACATTATCTGCATATAAACATTTAATGATCGATTTCGATTTTGCAAACTATACATTATAATTCAATAAGTAAGATGTGTAGAAGAGAATATTTGGGTAGAGACCTTTTAGTTAAGACCCCATTTATAAACCTCGTAATAAATGTAGAAAAGTAATGAAAATAATAGTGAATTTTAGAGATTTATGTATGAAAATCCTTAGACTATTAAAATTCTATAAGTGTTTGTTACTGTCACTTGAGAAAAAATGTGCAAAATGTATGAAAGGCACAGCCAATATGTTATTTTACATATAATTAATTAATTAACTAAAAAACTAGTTAATTGTCGCACTTTTCGTTCGTTTGTATCTCAACTCTTGCTCCTATCTTTTATAATAATGTAAAAGGTTGCAATTAAATTGTAACGAATTTTAGTGCTTACGACGCGAATTAATTCGTTAATCACCGGTAAACCAATAGTTGATTTAGCCGGTGGGATGAGGGCACCACTTATTATCTACTTTTGGTGGAAGTTTGGGGCAAAAGGGATATCTGATAGAAATTGCTTATCCAGCAATCTTCTATCAGATATGTATAGCTATTAAAAAAAAAGAAAAGACAAGTTTTCCCTACAAAGTCTTTATTGATAATGATGCCAAGAATGAATTTACAACAGCCTTATATATATATATAATGACTCATAAACAATGCCTTACTAGAGGCCAGTTATTTTGAAACTATGTCGTCAACGATAGAATCAACGATAGTGTTAAAGTAAGAGTCAGAGTAAGAGTCAGAGTAAGAGTCAGAGTAAGAGTCAGAGTAAGAGTCAGAGTAAGAGTCAGAGTAAGAGTCAGAGTAAGAGTCACTAGTAAGAGTCAAAGTTCGTCACATTCCCCCGTCGTTGAAGGGTTTTGTTCACGGGAAACAAAACGGCGAAGTTGGGAGATGTGAGCTCGTGAAATCGGCCCATTAGGCTCTTTTGCTACGCCATAAGTAACGGGTGAATGTTTTTCAACGATGATTAGTGGCCCTTCACTGCGTGGTGACGTCTTTATTAATGAGGGGTGGTTGTCAGCGAATTTTCTTGTGACTAAGTCGCCGACACTGAATTCGGTTCCTGGATGTTTTGCATCGTGCCGTAACTTCCGACGACGTTGAGCTAGTTCAGTGCGTTCGATGGCGAGTTTGCGAGCAGCCTCTACATTTATAGCTGTGGACGCGAACCGCGGCGAGTTGTCGACGCCGAACAGAAGGTATGAAGGCGAAAACCCGGTAATATCATGTGGGGTGTTGTTATAGTGACGCACGACGTCCCGGAGGAGAGTCGACCACTTCCTTTTCGGATTGGCAATTAGGGAGGCACGGAATGAAGTCATTATGGTACCGTTAGCGCGTTCGGTAATGCCATTTGATTCAGGATGATAGCTGGACGTAAGCGAATGGCGGATACGATTGTCTTTAAGGAATTTTTCGAACTCACGACTTGTAAAATTCTTTGCATTGTCTGTGATAATTCTGCGAAATGGTCGGACAGAGCGGAAGAGATTTAAAAGTACGGTTATAATAGTTTTTGTAGTATTTTTCACTGTCGGAAATGCCCAGACATAGCGGGTGAGATGGTCCACTAAAACCTGAACATACTTGTGTTTGGTATTGTTGGCTGCGGGTCCGAGAACAATTGAATCTAGACCTACCATCTCAAATGGCTCCAGTACGGGTTCTGGAATCACATATTTACCAGCCGTAGGCTGATGCGAGTGCTTTGCGAGTTGACATGAACTACAGGATCGGACATGTCGTTTAATGTCTGTAATTACACCGGGCCACCAGTAGTGCGGTGTCACAAGTTTAATAGTCTTGTTGATACCGGGGTGGCCATGGTTTTCATGAAACGTAGTGAGCAGAGTAGAGCGGAGGGTTATCGGAATGACAGCTTTGTGAAGTCCCCGATGTTTGATGGTTATAACGTTGTGACGAATGACGGGGTGCTTTACAAAAGACATGTCGGCCGATTGCTGCGCTGATGTTATCTGTTCACAGGTTAAATGAAGACAGACTGGTGCTCGAGATAATGCATCCACATGTTGTTGTGATTTTCCTGCCCGATGAACTATTTGATATGTCTTGCTTGATAATTTAACTGACCAGCGGTAAAGCCTGCCTGATGGCTTTTTGATGGAGAAAAGCCATTTAAGGGCGCTGTGGTCAGTGATGACAGTGAATGGTTTGTCGAGATAGACTTCGAAATGTTCGACAGCTTCAATGACGGCGAGACACTCTAATTCAGAACTAGTGTAATTAGCTTGCGAGTCATTTAAACTACGAGAGAAGTAAGATATAACATGCTCCAGACCCTGTTCGTCCTTTTGTACAAGAATAGCAGCGATACCAACACGGGACGCGTCGGTATAAAGGATGCAGGGCTTAGACTGATCAAAAATGGTCAGTACAGGTGTTCTTGTGAGAGCAGTTCGTAGAGTCTCGAAAGCTTGTTGTTGATGGTGTCCCCAATGGAAAGGTATATTCTTTTTCGTCAGCTCTGTCAGTGGTTTTGATATGAGACTGAATTTATTGATGAATCTGCGATAATATCCGGCAAGACCAAGAAAACGTCTGACTTCCCGAAGATTCGTAGGAGCTGGAAATTTTGCAACTGCTTCAGTCTTGGAAGGAGATGGCTTTATGGAGTTGTGGCTAACTAGATGCCCCAAGTACTCAACCTCTGGTTTGATGAAATAACATTTTGAAAGTTTGAGTTTTATGTTATTATCTTTAAGGCGCTTGAACACTTCATCTAGAAGGTTGATATGTTCATCAAAAGTAGATGAATATATGATGATGTCGTCGAAATAATTAATCACTCCGCGGTAAAGTAGTGATCCGAGAACCTTCTGGATAATGCGTTGAAAAGTCGCAGGTGCATTTTTGAGACCAAATGGCATAACGCACCATTCGTAATGACCCTCATTCGTGACAAATGCCGTCTTTGGAATGCTTTCCTCGGCCATTTCAATGTGCCAATACCCCCATGCGATGTCAAGGGTGGTAAAATACTTGGCACCTTGAAGTCGATCAAGCACTTCTTGAATGTTCGGCATTGGCATGCGATCATCGATGGTGATTTCATTTAGACGACGATAGTCTACACAAAGACGCTTGGTGCCATCCTTTTTCGGTACTAATGTGACCGGAAAGGCCCAAGGACTGTCGCTATCCCTAACATGACCCTTCTCCTTAAGGTCGATTATCTGGCGTCGGATTTCGTCATAATCTGACTGTGGACGCCGATAAGGACGGAGAGAGATGGGTGGATGCGAGACTGTCGATATATGGTGTCTCGCGATTTGGATGCGACCGATGTCTGTTTCGTGTTGACTAAAGGTTTCTGTATGATTTTGAAGGAGCGCATTAAGAGAGTTGTTTTGCTCCACGTCTAAATGATATGCCACGAATCGATATTTCTTGGGGGCGCTGCGACGGTAGACTCTTTTATTCTTGATATCGACTTGTAAGTCGAAAGACTCAGCGATATCAAGGCCAATAAGGAGTGGGTACGCGAAGTGTTCCATGGCATGTAGCGTGACAGATTTGGTTTCATTGTTAATCGTTAAATTTGTTTGAATGCGACCAATGCTTCGTGTAATGCTGTTTATTTGGCGAACAGGAATGGAAGAACCAGGAATGACTGAAAGGTGTAGAGTTTGTGCAAGCTTATATGATATGATACTGATTGTACTACCAGTATCGATGAAAGCATGCACCGGAGATGAATTTTGTACAGTAACGGGAATATTAATGAATTTGAAGATTGGTCGCGAATTTAGTTTAAATGAAGGACTACTTCCTCTGGCAGAACCATATTCGAAGTCTGTGCGCCCGAAGTGTTATGTGTCGTTTTTGGTGAGGGTTTCAAAGACTGAGATCTCGTTTGATAGGGCTGTTGATATTTCCGTTTCGGGCACTCGTTGTTCCAGTGCCAACTGGTTATGTTTTGCTGCAAGCAGAAACGACATGGCGTTGGAGGACGAGAACATCTTGCTTCGGTGGCGGAATAAACCTTATTTGGTTTCAATTGCTTGTACCTCGGATATTCGGATTTTGGTGTGACTCCAGCTGTAAAGCTACTTCAACCCAGGAATTGCTATCCGTAGGACGTGCAGCTATGAGTGTCATCTTCCAACTGTGTGGGAGACCCTCAGTGAGTTGTTGTATAATTTCTTTTTCACTGAGTTGTGTTTGGCGAAGGAGACGGATCTTTTCCTGATAATATGTCTCGATGGTTTCTCCTCTGCGAAGATATCTTCTCTGAGCGTCAAGCAAAGGGGTAGCTGTCGACGTGCCGAAACGTGTTATCATTTTAGCACAAACAGTTTCCCACTGTGTGATATCATTTCCAGCAATCTCGTCGCCATACCACTCAAGTGCTACGCCAGACAGGTTGTACATGAGGAGTGAAATACGGTCAGCTTCGGGTCGCCCGTTGGTATGAACTTCGAAAAGCTTGAGCCATGTCTGCACTCGAATTGACTTGTCAACTCCATCAAATTTATAAAATTTTGACTTAGTTTCCGATGTCGGAACAGGTGCCGTTGCTGTAGTTGGAACTTGAGCTGTCTTTGATCTTGTTTTAGGTGTAGTCATTTTATTATTTTATTTTATTTTTATCTTATTATTTTTATTTTATTATTATTTTTTATTTATTTATTTATACAATAGCTATATGGTTTTAGTTTTTAAATATTGGTAGGTTTGGTTTGGGGATAATGATGGCAGTGGTAATAATGAACGTTCCCCAATAGCTTCTCCTTTGCGGCTTCCAAGAGATGAATAGAAGTGTTAGCTCTTTCAGTCCCTTTGCAAGAAGTGTTCTTGATATGTGACGGAGAGTGGTCTCCGAACGTTCTTCGAATGATGTGCGAGATTGTTTGTCACAAATTTCTACGGATTCTTTACTTGCTTGACGAGCAAGTCGTAAGCCTTCGTCTAAACTTTGTTTGGCTCGACGCTTAGCTCGTGCTGATTGTTGTAAGAGTTGTCTCTGTTTGACTGGATCCGGAAGACCGTTAATGCTGAGACGTAGCGAGTGTTGTCTGATGTTCTTTTTTCTCAGTAGACGCTTCTTCTGGTTTCTTGTAAGCGTTGTTACTGCTTGTGATGTGGATGAAACATGGTACAAATTTGAAACAGAAGGTGAATCCGAAACTGATGTTGAAGTTTGAAGACTCTGTAGAAATTCGGTGGTAATTGATTTCCCAGGCGTTAATGGCAATTCAGTTTCGTCATCTGTGGTTTCGCGGGGAGGTGTCGTTGGAATTATGGACATGAGATGATAATTGAAGATTTCAGACGAACTGAATTTGTCAACAATACGGGAAGTCAATTTAAATTGATGATGTGGGCGTAGACGATAATAAGTCGTGAAGATGTCTGATGGATGAAATCCTACCGACTTCGCCAAGTGTAACGAATTTTAGTGCTTACGACGCGAATTAATTCGTTAATCACCGGTAAACCAATAGTTGATTTAGCCGGTGGGATGAGGGCACCACTTATTATCTACTTTTGGTGGAAGTTTGGGGCAAAAGGGATATCTGATAGAAATTGCTTATCCAGCAATCTTCTATCAGATATGTATAGCTATTAAAAAAAGAAAAGACAAGTTTTCCCTACAAAGTCTTTATTGATAATGATGCCAAGAATGAATTTACAACAGCCTTATATATATATATAATGACTCATAAACAATGCCTTACTAGAGGCCAGTTATTTTGAAACTATGTCGTCAACGATAGAATCAACGATAGTGTTAAAGTAAGAGTCAGAGTGAGAGTCAGAGTAAGAGTCAGAGTAAGAGTCACTAGTAAGAGTCAAAGTTCGTCACAAAATAAAGACTATTATAATTGAAAATATAGTAAATGTTGATTCCAGAACTTGAGAAGAGTAGGTATTTTTAACCCCTGGTTATGCGTTTTGGTCATCGAGCTCGAGCCGGAACGGTATAGCAAAAGCGTTCTCCTACAGTATACTTTTGGCATCTGCCGCTGTCTTCAATCGTTTTATAGCAATTTATTCGTATATAATTTATATGACACTTATAAAACCTATGTAACTTAAGCATCCAGTTGAATTTCCTTTAAAAAGGAATGAAAATAAGCCTCGATCTTCAATGGATTTATTTACTCTGTTTTTTTAAACGTATTTAGCTGGAGTCTACCAATAGACGACTAAAGACATAATGCCTAAATCACCAGATCTAATTTTTTTATTCAAAAGTTTCTTTTAATCTAAAGTTTTTAACCAGAAACATTTTTTCATCAGAAATGTACATGAATTGAAACATATAACGTCGAAAATAATATAATCATTAATAATATCGAAGCATTCAATACATCTAATACTCGCTAAAATAATTTATTAACAATTTATCATTTATATTAAGAAGTGATTAGAGACATTTATGGAATATGCGAAACAGTTAAATCTAATAAAAATTGCGATAAACTATAGCGAGAAATATTAAAATTTAATCTTTAGTTTTTCTCAATTTTTAAAATTTTAACTTCTATGTCATCTCATAAACTTTTTAAACCTAACTATTTGTATTTCAAATATATTTTTCAATAAACTTTTATAGATATTAAATTGTCGAAAGTTTTATTTTGATTATTTCCGATTCGACTAATAATACAATTGATATTTTATTATTCGATTTACCGTTTAGATTTTGTGTCTTCGATATAATTTTTTCGACTTTACGTCTATTTCGATTGTATGTTTTTAGATCAATTGTTTAGTTGATTTAGGTTTATGTCTCGTGGTTTTAGAAGTATAGAGTAGATCTCATTTAGCTGTGTGTGAAAGTTTAATATGTTTTACTGCATTTGATGTTGAATTTTATTGAAAAAAGATTTCGTAGTTTATATACTTTTGTATGAGTCAAATTCACTGAAAATAAAGGATGATAAGCCAAGGTAGAAAATCTCTTGATGTGCAATAAATTTACTGAAACTTAACATTTTAGTCACGAGGATCAACTTGTGCTGATTACTCATATCATGTTGAATTAAGTTTATTTCCTGAATTTCATTTAGGAGAACTTAATTTAATTCATTTGAACAAAAAAACTGAAAAACTAACATTCATTTAACAAAGACGTCATTTAACAGAAATTTCCTGAATTTCACTTAAGTGAACATCACTTAATTCAATAAAACAAAATGAAAAATAATATTCATCTAACATAAAAGTCGAGCTAGTTGTTTATTTAGCCATTGCACAAATATAATATAATTGATCACTTTTCGCTGGTAATCAAAATATGGATAATTATTGACTATACAGTAGTCACTCGATATTTTGAGAACGCTTATTTTGAAATACCACTTATTTCTAAACTTTAAAAATTTTACGTCATTTGTTCGTTGGGAATGAGGAAATTTTTTTTAAATTATCAAACATTATTTGAATGATTATTAACAGAAAGATGAAGTTATAGAGGCGTTTGAAGCGAATAATTTCTCATCAAGTATAACAATCGAGTTTATGATTATCCTAAAATTGGGAAAATACTCAAACAGTAAATTGCGTTTGAACGAAATCCTTATTTTAAGTTCTTTGAAATAACCAGGTTCTACTGCATTATTTGTTCCGAATCAATTTTGAGTGGTCTTCATACTGAGGACCATAATCAATGAAACTTCTATTTGATTGATTACCGTGTAATTTCGACTATAGGATCTAATTATATGAGGCACTTTAAGTCGATAAACTATCTAATATTTTCTTAGATTTTTTTCACAATAAAAAGAGGAATTTAATAATAAAAAAGTGAACTCAAGTTTCAAATACTCTATGTATAGTAAAACTAAAATATTGTGAAATAATTTTCAATATATGAAATATTCATCAATAATACATAAATGTTGTTAATTGTTTATTGAAAGGTTAATAACAATTTCAAGTTTTTTTCACTTGTTCAATTCGTCATATTTTTTATTTCTGTTTACATGAATATAAACTTCAGTTTGACTTAAATTTAAACCATATTTATGCTTAGGAGCAGTTGAGTTAGCGTTGAATTCATTTATACAAAGCTTCTTGTATATATAAATAAATATTCTGTTATATTAATTTTTGTGATTAATTGTATCATTTAGTCTCATTTTTAATATTAATAATTTGAATTATTGTTTGTATCAACGGTTGATCAAAACTTAACTTCCAAAACGTAGGATTAACTTTATAATGAAATGTTACTCTATATTTTCCCCATTTTTATCAGTTCTAAGTGAGTACTGATGCATTTTCAGTCATATCTATGTTATCCAAGTCTTAATTTACTCATTAATTATTTTCTATTTATTACCTGCTACAGCGTCATCAGTGGTTAATCACTTCTCGCACTACTGACGGCTACATTACAACACTGTTACACAAATAATAAACACGAAGCACAGGGATGTTAGGGGGAATTCCTGTCCTTAGAAATACATGTTGCCAAAATTTTTTTAAAAATAAAATAAGTCTAAATTAATCAGATTTTTTCTCACTCCACGTTAGATATATGAATAAGGAATACCTAAATTCTCAAGAAGTTGCGACATTTAGTTCATTTTAGCAACAATTTTAAAGTAAAACTTGAGAACAATTTATCGAACAGTTGTGGTGATGGGTTAAACCCTAGTAATGAGTTTGAGCTTAATTAACATGTTAAAGATTTCCACACTCTAATAAACAATACCTGATGTCTTTTGTATGATGGTGCTGCACATTTTCCTTTAAATATAGCTTACACTTCACGAGTCATGTTAAAAGTGCCCATATCTTGATTTAGAAAAGTTGTGATACTTTTAACTTTGAATCATAAGTAGTAGATATGAAAATTCAATTATTAGTTTTGATTTTTTTATCGAGAAGTTATTTTATATTATGTGAGGATAGGATTGAAAGTGATACCAGCTTTTTAAGTGAGGAAACAGAAGATTTCGATAATGATTGTATTGAAGATAATTGTGATTATGATCCTGATGTCAAGGAATGTAATGACTTCGAGGCATTTTTGGATAATATAGAGAAGATTCATGATAAAGGAATGAACAAAAGCATTAGTAGATATGTTGAAAATATCAATCAAACATTCGATATAATGAGTAATTTAGAGAAAAATCTTGCTCAACTATTTTCATCGAATAATAAGGCAACCCTCAGAATAGTAGAGTTCTTATCAACAAATATTGATTTATCGAATAGCTGTTTGGAATCATTCTCTAGGATTTCTATAGGCATCCGAAATAAAGAATTCTGGGCTATTAAATGTATTTTAAGATTTAATATTGATCAATCCTTTCTATTATTCAATTTTCATTTTCGAAAGTTTATGTTGATTTCAGTTATCGACTCAGCCGGTTCAATACCAAATGGAATTATAGATGGAATGTATTCTAGTTTTGGTGACTTTGACGAATGCTTAGAGATTTCCAGTCCAATAAGAGTGACGAATCTTTAATTGAAGGACAATATTGTCTATTGAAAGTGATTCTTCCATTTCCTAAACCCAACTCATATATAAGGGAAGAGAGAGTAAATGGATTTGTTAAATCGGCTGAAAATTTACTGAAAATGCACGGCTGGCATCAATTGGTTTCAATCACAAAATTTATATCTATTATGAATCTCATGAATGGAGCTGTATTTCGTTTGGGTATTTGCATACCATCCACCTGTAATCCGAAAGAAGTGGAAAATTCAATTAATCGAAGTAAGAATATTCTTAAAAATCTAAAGAATTCTAAAATATTGTTAGACTGAATATAAAGGTTTCGATCAGTATTTTTAGGAATTACATAACAAAAATCGTTCTCAACTTTCCATTTTTCGTGCAATTTAAGTACTTTCATAAACTTACCTATGAATAGATTTAATCAAAAGGTATCAAATACCAGACATCAACTGAGAATAATAATTAATCAATTTCTACTCCTATTTCCTTTTGGAATTCAGACAATTAGTAAATAAGTTTATTATTTACCTCAGTAATGATAGTAGTCGTGATTGACTTTGATTATTATAGCTTTTCAGAGAGTCTATTTTCAGATTTCTATGATCGACCTGTCATTCATTTGTCGCAATGTCTTTCTCGACATGTGTAACATATTCTCAGAGAAAGTGATGCACCTGAATCAAAATCAATATTTTAAAAAACTATTCAGTAAAATTTCGGATGTACGGGCCCCTAAATGTCCCTGATTGAAAAAACTCCAGATAGGGCAGTTGAAATAGCATCACAATGTTAAAAGTATTTTAATTAATCTGTTACGTGATACTATATTTTGTGCTATGGAAAATTTTATATGGGATATAATCCATATTTTAAAAAGTTAAGGTCAAATAATTTCCATAAAAAGTTTACTTTATACTTATCATCATATATGTAATTATTAAAAGAATAAAAGTATTAAAAGTGAATATTAAAAGTTCAAAAACATGAGTCTCAATAACTATAACCACTTTAACTTTTAGTTATATTATCTATGTGTGGTCAAAATTCAAACCATAGTATTGTGAGTATTTCTTTATTAGGAGCTTTCCCCCCCATATGAGCCCACTTTTCCAAAATGTTGCGATTAACATTATTTTCTGTAGTTTTATTTCCCATTACACATCTTTTGGTGGATATTGGACCAACGTGTCACATTAAAAATCAAGACAGCAAATACGATGGATTCACACTACTCTCAATGTAATTAAACTAATTTAATATACATTCAATCTTTTAATTGTCTCTAATTCAACAGTTCTCTACTATCTATCCTAACCTTATGTGTGATTTTGAGCACCGCTCTCGATGTCTACTCAATGATTATCAATAACCGCACTACTAATATAACAAATGATAAGTCTGATGGAAAAGCATCGAAGTCTAAAGATTTATTGCTATCATTTTCCATAATAAGAAATACTCGTTCTCTATTTGAGAAAAACACAAGATTTGCATCACTGGATACAATAAGACTACTATTAATAATTAATGTCTTCATTGCACATAACTACGTCTTTACCTCACTATACGGATTAATTACTCTGAAGAGTATCTATAATTCATTACCCAAGAAATTGTTTTATGAAAATAAATATTTTTTCGCCAGAAACCCTCAAATAGTGGACGCTCTGTTCTCAATGAGGTATAAAATCCATAAAATCAAGAAAAAATTTTCATTATCAACTGTATTTAGCGGTTTCATAATGTCTTACGGATTGATCGGAAAACTAAACAAAACCAACGGAAGATTCAGTTACTTTGCATTTTTGATTCAACGATGGATCAGATTTTCATTACCGCTTTTTGGGTCATTACTTTTCATCTATCTTTTGCCACTTTTGAGCGATGGTCCAATCATTAATGATGGCTTAAATTGGATCATTCCTGGCTGCAAAAATGCATTTAGTCTATCAACAAGTTTTCTCTTTACAAGCAATTTTTATTATATTTTTCCTAATGAGTTGAGCTTCGCGATGGTAAAAGTTTGTTTAAGACTCTTATTTAACAAATTGACGCACTTTTATTAGGTTTAGAAAATAACTCGATTATTATCCAGAAATACATCTTGTTCAGCAATTAAATCATTTGCAGGAAGAAGGAGATAAATGACTGTCTTCATAACATTCACTTATCTTACTTTTCAGCAAATTGTTTAATTGCAAGCATCAGTTAAAGAAAAATACCTTTTTTAGACTTTGTAAGAATTAAAATTAAAACAAGTTTACCAAAGCTGTAGATCAATCTTTTTCCTCAGTGCAATCCTTCAACGTGGTTCCTATCAGCCAATTTCCAACTTAACATCATATCTCCGATTTTTATCTTATTATACTATAAGAGATCAAAGTTTGGAATCTATACTACAATCTTCATAATAGTTTTAGGCTTGTTTCTAAGCGTTGGTCCATATTTACTATACCGAATCAAGCCCTATGTAATGTATTTGGAAATCGATACGTTCCCTGAACTATTCGAGAGTTTTAAATGGTATCACTTCACCACAAATGTTTATGTCATCAGTTTCTTTGTAGGCATTTTGTTTGGTTTCATGATGAGAAAACAAGTTTCTATTAGTAGAAGATGCGAAATTTTATTATGGATTATATCTGTAGTGATGATAGTTTCAGTCTACTTATGGAATAATTCGTTTTGGAGTTTAGAAGAATCGGCCCCCAATTGGTCTGTTATGCTCTGGTTTTCGCTTGGCAAATTGTTATTTGCGATCGGGGTCTCGTGGATTTACTACTTTTTATGTAGTGGTAGAGGAGGTATTGATTGGTTAATATGTTTACCATCTCAATTATCAAATTATTTGGTTGTATTTCGATATGTGAGCCATCATCTGATATGTATATATATCAATTCTACTCATAGAATAGGGTCAATGACTTCACTATAGATAACTTCAGTTCGGTCTATCAGTATAAGATTGTAGTTATTTGTCAATGCCCACTTCCCGTGACTAAACCTTCTCGATCTATACATCGCTCTACTCAGCTCGACAAGCTGAGTCCAACGATTCCCCACTTAACCAGATTACATGACCTTTGACCTTGACCCCGTAGAACAGTAATTGAAGATCCTCCTTCAGAATAGTTTTAATGGTATTTATTGGCGATGGCTAACCACCATGAATCCTATTGAACCTAAACTGAATATAACACCATATCGCTTCGCGATCCAATGCAATTTTTAACTTAGGTTGAATCTCGCACGTGAACATTTACTCATTTTATAGAGGAATAGCCATAGGATCACTTAGAAAACCCCCCAATATACTCTTCATATAGAGTAGAGTTGAAATATATGCATATCACGTGATGGCCTACATGCCAAACTGCAGCTATTTATTTTTCTATTAATCCACAGTTTAATTGTTTGTTCTTAACCTAAAGGTTACCTAAATCGGTTTTTGTCGTGGCATGTATTTCAACCATTAGCCCGTCTGTCATTTGGCTTTTATTTGCTTCACATTATTGTAGTTTTTTTATCGCGCATTCACAATTAGAGATACTTATGTTTTGAATGACTCTTACTTGGTAAGCATGTACTTTATTTTTCAATATTAGGTTTTATTTCGATTGAAACCAAAATATGATGTTCGTTCAATTTTGAAAAACTATTTTTCTTCACATTATAGGTAAAAACAATAATCATCGACTTCATGATAACAATTGTCTTGTCGTATATTTTCTACGTATTGATTGAATGTCCGTTTACTACTATTTTCGACACTATTTTGAATCGCAAACCTCAAAATCAAGTTACTGTTCCGAATGATAATGGTTTGAAAGCTAACAATATAGAGCTACAAAAAGATTTACCAATAACGATTCATAACAACTATTTTAATTAGAAAATCTTTTGAACGCCTAAAATACGCGATTAAAAATATATTTTTCAAGTAAAGGAATCTTAGAATTAACTCAAATATGACTTTAGGTCTTTTTCAAAATAAGTCATTGATTTATTCAACATTTGGTCTTTTCATTCATTATGTTATGCTGGAGATCCCTAGAATCAACTCTTTAGCTATTTACAACTTATATTAGGTGATTTCATAATGGACTTCAAACTTTTTGATAAGATAAAATTACGTTATTATTAACTTTAGTCAATAAGTTAATACTTCCAACTAATCACTAGTTAGTGTACTATTAAATGATGGCCCTTCAACTAATTGTGTTGATTCTTGCCGTATTGGCATTAAAAAGTATCGAGGCCCCATTTTTAGACCAACTTCGGGAAAGTGTCACTGCAAAGGACCAGCGATCATTTATAAAGTTAAGTGTATTACTGGGCACAGCTCCAAGAGTTGTTGCGACACAACTGGCAACTGATTTAAGTGAAAGGCAAGTATACACCTGGTATAATGATTTTAAAGACGGAAAGCGCACAGATATAGAAAATCTATCTGGACCCGGAAGACCACCAGATGTGGTTACAGAAGAAAATAAAGAAATGGTTAGGCAGCTGATATTGGAGAGCGAGGGAATGCGTACGGAAGATCTCTTATATGAAACTCAATTGTCTCATACAAGCTTATGGAGACTTCTCAAAGAAATCGGAGCCAGAAAAATAAAGTCCAGGTGGGTCCCTCACGAATTGACCGAGAGACAACAGCAAGTAAGAATGAATATAGCAGGTAAACATCTTGCACGTTATCAAAGGGAACGTGATTTTCTGAATAAGATAATCGCCATCGATGAGACATGGATTAAATCATATGACCCACAAGAGTCTAGAGCCGCTAGTGAATGGCTATTGCCCGGACAAAAACCGTAGTTATGCGGAAATGAAAAAAAATTTTTTCTGAAAAATTTTTTTTCACCGCATTTTTTTCCTATTTGTCGTAGACCCAAGATATTAAAGGAAGAATCTCAACAATGGAAGTGTATTATGATTTTGGCACTTTGGAAGAAACAGTTCTTCACATACGAGATTTTACCTGAAGGAAGTACTGTTGACAGTGTCACCTATCTTAACTTCCTCGAACGTCGTGTGCTTCCCGAAGTTAATCGAAAAAAATTTGGACGTCCCATTATATTACATGACAATGTCAGACCCCATAAACATCGCATTATTAGGGAGTTTCTGCAAGAAAAACGTTGGTAATAATTGGAGCACCCACCATATAGCACTGATATGTCACCGCCGGATATGGACGCTATCTATCGTATAAAAGTACCAAACAAGGGGAAGCAGTTCCAGAGTCAAGATGAGCTCAAAAGGGATTACGCAGCTGTAATTCGGGACATTAACGAAAAACACGAATCTTTGGGTATCACGATGCTACCTGACCGCTGGAGAGCTATCACCCTTGCACGTGGCAAATATGTCGAAGATTAGTATAAAACATACTTTGATATCTTGTATCATTTCGGAAATATTTGAAAAATAATATTGAAAAAAGTTTGAAGTCCATTATGAAATCATCTAATATATTTATTATTTTTATTTAATTGCTAAAGACACTATTTAAAGTCAAAATACAAAATTTTATTACTTAAGTTTTACAAAGAAAAATATTGATTAACATATGAAAAACAATTGAATATATCAGTAAATTTGTTGATAACGCAAAATTCAACTCGAATAGTCTTTATCGTAACTATTATACTCTAAACTTTTATTTTAAGTCAATCAAAAAAATCGGTTCAATTCCTCAACAGATCTTTTCTCTTCCATCACTACATCTCCACTCCCCCACTTTCTCTCAAACATTTGCTTATATCCTTTTCTTTTGCTCTCAATTTTCTCACATTCCTTTTTTAGAGAAATTGAATCCCGATTGAAATAACATATTATATATCATAACCATATTTTATCTTGTAATAGGAAACTAAACTAGTATATAGATGTTTTACATAATATAATAATTATTATAAGAAGTTTCTATGACTTGTTTTAAACTAGAGTAATTAAAATAACTTCATTTTGCTGTTGTAAAGACTCAAATTATGAGTCAGCTCATAACAATTATAATTAATCGTTATAAATGTCATTCACACTAACCCTTAGATAGTTTGTATCTAAGAGCATTCATTAAAACTTTTCAAATTGACTATTTATTCAATGAATAGTTGTGAAAAAGTAACTGATTGTCTAAAACATAAATTTATATTTTACGTGCGAATAGTTAGAATTTTTAGAACTCACAATTATAAATTAAGCTATAGATCGAAAATCTATTTTGAATTGAGTTAGATTTCCATAAACTTAAAATAATTTTAGTCGAAACTACTAGCATTCTACAAGACTTACAGATATTAAATTTCTAAATGATCACTGAAAGCTTAATAATCATTGATAGTAAGTTGATAAGTGCACATTGTCATGGAGTCATTCTTAATATACTGGATACTAAGAAATTTATAGAATTCCAATAAAATGTATCAAAGTCATAGTAAATATACGAATTTTTTCTGGATTGATCCGTAAGAACCAAAATTTTGATTTTATCTTTAAAATCAATAAAAGTTTAGAGAGAACTATTCTTCAATTTTGATGTCCGAATTAATGAGTCAATAATTATTATTTCATCTACTATTCGTATTTTGGCATATACTGCTTTGAAGCATTTCCAATTAAGCCGCAAAACAGTCACTGCACTCTTATCAATTTCAAGCAAAACTATTTTTCTTTTTAAAAATAATTTTGAGTAGAAGAATGAGTAAAATTCGTGTGAATGTATTCAATCACTGAGTTGAATAGATTTTTACACGTTTGATGTTGATTTACATTTTATTTTTAAAAAGTAACCTTGACGAAATTAGAATATTTGTATTCAGGAAATCATTCAACTTAAAAATGAAATGCATCTTCAGGATCTGCATTATTGTTTTAAACCATGAACTATAGTTTCAATTGGTTTCAATAGTTTCAACTGGTTGAATTTAAAATTTGTATCAAATTTAAAAGTACGAAAGTCGAAATTCTTCACTTTTTATGAGTTCAAAACAAATATTATTGAAACTTGAATGGAGAAGTATAAACTTAAATCAATATCAATTGAGCCAATAACCAATACTAGTCTTGAGAAGGCATCTTTGAATCATTAAAACTAAATGATTCCTAATTTATGCTAATGTTCCACTAATCGATTGGTTATTGTGTTATATCCGGTCAACAATTACAACCATATTATTGATTCACACTTTAGTAACAAGAAATGATTGGATTTCATTAAGGTTGGTATTTTTCAGTTCAAACCAGAAAAAAACTGTTAGAGTGATGATCAAGCACTTTATTGACTAAAGAAAATAAATCTTAATGGTTCTGGAAAAAATTACTGAATAATGATTTGAATACACTTCCCATATTTATAGAAAATTCATCTGAAGTTTTGATAAAATAGTTGTAGGATTTTTAAAACTTTCTTTGAATTTTTGGAGAAATAACCCTTCAGTTTGACTGAAGGTCAAGTAATAGCAGATAATTGAATAAAGGGTTCTTCCTTAGAATCGAGGAGGTCTGACAATGGTAGGTTTGAGTTCATACTAATAGGCAAAAACAAGTTTTAGATACCATTTAATGACTTTTTAACGACTCTTAATGTACGTTTCATGCTTTACACTTTTCGCGCCTTATTAGTTTCCATCACAAATGTCTCATTAATTGTTATACTTATATAATCTTATGGAAGTTAATTCGGTTTGAATTTATCAGTCATTCTAAACAAAAGCACTTCTAAATGTCATTTCGTGCCACTCGAAACTTTTTATTGGCTGCTATAGTTAAGTGAAAATGAGATTTTTCAAAACAAAAGTTATTAATAAAATTATTTGCAAAAATCATACGATGTGTAATTATTTTCTATTGAAATTTTCTAAGGTATATTCAATCCTGATACTTATAGTTTAGTCAAGCAAAATTGTAGTTTAATCGATTTATCTAAAATCGTAAAAAGACAGTCGAGTTTAGTGTATGTTCACTATGAATTAAAAACTTTTGATCTAAAGTGAATCCTCATCTTAATATTCAATTAAGACAAGAATGATGCAGATATGGTGAATTCGAAATTATTAATTCTGATATGCAAAGCAATTTCATTAATTATATGTACCTATCAAATCATACTATTGTCAATTAATTATTGTCAATTTGATACTGTAATTGACCTTAAACTGGACTATTCGCGCTTCTACTTTCCTGCTGTTACTTTTTGTATTAAGTCTAGAAATGAATTTTCTCACATTAAAATTTCCAAGAATATCACGATCGGCAAACACTTGAGTCAGTCCATCTCATGTCGCATCAAATCGATAAATCTTACATTAAGTGATGCGAATTGTGAACATTTGACTGCTATAGTTGAAAGTTTAACTGCTTTTTCACACAACTGCATCACTTATTTCAGTCTATCGAACAAAGAAAGTCTGTTTGTTCCAGTTGTTGGGTATATTGGTTTTGAAATATACAACCAATACGATTTGTTTGCAGTAATTCATTCTAATAATACTTCACCTCATCTATTTCGGCATAAATTGGAATTGGCGAAATTCGGTTATAGTTCGGCTGACTATTCATCCGTTAATGAAAGATTATTGCCCGCACCCTATCAAACAAATTGTATTGACTATGAACAGAACTCAAATCATTTGAATTCCTATCGATCGAGAGAAGACTGTATTGTGAATCAAATTAGAAAGAAAGAGTTCAATAAATGTGGCTGTAATCAAAATTGGTTGTATTACAGTCACGATAACGTACCAAAAACTGAAATTTGTTCGCAATCGGACAAATGTGTTTTTTCTGCAGATCATCAAGTTCATGAATATGATAGAATTTGTCGAAAAAGTTGTTCCAATAAATACTATGATAGTCATTTCACTGGATTTTCAAGATTAGAGTTTAGACTGTTCGAACTGTTCGCATCTAACCGACCAAACCTAATCATAAAACATTTACCAAAATTGACTTCTATTGATTACTTAAGTTCGATTGGTGGACTTATTTCGATGTGGTTTGGATTAAGTATATTCCAAATAACATGCTCTTTATTCAACCTCTTCATGAAAAACTTATGTAAACTTGTCGAATACAACATTAATAGAACGAACAGTTTAGTTCTTATATCTTATTGGATGATAGCTCCAAAAGCAAAACAAATATCTAAAAAGATAATTCACTCAATCTATTCTGTTGTGATGTTGAGTCAAATAATTGATGCGATCATGAATTACACAAGTTTTAAACCTATAACACGTTTTGAAATTAAAGATCAAACATTTTATCCAAATCTTGTGATTCTGATCAGTCCTAACTTTAATTTTTCTAAACTCGTCAACATTTACCCAGATATTGAATTTGGAAAAAATTATTCTAATATCATGTTGAATGGAAGTCTTTCTGAGAAAATGTTACTCAAGGAAGTAGCACTAAAGTACTCAATCAAATTATTGTCTGAAATGAAGTTAAAAGAGTTTCAAGAAGTATCTAATTTCGAACGTGTTTTAAAAACTTGTGAAATATATATAAATGGAAAATCATTCAAATGTCCAAAACCTGAACGAGGAATAATTTTTTTAGGAAATCACTGTTTTTTGAACAATTTTTTGAATTTTAGCAACAAAACAATGATTCCGATTAGTAGAAAAAGAGACTCTGCAAGAGTTATCATTACTTTTTTGGAATATGATTTTATAATTTCCAGTATACCCGGATCAGGGCATGAGAAGTTTGGAGCAGATGTTCGGGTCTTAAAACAGAACAGCATAACAAGGATAGGTTTCTCCACATTTTCTCTAAACAAATTGAGTAATTCTGAGGATATATGTGTTGATGAAGAAAATGACAATCATCCAGATAATGACCAATCGACAAATTTAAAATATTGTTATTTATATCACATCTACAAAACATATGGTTGTATTCCAATATATAATAGCTGGATCACAATTTACGACATTCAGAATCATTTTCTATTATCTGGTTATAGATTTTGCAATCTATCCATCTCTTCAAATAAATTATTCGATTCGATGACTAGACAGAAATGCGAAAAAATGATTTCACCTAAATGTAAAATTATACATTTCGAAACTGAAATTGGGACTTCGAATTCTGAAAGAAATAGTTCACAAACCACTCTGGAGTTGTTTTCTTTGAATAGACTTCACTTTGAATATACAGAAACATTGAATACAGATTTCAATAAACTGATATTTAATTGTGGAGGTATTTTAGGACTCTGGTTTGGTTTATCTCCTGTCGAATTGGTTGAATTGATTTTGTTAATCTATTCGAAACTTCACATCATTAAGTCGAAATTCCTTATTTATCAAACACTTAGACGCTTATATAACAGCATTTAAGACTTAATTGAATAACGATTCAAAGTCATATTGAGCCGATTATGTATTTCATCACCCTTTACTATCTCGTTATTTTTCAGAGATGGGTGCTCTTCAGTCCTTCAGCACAGATTATTGCTCCGCAAGAGTCGAGTTAATTTGAGCGATTTGTCAAATCGATTCAAACTTTCGAGTTCAAATTTCTAGGAGATTTGACTCGAACGCAGTCAAGTCGAGTCCGGTATGACTCAATTAGGTTTGAGGAACTTGAATTCTTTTGAACTGTAAAAATGTTCCATAATTTCAACATTCTGGAACAATTTAGAGCATTCTAGAAATCTGTAGAGTATTCTATAAAGCTATGGAATTTCGATTCTATCAATATTAATAATTTACGACTTAAAGATGTTTTATGGCTTTTTTGCTGAATATTAGTTTAAAAAATTCATTTGAGGCATTCGTTAATAAAACTTTTAATATAAAAATAAGCCTATAACGTTTTCATTGTTTCAATTGACTTCTGTAAATAATAACTATTATTAACCTATTAAAACTTCAAAATGATTTTAAAATTTTCTAATGATATATTAGATGTTAACAGAATAGTCCGGAAAACTGGATCTTTAAAACAAATCTATATTTTTTGAATATGATTATAGTATTCGCCTCCTGTCTGGTTGACCAAAGCCCATCGCAGTAGGAGATGTCTTATACAAGTGGCGCCTCTTTCGACATTTATTTCATTTATAACTCGACCATACTCCATTTTAAGTTGAATCTCATTAGCAAATCTCTTATCCTTATTTGTCCTATCTATTCTTGCAATACCATCAATGTCGTAAGGGTTCAAATCAGGACCGTAAAGGAGTGATAAAGTTCCACCCAACGATGTCGATTAAAGAATTCTTTGACTTTCTGATGTTCATGTAGTCTAGCATTGTCGTGCA
Organism: Archegozetes longisetosus; assembly: GCA_018873245.2. Classification (NCBI taxonomy): domain Eukaryota; kingdom Metazoa; phylum Arthropoda; class Arachnida; order Sarcoptiformes; family Trhypochthoniidae; genus Archegozetes; species Archegozetes longisetosus. The sequence goes on along the minus strand of JAEMBT020000009.1, from coordinate 6,028,286 downwards.
GGATAAGTGGATTATGAAGCCGGTGGTTTTTTATTTTGGAAGAATTATATTTCAAAAAATCAATATATATTTGAAAATAGACATTGGTATTTTTCTGCAAGTCGATAACCAAATATCCGATTTTGATGAGGAGCAACAATCATCACCACCTTCCAGTCGTCCATCGTTGCTCCTGTTTTGATGGGCCTGCTATATCAAATATGGCCGCTAGCATTATTTTAGTTTTCTAATACTTCATGTCAAGTTACATACGGTTCTTGTCGAAGTAAGCACCATTGACGCGAATTAAATGGGTCTTTAGAATCATATGATCTGATCCAAGTTTCATCAATAGCGATAATTCTTTCAAGAAATTCAGGGTCATTGTTATATCTTTCAAGATGTTGTACACATATATCGACGCGCTTTTGTTTCATAGCAGGTGTAAGTTCATGAGGCACCCACCTCGTAGCTATTTTTTAGCAACTACTTTCAAAAGTTTTATTGTGTTCCAATATCTGACCCTTAAATTTTCTTCAAATTCAAAGGTTCCCCAATTGCGGTCCTCAAGTAAAAGCTCTTTGAGTTTTTCTCTGACTTTCATCGGTTGAATTCAGAGGAAGACGTGTCCAGCAACACAAGATACTTGATAAATGCTCTTTGTTCTTGGATTGTAATACAGGCGCTAAGTGGATCATTTTTTGGTCCACTTGTATAATTAATTAATAAAAGAGCCCAAATTACATAAGACCACATCATCCAGCACATATTACTCTAGTGCGTAGTAAAACAGCACAAACATGTTTACATCATTTATCAATCCTGAGATATGATTGTCGGGACTATTCTGCTAACATCTAATAAATATAGTTTTCGTTTAGGAGGAGGCACATAAAAGTCAAACTTAAAAGATCAATATCGGTATAATTTAATATTGATCTATTTAGGGATTATATTTAGTTCATTAATAAAAACTAAAATAACATGAGTTGTCGTAAGCTTATCTTCAGAAAGAATGTCGAGAATATAACAAGAATTTAAACAAATTAAAATTTGAATTTAATTTAAATTTACAGAGCCTTTCTTGTAGTCCGCCATCTTATAGTTATACAATAACTTTCAAATGGGAAAAGGGGATAATATTTTTGGGTTCAGCTGATTTAGGTTTCCTAGGATAGATCTCACTTCCCTGAGTCGAAATATATATACAATTTATAGTCTATCTCATTCCGTTTCCGAGTTATAAGCTCCAAAAGGTATGGGACGGTTATTACAAATTCAGGCATTATAAGACCAAAACCTTTATAATATATATATCTTTAGAAAGGTCTTGTCAAGCAGAATTAGATGCTCACCATAGAGGAAGCCTCTAGGGGGTTACTGACTTTCTAAGTCTGGCAGTGCTTCCATTAATGATTCGCAAAGGGAACGGGGCAGGCCGACACCCCTCTAGGCAGAACTGTCGGGTGCTGTGCACATATAATGACAGTTCTGTGGTATCTCGGATATGGCAGGTACCTATCCGAGATTACGTCACCGGATGGACAATTTGATGATTTTTTTAAGCATTCTGTCTATCCGGATAGCACTGATACAGATTAATTATTTTAACCTTTTAGTTTATATTTTATTTATAGTTCTGGTTTTTGTTTTATGTTTTCTTCAGGTTTACCTCCACGTGGTAGGGAGCGGGCAACACAAAAGTTATATTTTTGTGACTAAAAGCCCGAAAAAATCAATTTTTTAACATAAGGTGGTTTTCCCTCATAACTTGAAAACTATTGATTTTGGTATAAAGTGCCTAAAGACTTTTGTGTTCAGCATTAAAAGACCTTTCAAATAATATGCCGCTCATCGAAATCGGACTGAGCCCAGGCATCCATAGAAAAATATTATCCTCCTTTGTAAATATGATTGCATTATTGCATTGCAGTTGAGTGTTTCTGTTTATTGTGAGTTTCACTCTCAGTATAGTCGTTTACTTTTAATTTAAGAGGATCTACCAATCAAAAGCTTGAAATAGCCAATAGTGCCGCGTGCAATATAAAAACTCTGTATATCAACAAAGGTTGTAGAAAATATACTTCTTATTCATGGAAATAGTTGAAACTAAATAGTTTTCAACAATAAAATTCTATTATTTTCTGACTAATTCCTTCAATTAATGTGTTAAAATTTTCCTCAATTAAAGGCATTGATAGCCAAAATATTACTGTATATATTCTTTTAATTGAATTAAAACTGCCCTATATTTTTCATTTTATAAATTTGTTCTTCATGTGTCAGATCAATACTTTGTGAGGAAATTAACCCTTCGTCACAACTTAACTTCCGAAAACGTAAAATTAACTGTGGGGTAAAATGTCACCCCACGTTTTCCACCCTTTATATCTGTTCTAGGTTAGTCTGAATGCTTTCAGAATCAAGGTTAACCCTTGTTTTCGAAGTTTAAATTTACTAATTAGTTAATTTTTAGTTATTATCTGCTACAGCGTCATCAGTCGTTCAAATTGCTAGTAGCAACTTTACAGCACTGCGACACATAGTAAACACAAAGCACTGCGATGTTAGGGGAAATTCTGTCCTTAGAAATACATGTTGCCAAAAAAATATTCTAAAAATAGAATTAAAAGTCTAAATTAATCCGGTTTTCTGTCATTCCAAGTTAGATATACGAATGGGGAATAACTGAATTTTCAAGAAGTTGCGACAATTGGTTAATTTTGGCTAGATTTTTAAAGATAAGCTTGAGAACAATTTGTCCTACAGTTGGGACTAGGGTTAAACCCCCAGTCCACACTTCAATAACTAATGTTCAATAATCTGATGTCTTTTGTGCGAAAGAGCTACATATTTTCCTTAAAATATAGCTTAAACCTCATGAATCATGTTAAAAGTGCCCATATCTTAATTTAGAAAGGTTGTGATATTTTCAACTCTAAATCATAATTAGTAGATATGCAAATTCAGTTATTCTTTTTGATTTTTTTGTTGAGAAGTTATTTTATATTATGCGAGAATAGTATTGAAAATAGTACCAGTATTTTAGATGAGGAAACAGATGTCGATAATGATTGTATTGAAGATAATTGTGGTTATGATCCTGATGTCAAGGAGTGTAATGATTTAGAAGCATTTTTGAATAATATAGAAAGAATTCAAGAGAGAGGACAGAACATTAGTAGATATGTTGAAAACATCAATCAAACATTTGATATAATAAGTAATTTAGAGAAAAATCTGGCTCAATTATTTCTACCGAATAATAAGGCAACCTTCAGAATGGCAGAGTTCTTATCGACAAATATTGATTTATCGAATGCTTGTTTCGAATCATTTGCTAAGATTTCTATAGGCATCCGAAATAGAGAATTTTGGGCTCTGAAGTGTAAGTGTTTTAAAACTTAGGTAAAACTAATACAAGTATTGAATTACAGTTAAACTCATTTTGAATAAGGTTGTGAAAAAATATAGTATTGATTGATCCGGTCTGTTATTCAATTTTCAATATTCGAAAGATTTTATTGATTTCAGTTGTCGACTCAGCTGGTTCAATACCGAATGGAATTCTAGATGGAGTGTATTCTAGTTTCGGTGACTTTGATGAATGCTTAGAGATTTCCAGCCCAATAAGAATTGACGAATCTCTAATTGAAGGACAATATTGTCTATTGAAAGTGATTCTTCCACTTCCTGAACCTAACGCGTATATAAAGGAAGAGAGGAGTAATAGATTTGTTAAATTGGCTGAAAATTTACTGAAAATGCACGGCGGTCACCGATTGGTTTCAGTCAGAAAATTTATATCTATTATGAATCTCATTAATGGAGCTGTATTTCGTTTGGGTATCTGCATACCATCGACTTGTAATCCGAAAGAAGTGGAAAATTCTATTAATCAAAGTAAGGATATTCTCAACAAATCTAAAAAATTTAAAAATATTATTAGACTGAATATAACGGTTTTGATTAATATTATTAGGTATTACATAGTAAAAATCATTCTCAATTTTTCAATTTTTGTGCAATTTAAATATTTCATAAACTTGTTCATAAATACATTTAATCAATATGTCTGAAATGCTGGAGATGAACCTTTCAGCACAACTTAATTTCCGAAAATGGAAAATTAATTTGGGGTTAAATGTTACCCCGTGTTTTGCGCGTTTTATTTTACCCCATAATTGATTCCTAGTTATTAAGCTATTACACATTCCACTTATCGCGTTGCTATACATATCATTATTTATACTTATTACTTATTATTTCATTAGTGTGTTCAATAAAAGTGAAAGCCTATGATTTGTTTCACAAGACGATAGCTGCATAAGAGCATATCCATGTAAAGATAAAGAATAAAACATTGCAATGTTAAGGCAACTTTCTGTCCCGGCATCTGAAAAAGATTATTTAAATTAAAACTATAAGCCCAAAAGAATACATTTTTGAGGTTAAAAATGAGAAATATCATAGAGGAATAGTTAAATTCTTAACATATATTTAGGGTATATTTATGAAAGTCACCTGAGTTTTTGCACGATTTTTAAAGTGAAAACTAAGGACATTTAATCGCAAAATTGTGTTAAAGGGTTAATTGAGAATAATGATTAATTAATTTTTACTCCTATTTCCTTTTGAAATTCAGGCACTTAGCAAATAAGCATATCATTTTCCTCTGTAATTATAGTAATCGTGATTGACTTTGACAATTATAGTTCTGTATTGAGTCCGTTTCAAGATTCATATGATTTCCTCATCATTCATTTTTCGCATTATCCTTCTCAACATGTGCAGCATTTGCTCAGAGAAAGTGATGCACTTCAATCAAAATCAATACTTTAAAAAATTGTTCTAATTTCTGCATAGTTTTATTTCCTATAACTCAACTCTTAGTGGATATCGGACCAAAGTGTCACATTAAAAATCAAGACAGCAAATACGATGGATTCACACTACTCTCAATGTAATTAAACTAATTTATAATATACAATCAAACTTTTAATTATCTCTAATTCAACAGTTCTCTGCTATCTGTCCTAACCTTATGTGTGATTTCGAGCACCGCTCTCGATGTCTATTCAATGATCATCGATAATCGCACTATTAGTATGACAAATGATAAGTCTGATGGAAAAACATCAAAGTCTAAAGAATTATTGTTATCATTTTCCTTAATAAGAAATACTCGTTCTCTATTTGAGAAAAACACCAGATTTGCATCACTGGACACAATAAGACTACTATTTATAATTAATGTCTTCATTGCACACAACTATCACTTACCGTCAACAATCGGTATAATTTCTCTGAAGAGTATCTACACTTCAGTACCCAAGAAACTGTTTTTTGAAAATAAATATTTTTTCGCCAGAAACCCTCAAATAGTCGACGCTATGTTGTCAATGAGGTATAAAACCCATTAAAATCAAGAATAAATTATCATTTTCAACTGTATTTAGCGGTTTCATAATGTCTTACGGGTTGGTTGGAAAACTAAATAAAACTAACGGAAGATTCAGTTACTTTGCATTTTTGATTAAGCGATGGATCGGATTTTCATTACCACTTTTTGGGTCATTTCTTTTCATCTATCTATTGCCACTATTCAGTGATGGTCCAATTATTAATGATGGCTTGGAATTTGTTATCCCTGGCTGTAAAGATGCATTCAGTCTATCAACAAGTTTTCTCTTTACAAGCAATTTTTACATTAATTTTCCTTACGAATTGAGCTCGGTGGTATAAATTTGTTTAAGATTCATTTAACAATTTTACGCAATTCTGTTAGGCTTACAAAATTATTCAATTATTATTATTATTATCTAGAAATATATCTTTCTCGGTAATTAAATCATTTATAGGAAGAACGAGATAAACGACCGTTATCATAACATATACTTATCCTGCTCCTTCAGCAAACTATTTAATTGAATAAATATCAGTTGAAGAAAAGATCTTTCATCCTTTAAAAGAATTAAACTTGAGAGTATATTTACTATAACTGCAAATCATTCTTCTTCTTCTTCTTTAGTGCAATCCTCCAACGTGGTTCTTACCGGTGAACTTCCAATTTTACATGATATCTTCAATATTTGTCCTACTATACTATAGGAGGCCAAAATTTGGAATTCTTGCCACAATCTTGACAATAGTCTTAGGCTTGTTTCTAAGCATTGCTCCATATTTACTATACCGAATCAAACCCTATGTAATGTATTTGGAAACCGATACATACCCTGAGCTATACAATAGTTCGAAATGGTATCACTTCACCACAAATGTTTATGTCATCAGTTTCTTTGTAGGCATTTTGTTTGGTTTCATGATGAGAAAACAAGTTTCTATTAGTAGAAGATGCGAAATTTTATTATGGATTATATCTGTAGTGATGATAGTTTCAGTCTACTTATGGAATAATTCGTTTTGGAGTTTAGAAGAATCGGCCCCCAATTGGTCTGTTATGCTCTGGTTTTCGCTTGGCAAATTGTTATTTGCGATCGGGGTCTCGTGGATTTACTACTTTTTATGTAGTGGTAGAGGAGGTATTGATTGGTTAATATGTTTACCATCTCAATTATCAAATTATTTGGTTGTATTTCGATATGTGAGCCATCATCTGATATGTATATATATCAATTCTACTCATAGAATAGGGTCAATGACTTCACTATAGATAACCTCAGTTCGGTCTATCAGTATAAGATTGTAGTTATTTGTCAATGCCCACTTCCCGTGACTAAACCTTCTCGATCTATACATCGCTCTACTCAGCTCGACAAGCTGAGTCCAACGATTCCCCACTTAACCAGATTACATGACCTTTGACCTTGACCCCGTAGAACAGTAATTGAAGATCCTCTTTCAGAATAGTTTTAATGGTATTTATTGGCGATGGCTAACCACCATGAATCCTATTGAACCTAAACTGAATATAACACCATATCGCTTCGCGATCCAATGCAATTTTTAACTTAGGTTGAATCTCGCACGTGAACATTTACTCATTTTATAGAGGAATAGCCATAGGATCACTTAGAAAACCCCCCAATATACTCTTCATATAGAGTAGAGTTGAAATATATGCATATCACGTGATGGCCTACATGCCAAACTGCAGCTATTTATTTTTCTATTAATCCACAGTTTAATTGTTTGTTCTTAACCTAAAGGTTATCTGAATCGGCTTTAGTCATGGCATGGATTCCAACCGTTAGTCCGTCTGTCGTTTGGCTTTTATTTGCTTCATATTATTGTAGTTTTTTATCGCGTGTTTACCATTAGAGATACTTATGTTCTGAACGACTCTTACTTGGTAAGCATCTAATCATATTTACCAGTATTCAATATTATATTTTGATCTTGCATTTTATTCTGATTGGACCCAAATCCTGATGTGCATTTAAGTTTGAAAACCATTTTTCTCCACATTATATAATAGGTAAAGACAATAATTGTAGACTTCATGATAACAATTATTTTGTCGTATATTTCTACGTATTGATTGAGTGTCCGCTTATTAATATTCTCAACACTTTTTTCAATCCCAAACCTCAAAATCAAGTTACTGTTTCGAATGATAATGGTTTAAAACCTAACAATATAGAGCTACAATAGAATTTAGCGATAACGATTTATAACAATAACAATTGTGGTCATAAAATCTTATGAATGCTTAAAATGCTTGATTAAAAATATAATATTTTTTTATTTTTATTTCAAAGTAATTGAAATTACATTTTTTATCTTGAAAACATGTAATATACAATGACGAGCATGCTCGGCAAAATCCAAGTGCTCGGTGCTCGTTTTTTGAAGGTGCTCGAGTAGCGAGCGCCAAATGAGCACTATGTCCAAACTTTCTGTCTATTGAAATGTTTATATTTTAAAGCTGTTATCCTAAACATATGTCATGCGAAATGCATTTATAACGTCAAAAGTGATATCAAATCTCATTCAAGTATATGCTTAATAATAATTAGTTGATGTCATTTTGTAAATAAGTCAACTATTTTGACAGGAATGAAAATAACTATTGAATACTGATTTTAAAATTAAATCTAATTTTGTTTAGATTTGATATTAATATTAGATGTTAATTAAGCTTTTAGAATGAGTTCTCGAAGTGAAAGAAGTGATGACATTGACATTGATATAATTAGTTATACAGAAGTAAGTTGAACAAGCGTCCAGGTTTGAGCTGAATAAGTAAAAAATTCTATCACAAATGCTTTATCTTATTAATAATTCAGTGAATATTGATTCTAAGCTAACGTATTTTAATTGATTGGAATTATTCGTCTCTAATTTCTTGTTCAGAGCTTTACAATTATATTAAAGATAACTTGTGCTACAAAATCTAGAATGCTAAAAAATCACAAAAGAAATTTAATTAGTTTAACAGTTAAAATTTTGTAGCTTTTTATATTCATTGAGTACTGTAAATAAATTTGAAAGCTAAAAAAATCTCAAAAGAGGGACCCTTCAACATTTTTTGTCCAGATTTGGGCCCTACAAGACTTGGTCACCCTATACAGAAGTGAAAAAGAAGACAAATGGAAAATAGTGACTTCATTAATAACATTAATGAAAAATTATTTAAATGCAAGTATTGTTCTCAGAAGTATTCGCACAAAATTTCAAAAACTATTATGAAATGATATTATAGTAATCAATATTCTATGTCTTCAAAGCAAATGAAAATGACTTCTTTTTCAAAGCTAGTTTTCAGAAGAGCCAAATACCTTTTTAGTTTTAACGCTAAGCCTAAGTGCTTGGTGCTCGTGCTCATTACCGAGCACCAAATGTTCGAGTACTACTCATCATTGTTTGATATTTTCTATGATATAGCTATAAATAATATGCTTATAGTCTCTAATGAGGTTTTGCTTAAATAAAATATTTTGCAATAATAGTTTACATAAAAGGAGTTTAAAACGTTTTAACTTTAAGATAGAACTAATTATTGAATAATTTAGTTTAAAAGAAGTTTAGTGTGTTTGAACTCAATGTTTAAATACTTAGATTCGGAGTAAAAATTAATTTAATGATTTGATATTTTAGTTACCCATAATTTTAAGCAATAAAATATTGAAGTTTAGACCGTTTAAAACTCTTAGACTAAAATTTCTTGCTTTTTAACCATTTTCCAGTGCTTTTAATAAATATTAAAGTGTTTCACAAAAAATCTCAATTTATCAATCAGCTCAGCTCAGCTTAGCTCAAAGGCAGCTTAGCTCAGCTCACAGCTTAGCTCAAGCTCAGGGTAACTGAGCTGATGTTCATCACTACGTATGAGTATATTTTTAAAAATTTCTAATACAACCTAAACTAAAGTAAAATTTTATTAAGTTCTTATTATACCCTCGATATTGTTTCTAAAGAAAAGTTTAAACGCAATACATGAATTTTAAGTTGTGATGTTCTATATTTTTGCAATAAACATGATCTCTAAATAAATCAACATTCAACTATATTAATTTTAGGTTTTTTCAAGTTTGATGTTTGTGTGCTTCTTGAACAAAGACTATATTTACATCATAAGAAATTTTCTAAATTATTTTTCAATTTTCATGAACTAATAAATATTGTTTGCAGAAGGCAATATGAAATAATAAAGACATCATAGACTTGTGTCATCATTATGATATTATGAAAGTCACTTTATGAATGTCTCAAATGAATTTTTGAATTATTATATAATGAAAAATGTTATATAGAACATCTTTAAGTCGTAAGTTATTAGTATTGATCGAAACTAAGTTTAATCTCACATAAATAGAATTTTTGTATTTTGTGTAATTAGAATAAGATTTCTTAACTACTATCTAGTACTTCTACTCTGTGTTCATAAAACGTAAGCTCATTAATAATTCCTAAGAGTTTCACAGTTGTGAAAATTAATTCATTTTATTATAAAATATTTTTATTCTCACTCAAATTTATATATTTAGATTATGAATAAAGTCTGAAAACAATGTATTCAATCCTAATAAAGTTTTATCATCAGAATTAGTACTCGTTTGCTGTCAAGCTATAATATCCGTTCAGTGAGAGCTAAATTGCTATTATAATTATAGTATAAGAAATTAACTTCCAGAACATGATTGGCTCAATATTTTTTAATATCATATTCTGATAAGATATTAGGCTAAGATCACATTTGTTGTTTTGTTATAATTGATAACTTTGATGTATTTTTAAATTACATTAGAATACTTGACGCCACAATTACTGCAAAGTCTGTGAATCTAATCTTACTTTTAGCCAGGCATATAGTAAATTTGTTAGAAAACCATTTTCGTTACTACATGTTTCCTTATACTAAACCTAAATTAAATTTTATTATTAACAATAAGAGTTGACGCTTTCTGAACTAATCCTACGAAATATAGAAAATTGTTCATTTCCGAAACTGCTCATGTGCACAGTGCACCCGACTATACTTTATATCTAAATTACCGAAATGGTTGTTTCATATTTTATTTTTATTACTCGATTAATAGTAACAACGATATAGAAGAATAAATTTAATAAAAACCAGAGGATGATATGGTTTTCCGAGTATTGAAGAATATTTTATTGATTTAATTCTAATAAGTAACCATTAATCTTGAAATTTTTTAATATCGACTTGCTAAAAATATTGTATAATTAGATTAGGAAATAAATATTTGATAAATAGTTCTGAATTTGAAGGTTCGTGAATATTTAATCGTATTTTATAGATAAAAATCAATTCATCAATTTTTAATCAAAATAATTTGTTAAATAAATTTGAATCAGATTAAAATTTTTATTTATTCAATGGTTATCTCAATTTAATCTATTTTATTGAATTCAAATGCAAATATTTACATAGTGATTAACGTTTTCTCTCCATATTATATGTAATTCGGGACTTCCAGAGTCTCGAAGCCAAAATTTTCCTAGATTCGAGAAGTTTATTTCGGAAATACCATACTCTAATAAAAATCTAGCCTCAAAAGACAATAAAAAATAAATTTATTTGAATATGTCGCAATTATTGATCTATAGGAGTATAATATTTTGAAGTTATAGATAAATATGGAATATTGGTATACCGCACGGAATATTGTTCTCTATTTGTATTCAGGACGTAGAATATAAACTAATTAGATCTTAAAATAATCGAAAAAACAAAATTTGAAACTTATAATGTCAAGTAGTACAGTTGCTATGCTGGAGTTCTCTAAAGTAGACTCTTTGACTACATACTGTATACAGATCTTACATATATCTGTTGAATGAACATTTAGTTTCAAATATTGAAGTATCTCTGACTAAATGAATCAACTTTCAATTATGCTGTTATTGATTTTTATCAAGTTTGATGGTTACGTACTTAAACAAAAACTATGTTCACATTAGAAATTTTCTAAATTATTTTAAAGTTTTCATGATTTAATAATGGTTATTTGCAGAAATCAATGGAAATAATGAACAAGTCATAGACTTATGCTTTATATCATAAAAGTAAACTAATGAATGCCTCAAATGAATTTTTGAATTATTACTCAGCAAAAGAAGTTATACAAAACATCATTAAGTCGTAAGTTTTTAATGTTGATCGAAATTAAATTTATGTAATCATAGTAATATCTGTCAACTTCTTTCTAGTACTCGCGTTCTGTATTTCTAAGACATGTAAGTTAATAATCCCTAAAAGCACCGGAAACTTCTTGTTTCTTATAAGATGAAAATCAATTCATTTTACAATCACATATTTTTACTCTTATTTAAATACATATCTAGATTGTGAATGGAATATGAAAACAGACTTCAATCTTAATAAGGTTTTACCACCAGAATCAGTACTCAATTCAGTTGATTCTCATTTGTATAGAATCGGCTTATCTCTATTTCCAAATGAATTTGTCAAAAGGAAAAGATTTCAAAATCCAAAATTTATATTCGTTATTCAATTACAGCTCGTGATACGTTGTATTATTTCATCATTTCATCCTGAAGAAGATTCAGACTTTTATTTATACATAGGTGATTGGGCATATTTTATCAACGCTGGAGTATACGGCAATATTGCGGAATCTGTTGCAACATTGGTTGCAATTATGTCTCAGATACTTCATTACTATAACTATAAGAATGATATAAAGCCCTCTTATCTCAAACCACTTCAAATGCTTTCGGGATTGGTTTCACCGAAAAGCATTGGTCTCTCAAATAAACAAGACATCTATAAATTGGTTAAAATTGCGAAAATCCTATTCTTCACTTGGAAATTTATAACTAATACAACATTCTGGTTCGGCTTTATTCTAGCATTTACAGCATTTGTTGCAAATGCATCGATCCAGCAATTCCTAATATTTGGTGTTCCTTATACTATTTTATTCGGCACTACTGCCTATTATATCCACAGTATTATTATCTCACAAATAGTTTATTTCTATATAATATGCTATTATCTCAAATGCAAAATATTCAGAATCAATGAACGAATAAGAAACTCACTCAAAGCTCCAAGAAAGTCACATTTGGATTTGGTGAGTTTGATTCAGACCTTAATGTCAATACACCAAGAAATCAATGATTATAACAATAACTATTGGGCGAAATACTTGTTTTGTATTTGGATATCATTCGCATCCATAATCAGTATACTTGTTTATCAGTCCTTGTTCGTAAAAAGCGATTTCCTGTCAAGTTTCCTTCTTTCCTGTGTCAGTCTTATATTTATTTGGATCCTACTATTAGTAATAAAGACTGCGTCTTCAGTTCATTGTGAATCTAATCAATCGTATAAGTTATTGAATTCTTATATCTTATCATTCAGCGGCAGTCGTTTGAACACATTTAAACGATTGAAGGTTTGAATTAAATTTTATGTAATCGAAATTAAAATGTTTATTAAACTTATTTTGATTAAAGTTAATGTCGTTAATTGAGAGATGTGGTCAGAAAAGAGTTGGATTTTATTGTTGGAAACTATTTATTATTAACTATTTTCGTGGATATGAAGTCAGTATTGATTTCTATTCAATTTAAAACAGATTAATTAAATTGTCTTCAATAATTTTTAATCTAATAGATGGTGACGCTTACAATCATTTTTCTCTTAAAATTAATCGAAGTATCGCAAAATGACTCGTCAAAATAGAAGACTTCACACCTTAACAGACGTTCAATGCTTTAACCTTTAGAGTTGTAGTAAAAATTAAGAAATTTTCCATTATTTTGATATGAGTGTTATCAATGATACAATGCAGTTAATAACACTCTTTAACCCTTTGTCACAACTTAATTTCCGAAAACGTAAAATTCACTGTGGCACAAAATGTTACCCCATCTTTTCCATGCTATAGATATGTTTAAGGTTAGTTCTGATGGCTTTCAAATCAAAGTTAGCTCTTGTTTTCGAAGCTTTAATTTACCAATTGATTCATCTGCTACAGCGCCATCAATGGTTCAAATTGCTAGTATCGACGGGAGTGACACAATGATTTCTGTGTGAATGAATAGAAGACTTGTGATTGTTCATAAATTTAGTTATTTTATGATATTAAACAAATCGTTTATCGGTAGTTTACACGAAGCAACAGAACAGCATGTAAAACGTTCGCTTAATATTTTTGAAACTCGATTAATTAGTAACAAACATACTCACGAAGTGGTGGTACGCCTACTTATAAAAGATGTATATATTTTTGAAAAGTACTCACCGAGACAAGTTCAATAGTGTATATCATAGCCGCCCCAAATGAGGAAATAGACTGAAATGCGGGAATAATTTTAAGGCAAAATATGGGTCTGTTGCAAATATGGTATCAAAATGTAAGTATTACAATTTTAAGATCGAATCCCGAGTTTATTTTTGTATTTTCGTCTCCTGGCCAATACGGACTATCCCCGAATGGGAATTTCCAGCACCCATTAGCTGGAGTTGAAATTGACATCACACTGCGAAATAGTGTGATAAGGATGCATTCTCTCATTCATAATCAGATATCCGTTTTTGTGTTTGCCTCCATGATCAAATATGCATGGACCGAGTCCGTGTACTTCAAAGACTCCTCTTAACCTTTTGAATCTGTGAACCAAGTGTGCTTCAAATTGAATCATATTGTGTTGAAGTAATGGTTATGCCAACTACGTCTTCATCTGTTCTAGTTGGTGTAGTAATATCTTATTTAGATTATTCTTTATTGACTTACACTATCAAAAAATCCCGGCGGGCACTGGGAGTCCCTATTCGGGGATAGTCCACATTGGCCAGGAGACGAAAATCCAAAAATAAACTAAAGATTCGGTCTTAAAATTATAACGCCTACATTTTGATACCATATTTGCAACAGACCTGTATTTTGCCCCAAAATTAGTCCTCGCTTTTCGCCCCATTTCCTCATTTGGGGTAGTAATAATATGCACCATTAAACTTGTCTTGGCGAGTAATTTTCAAAAATATATACATCGTTTATAAGTAGGCGTACCACTTCTTGAGTATGCCTTGTAAGTTACGTATTACGACAATAAAGGTGTTCAATTAATGAAAGCAAGTTTACACAAGTATATAAAATATGTTACAAAAAATCAAACCACTCAAGAAGTGCTTCAAACTTAGATTAACTGCAAACATGACTCTACCGCCATATTTGAATTGCGGCAATCTATTCATATTTTAAGACTAACTAAAATAAAAAGTAGTTTCAGAAACATTTATATCAAACTTTCTGTTCATGAATCTCAAAATGAATTCCTTTATTTCGATAGTTCAACAGTTTTCAAGAACAGTACTGAAATCTCTAATTCAAATTATCTGTTGAATAAGAAATATGTTTAGTTCAGACTTATTTCCATATAAATTTATTACTTCATAACAACGAATAGTGTATGATAAGCAAATTCCACTCATTAAATCCAATTCTTTTCAAACAAGTTCTTTGAACCAACATTAATACTGGTTTATAAGAAAAAGTCAACCATTTTTTAAGTGCAAAAAAAGCTTGAAAACCCTGAAATCATATCTAAATTCTAACATTATCAGGTAGAGACCTCATTCTACTTATGCAAAAATTCAAAAAATTATAAGATTTATGAACTTCATATAGTACTGGTCATCAGAATTTATGGCTCTTTAACTTTTGATAGACGAGATCTAAATTGTATGATTTTGTATACAGATTGAAACATTCAAAAGCTGACTATGGACCAAATTTCGTAAATGTAGAAAAATTTTTAGATTACGTCATCTCAATTAAAACATGTGTTTTTCATAGAAAAGCATTATCAAATTTTGTTGATTGCTTTTCGCTCTAGAAATTCCAAATTTATTGCAATATTGTGCACAATATTTGATGACTTTATTGATATAGCAGTGGGCAAAATAATCGGACACCGTCTATGGACTTATAGGCTGACTAGTGATATTGTGGCCCAAAAAGTTTTCATACAACGAACTTATTGCATTTAAGCTTTAATTTGACACCTCTTTAGATGTAATAACCAGACAAATAAAAAAATTGTGTCTGTTTGAAAAGGTCCGGTAATTTGTCTTCTACTATACATTACCAAATAAATCTAATCGCAAGTCTTACATTAACAAGAACGAAACAATTGATCCAACAATAACTAAAGCATTAATTGCAAACTTGAGTAATAGACAATGAATTCAGGTTTTTATAGGATCAATTAGATAAAGAGATAAACTGGTAGTATAGAGATGACTTTATGCAGATTTGATCATAATTTCAATGGTAGAAGTTTAGAAGCATCAAAACTTCTTTGCATCCATTCCATATTAATCTTGTATTTAACTTACTTTGTTCGAGTCAGCAAAAAGTATGTATTTATCACAAATTAAAAACTCTTAAATCGATAACTTTACAGCTATATGTCAAACATGAAATAATGATAAAAACAAATATTGAGTTATAGGAGTTTCTACAGTATTTCTAAACTTTAAAACTTAGATTTTACAATAAACTTATTTACAGTATTGAAGCTTTTCTTGTTGAAACTTAATAGTAATAGAATTGATTATTAAATTTATTATAAAGGATCGAGCTCCATAACCAAAAGGCATAACCAGAGACTAAAAATACTTAAGTTCTGGAATCAGTATTTGTTATATCTTATTATTAAAAAATGATAGTCGTTTTTCGACCTGGTTTTATCGAAATAGAACTTTATAGAATTAATGCGACGAACAAATGAAACATTTGTATTCTTTAGTTCAATTTTTGTCATTTGTTGTAACTTTATTTTAATTAAATATTTGTGAGCATTTCCAGAATGTCTTTATAATAGAATCAATAGTAACATCTCTATACAAGACCTAACTGATTCAAACTAATTTTTAGATTTGTTTCAATAATATTCAATTAATTTTCGTATACTACACAACAAAACAATAATCTAATAACACAATAACTAGCCAAAAGCCAGTCAACATTGCAAGACAAGGTCGAGATATATAAACGTTTTTATATACCTTGAAGTGAGTTTCATGGATAACCATTTTGTAAGAATCTTTTAATATGATTAATTCAATAAAATAAATACAGCAGTTAAATGAACAAGATATTTTATTAAGAATAAAAACTCTAAATCTAATAGACTATTCTACTGCTTATTGATCTTTAAAGTTTAGTACGAACAGAGAAAATAATTTTTATGATTAGCATTAACAAAACTTCTCCTCCGTCATCGTGGACCATTAAATCACCTCAAAATTTTCATCGCCTGAAGTACAAATTAATATTTTGCAAAACTTTCTTTAGTACATTTAATAATTATTCAGGCTATTTAATAGTTCAAGTTTTTGCAATCTAGCTTAACCCAAACTAACTTAAACTAACCTAATCTAGCATATCCTAAATTTAATTATTGAAAAAATTTAATTAACAAAATTTCTCCAAAATTTAGATGATTGGTGAAAAAGTAAAACATTTTGCAAAATAGTGATGAAAATCTCCAAGCGATATAATGATGGGCAATGAAGTTGCGGTGATGAGATGACCGCAACTATTACTATTGCCAACAAAACTATTTCTAAAAGAATGCACAGACCATTAATTTTAACAATATTTAGCTAAATCTTGAAAGGTACATTTCTTGGCACAACATTCATCAATAACTCCTCGTTTAGCTCTTTTAGAAATCGAACTAAAACTCTGATTTGCTGAATTGACTGAAAAAATCAAATTTCAAATAAAGATAGCACTAAATTTGTATAGAGTCTTACCTGAATTCTCATTCCTCTCATCCTCAACTGAATCATAATAATCCTGTGGACTGCAAACTATAGCCAATGCCTTTATAAGTTGATGGCCACAATAGTGTCTACCATAATAAGCTCTATTTGTCGTTTGCTGCTCGAACGGGTCTGATTTAGAAACTTCTCTACGAATATTCTCAATGAAATCAGGTCTTGGAATTACATTAAGTCTATTACGCTCGTTGTTAACAGGATTGCAGTTTACACTTAACGGCAAAATCAGAGCCAAAACTGACAGAAAAGTAATGATCTTTGATAACATTTTTAGCCCAGCAAAAAAGATAATAAATTCAATTCAAATATTATATTTAGTTTGAATATTAGGGTACTTATTATTCAGAATCAACTTTTTTACTAAATGTTGAATAGCTATCAATAACATTACTTTTTCAATGAGTTGTCGTGAGGTCTGTTTTTTCATAAAGGATGTTTAATAAGGATGTTATCGAAAGACTTGTTTTTACTAGTTATTAGTTTATAAGCTGAGAAATTTTGTCATAAACAAAACGCAAATCATGTTTTAATGAAGTGAAACTCTTATGATACTTAGCAGTTACTCAAAAATTGTTAGGAATAGGATTTATTTGTCATTGAATCAGGGAAATATGCGCTTGTTTGTAATCAGAGGAGAATCCAGATTTCATGCTCTCATATGTGAAAATATTTGATCCTAGAACACAATCCTAAAGTTTTTTAAATAATAACTTGTTTGTGATAACTAAAGTTTGTATTTGAACGTAAACAGTTATATAAAATCGAGAGAATGAAAATTTTCATTTACTGAATAATCAAGATTCAAATAATACAATCGCATATAAATCTTAATCCTAATAATTATCTATCTATTGGATTGGTACAAACTTAACTAAATTGCTTTTAAGTTTTGATATCACTTGAAGACTTAAAAACTTAAAGAAAGATAAATATTTGAATATACTGGCGCTCAATAGTCGGCAAACTTCTAAATGTTTACAAGGAGCATGAATATATGTAATTTTGTTATTCGATAAACAACTAAAGACATAAAAACAGTTTAAATCCTTGGATGAGTGGAGAAGGGATCATTTTTTTTCTATAAAATACTAGCATTATAACATAGTTTTCAATCATTTTCACAAATCAAATAACTACAATTAAAGTTCTAAAAGATATATATTTGATATAAATTAACTAAGGTCTGTACTTGAATAATAATGTTACAATTATTCAATAGTTTTCTAGATTGCGGATTCAATTGTTCTTCAGAAATATATGAAATCGTTTGTGTGTGTGTGTGTGTGTGTGTGTGTGTGTGTGTGTGTGTGTGTGTGTGTGAGAGAGAGAGAGAGAGAGAGATCGACTACAATGTATTAAGTCCATATTTAAAATCACTAAAAGCGTAGTAATAACTTATAGGTTGAGTATATAGCTTTACTCATAAACACTGACCTCAATGTTAGAGCTTTTGGTAGTACACGGTTTTATCTCTCTCTCTCTCTCTCTCTCTCTCTCTCTCTCTCTCTCTCTCTCTCTCACTCACTCACTCACTCACTTTCTCTCTTTCTCTCTTTCTCTATCATAAACGATTTCATACAACGCGTATTTTTATGTATGAGTTTTGTTTTGTTTTAACTTATATCTTTCATCATATATCAAACAATGTTTAGCCAATTCATCAAAACTATATTTTTTAGCACAAGATTCGTTACTAACTTCACGTTTATTCTTTCATGAAAGTCATCATAATCTTATATTACTAGAAAACACTTATCGAGTGCATATCATGACTAGGATCAGTTTTGTCTTCAATCGAATTATATCTAAAGAAATCCGAATGACTGTTATAGATCACAGATAAAGTTTCGACTGATCCTTGAAAGCAAGAATATTTTCTTGAATCATTGTTCGGTTTTGGTCATTTAGCCTTATTTCAATAGCATCTGACCTTCCTCAATTTTCGAATACATTAATCGAAACATTGAATCTATAAACAGGATTGCAATTGAAAACTAATGGTATTACAAGAACCAAAGTTGACATAAAAATATAAGCACTCATAGTAACTATTTATAAATTGATAAAACACAAAATAAAGCTCAAAAAATATCACCATGGAAATTGGTCAAGAATTACTTCATTAACTAATTGAGAAAAATATCGAACAAAAAAGGTTTTAGTAACAAATTTAGATAAACAAATTTCTAACCGTGTGCTTAGGAAATGAATTAGTTTTTCATAACTTAAGTTTCATAATAATAGTCAACAACTGTTCAGGAAACAGCTAACGATAGGATTTCGGTCGGCTATCATTTACAATATTTAAGATAATTTATTCAAAACATTTTGTAAAAAGTAAAGGCTATGATAAAAATAAATTAAATGATTTAAAGTTCTTGAAATAATCACCACGATACTATATATATTAAATTAAATCATAGTCAAATTGTACCGATTGAGCCATTTTTAACAATTAATTTCTCCTTAATTCCTGCCTCAATTAGAGGTTTGGGATCATCAAGAAGTGTTCCGAACTAGTGATCGACAAAGTACTAAAAGGGAATTCCTGTCCTGTCCTGCATTCTCGAAACCGATTCCTGTCCTGTCCTGTCCTGAGCCCTAAATTTTCATTCCTGTCCGGTTTTCCTGTTTTCCTGACATTCAATGTGTTCGAAAAATTATTTGTTCAAAAAAATCAAATGAAAATACAATCAATGAATGCATATTCAATACAAATCAGAGTTAGATCTAATAAAAAGCAATTCATTTACGTTCTGTGAACTAAGTCTCGAACGATGGTCAGTGAGTATTAGAACAGCGGCACTGAAATTCCTTTCGCTTGAAAGGTTGGTCGCAGGGATAGACAGCAAACGAATAGCCAACCGATAGAGTCGGGGATAAGAACTTCTATTTTGTTCCCAATATCCGAGTAATGAAGAATTTATGTCAAACTTATGTCCAGTTTTCATTTTACAGGAATTTTACAGGAATTTAGAATCGAACAGGAATTCCTGTCCTGTCCTGTAGTTATGATAGCCTTTCCCATTCCTGTAAATTCCTGACCAGGAACAGGACAGGACAGGAGTTCCTGCAGGAATAGGAATTCATGTCAAACACTATTCCGAACAAGTCTTCCATGTGGGCTGCATTTGGAATAGAAGTAGCCATCAAACTGTCCGACAAGTTCTTCTTAACCCCTCCTACAGACCATACATCAGTTTCACCATTACTTCAATCAAATTAAACAACTAATTTCAAAAACTTTCGACAATAGTAACAAACCTGAATATAATATTGCTCGAAAACCTAATACTATGTCGATCTCCAAATTCAATTTTTCATATCCTTTGAATCAGGAACAATTTTCAATAAATTGAGTTTTGTTTGGCTTTGAAGCTTCGAACATATTGTTGACACCATTAAAACACAAGGTATCCCCAACTTGAGCGCATCCTAGGAAAGACATAGTCGACTGCTCGAGATATTTACCTTTAAAGTACAGATCAAGACATTCAAATTCTTCAGTATAGTTTTCATACATATTCATAGCTCTAGCCAAGGAAGATATCAATCTATAATTATCAAAACTAGACTCTGATAAATGACTGCAAAACTTTTCGATAGAATATACTGGCAATGGTTTTATGATATTTCGTGGAAGAGGACTATTGCTCATTGACAGCGCTAAATAGACTGACAGATATAATTAACGAATGTCTCGATATCTTTATATGTTAGTGAAGTGCAAATATTGAACTGTTTGGTCAGTAGATCTAAACCTGACTTCGTATTAGTGACTCGTCTGATAGAAGCCCATAATTGTCGGATGTTTTGTACACAAGTCTTGAAAACTTTCGTGAATTCTTCGATTATGAATACATAGAATTGTTCGCAGTTTTTCTCTTCAATCTATGGAGCATTTGAAGCTAAGGTTCTATTCAAGTAAAAATTTACTTTCATTTGACTCGAGTCTGAAATCTATTATGATTTTTGAATACCCAATGAAATACGCTGATATTTTTATTGAATACTAGTAGCTATAAATCCTCCATAAGAACCACTAAAAACGACTACTGGACTATTTTCTGCTCCAGAATTTTTAGATTTTATATGATCGACAAGTAATACAAAATCTTTTAGGACTTGTTCAATCGTCATGTAGTAAAAAGTATTGTTCTGTTTGAAAATAAATTACCAAAAGTTATGCAAATGAGTGATTGTTTCAATCATACTTCTAATGGTGGATAACGTATCGATTTTGCCATATATCGATGTTCGGCGAAAACTAACATCGCATTGAACTCTCGCACCCAACTAAACATTCCTAACTGAAATTTTAACACTCAATTGATTTTAATTTTATTTCATCAAAAAACTACTCACAACAAAATCAACATATCCTGCGACGTCTCCTTCATGTACCAAATAGAAAAATATTGGATATCCTTTGCACCAAGGTCTTGATAGTATAATATATCTTTGTTGAATGTTTCCGTATTTACAAAAGAAAAAATGATCAACCTTAGGTGAAGTCAAGTATAATTAATTTTTATCCAATAATTAAAAGATTTTTAGCCTAACATATAAATTCACACATCTTTTGAAGATTAGAGAGTTTTATCGTTTTGCATTGAAATTATTAATTGACTAATAGCTTCATCGCTTTAACAAGAAGCTGATTTTCGAAAAATTGAAAGAATTTTATTAAATAAATTTAATTTCAAGAACCACTATTGACAAATAGTTATTTTCTTTATTTGAGTCAAAATATAAATTTGGGTTTGGGTTAGATTGCCAAAATCTATAGCTTTGGATAAAGATTTAAAGTCAAGTTACTTCTTTTTTCTACTGCTTTTATTACATGTTATTTTACCCTGTAGTGTTAGGCTTGTTATACTATTCCGACTCGAGCTCCACAACCTAAATGCATAATTAGTGGCTAAAAATACTCATCTTAAGTTCTGAAATCAATATTTATTATATTTTCAACAATATCGGCCTTTATTTGATTGCAACTTTTTATTATAAAAATATGAGAAATGAGTGAGGTATCAACGAATTAAGAGTACAATAGATAATTAGTTCGTAATATAAAATAACATATAGACTGTACTTTTAATATGTCTAGCACAACTTGTTTCAAATGACAGTAATATAAACATTTATAGAATTTTAAGTTTTAAGGATTCTCATCCAAAAATCTATCAAATTCACAATTATTTCTGATAATACATTCATTACAAGGTCTGTAAATGGGAGCTTGGCTCAAAGGCCTTCATCCAATGACTCTCTTCTAAAGTTTTTTATTATGACTTTTTAACTACAAGTTAGATCTGATGATCTGTAAAATATAATGTTTTAGTTAGTAATAGTGTTGATCTTATCTTATTGCCTGTTGTTTTGTGAACGTGTCTTAATACAAGTGAACAAAATTAAAAATTAGTTACCTTACAGTATCATCTCATGTTCAATAATTAGTTTCAAACTCTGTTTCAATAAATAGCCACCAATCAGAATACTAGAGGTATATACAATGGTAGATAAGTTTTACCAAGTAAATAATTTGATTAATTCTTTGAATAATTCGATTCGCAAGTATTGGACATGTAGTAGAATACTGAAGATTAGCGAAAAATTTAAAATTAATGTTAACAATTGATTATAAGTCATTTACTTAGACTTATTTATTTTACTATTTTTCTACTTCTGAACAAATACTTGTTTTTATGACTCTAAAATTATAGATAAAATCCATTCACTTATCACTCTCTGTCGATTCTTATCTATTCTCTTTCATCATTAATTATCTAACATTGAGTATCCAAACGAACAAGTTATTTAGCATTGAAGAGAATATACTCTATATTTTATTTTGAGAGTACAAGTTGATTTTTCAGCTGAGAATTTATGAACCAAAGGCGTAAGGCTGAAAATTTTATGCTAACAAGTTTAACATCAATAATAACATTAAATCCTAGAATTTTTTATGAGTCCAGATCTCTAGTGAGATACTTATTTAAAAACTCAAAAAGGGTTAATATTGTATCGCTAATTGATCATGAAACAAGTATTATTTTTATCAAACATTATAGATGAGTTTAAAATGAGTTTAACTCAGCTCAAAAATGAAATACTAATTCAATTCAAAAGAAGTGGAGTCCATCGCTAATTATAATTACTAATATTCCAGAGACCATATAGATCAAATCAATATTGGCCTCAAGGGACTATGGTCGGATAAGAAGAATGTACTCAAATAGAATAATCAACATAATTAATTTATAGTACTCATCATCCCTCACCAACCATATGCAGGAAAAAAATCCAAAATTGACAGGAGGAGGAGTTATGAATTTTTTCCGAAAAATTTTACTGAAGGGTATATGGGTCAAAAATGAATTTAATCCCTTTGTTCACCTCCAAACTAAATGTAATTTTCAAGTATTATAGGCACTAGTGAGAAGATATTTTTCACAAAGTATCAAAGTGATACAAGAGTAGCTAGGGGGCGTTTCGAGCGATCAAAAAATTTACCATTTCGAGGAAGTTTGCACACTCCCTATGGGTTCCTGGGATAACTTTCACCGAAATTTTATTGTATACTTTTAAAGTAGACATTATAAGGGGAAAATTGTCTACTGGGCTCAACAAAATCCATCGAGTAGTTTTTGCGCTAGAGGCAGTTAAAGCTTTGTATATGACAATACGAATATTGAACTTACCTTACGATATTACATTTCTAAATGTTTATATATAGTAATCTCATAGTAACGTAATATCGTAAGGTATGTTCAATAATAATATTGAGTATAACTTTGAGCTCGTCTAAGCGTAGTTGTTTGGTCCACTCTGGATCTGTTGCCGAGGCCCATGTGCTGTCATCTATCCAAGTCCCAATCCCGCACACTTCCTCGATGATGTGTGCGTTGAAATGGAGTAGGGACAAGAGCACTACTCTGCTTTGACTTTTACTAACACTACTAACACTGCTAACACTACTAATATTGCTATCACTACTAATATTACTAACCTAACCTAACATAACTCAAACAATAGTACGATTATGTATACAATTTCAATATAAAATTCTTGTACATTTGCCATCTCCATAACAATATTATAGTTTATGGCAAAATTAATAGGAGTTTTTTCTTATTTTGTCAGCGGCACTTATACATGGAATTAATGACAGCATATTAAGATTAATGAACAATTTTATAGTTGCATATAGTTATTAACCCAACTTAGAATAATACAAAAAGGGATGTGGTGATGGTATGCCTTCCATTTCTAACTCTGTTAAACCAACCCTCTTTTATTCATCTAAATTGAATTAAGAATTGAATATCACATTTATCTTTTAACTCAAATGTTTTGGATCCTGTGGATCTTACATAAATTACGCCTTCATTTCGATTAAAGCTAAACTAATTTTATGGACAGCTATAAATTCGCAGATCATTTTGAAGTTGTTCATAAATAATTGAATATATTCATAAATAAGTACTGTATAGCGCAATTAGTGACGAACCTAATTATTTTTTCATGTTTCAGTAGATGGTATTGACAAAATAAGAAATTTGTAATGATAAATTTTCTGATCGCTCGAAACCCCCCCCCCCCCCCCTAGCTACTCTTGTACCACTTTGATACTTTGTGAAAAATATCTCACTAGTGCCTATAATACTTGAAAATTACATTTAGTTTGGAGGTGAACAAAGGGATTAAATTCATTTTTGACCCATATACCCTTCAGTAAAATTTTTCGGAAAAAATTCATAACTCCTCCTCCTGTCACTTTTTTGGATTTTTTCCTGCATATGGTTGGTGAGTGATGATGAGTACTATAAATTAATTATGTTGATTATTCAATTTGAGTACATTCTTCTTATCTGACTAATTCTCCCTAGAAACTTATGAAAATTTTAGAATGTTGTAGAATATTTTATACCATATATAATATTCTAGAATTGATTAGAACGTTCTATGAACTTGTGGAATATTCTGGAAACCTATGGTTTGTTATGGATATTTCTAAAGTAAAATCTTACTTAAAATTCAGGAACAATTTGTAAACGTATTTAGGTACAAGAGAAGGTCCACTCTACAAAATTTAAAAAGAACCTGAAAATTTACTTTAATCGCGAATTGCAGTGAATCTGAGCCTTCGAGTAAACTCGAGACGAGACAAAACAAATCGCGGGCTGAACAGACTCGATTCGAAAGAAGACCAGACTAGATTTTTTCGAGTCGAATCTGCTCCAACTCAACTCGATTTGTGCGGAGTACTAGATTTTACTAGTTATCGAAAATAATTATTCAATGAGGTAGCCAAGAGATTCAATAAGGTAGCACAAAACACTTCTAATGAGCCAGATTTGGTAAATTGACTCTGAAAACACTGTATTTAGGTTTCTAGAAAAGTTAAATTGTTGAAAAAATTAGAAGGCTAATATTTAACCAAATTAGATTAAGCGTCAGATGGCTATCATTGTTCGACTCAACAAACAATTATTTTTCAGCTCTACTGGAATTATGTTCGTCCCTTTAAGTCATACGGCAGTCCAATTCAACTAAAATATCTGAACAATCAATGACCACATTTGAAGATAAGAGCTCTTTGGTATTGAAATTATTTAAGTTTGTATTCAAATATAAAATGAGTATAAAATTTAGTATTTTAAGCTTAACGTTCATATATTACATGTTTTTTAGATAGAAAATGTGATTTCAATTACTTTGAAATAAAAATAAGAAAAAATATTTATAATCAAGTATTTTAAACATTCATAAGATTTTCTAATCACAATTGTTATTGTTATCAATGGTTATCGGTAAATCCTTTTGTAGCTCTATATTGTTAGGTTTCAAGCCATTATCATTCGAAACAGTAACTTGATTTTGAAATTTAGGAGTGAAAAAAGTGTTGAGAATATTAGTAAGCGGACACTCAATCAATATGTAGAAAATATACGACAAAACAATTGTTATCACGAAGTCTACAATTATTGTCTTTACCTATGATGTGAAGAAAAATAGCTTTCAAAGTTAAATGCACATCAGAATTTGGGCCCAATCGAAATAAAATTCAAGATCAAAATATAATATTGAATCCTGGTAAATATGATTGGATACTTACTAAGTAAGAGTCATTCAGAACATAAGTATCTCTAATGGTAAATATGCGATAAACAACTACAATGATGTGAAGCAAATAAAAACAAAATGATAGACGGACTAACGGTTGGAATCCATGCCATGACAAAAACCGATTTAGATAACCTTTAGGTTCAGAAAAAATAATTAAACTGTGGATTCATAGAAAAATAAATGGCTTCAGTTTGGTATGTAGGCCATCACGTGATATGCATATATTTCAACTCTATTCTATATGAAGAGTATATTGCGAGGGGAGGGGCATTCTAAATGATCGTATGGCAACTGCTCTATGTAATGAATAAGTATACAGGTGCAAGATTTAACCTAAGTGAAAAATGCGTCAGATCGCGAAGCTATATGACACCAACTTCAGTTTGTGTTCAATATGATTCGTGGTGGATAAGTTAAGCGAGTCGCCAACAGATACAATTAAAAACCATTCAAATCAGCAGGAACTGTTCTGCGGGATCAAGGTCAAAGGTCATGTGACCTGGCCAAGTGGAGAATCGTTCTACTCAGCTCGACGAGCTGAGTAGGACGGTATATAGGTTGAGAAGGTGTAGTCACGGCAATTGGGCATTGACCAATAACCACAATCTTATACTGATAAACTGATCTGATGTTATCGATAGTGAGATCATTAATCTCTACTCGATGAGTAGAGTTGATATATATGCATATCAGGTGATGGCTCACATATCTAAATTAGCTCACAAGCTAATAATATGATAATAAAGATGGTAACCTTCTTAATCAATCAATACCTCCTCTACCATTACATAAAAAGTAGTAAATCCAGGAAATCCCGATCGAAAACAACAATTTGCCAAGCGAAAACCAGAGCATGACAGACCAAGCGGGGGCTGATTCTTCTAAACTCCAGAACGAATTATTCCATAAGTAGACTGAAACTATCATCACTACAGATATAATCCATAATAAAATTTCGCAACTTCTACTAATAGAAACTTGTTTCCTCATCATAAACCCAAACAAAATACCGACAAAGAAACTGATGACATAAAGGTTTGTGGTCAAGTGATACCATTTAAAACTCTCGAATAGTTCAGGGATTGTATCGATTTCCAAGTGCATTATATAAGGCTTGATTCCGTAAAGTAAATATGGACCAATGCTTAGAAACAAGCCTAAAACTATCATGAAGATTGTGGTATAAATTCCAATCTTTGGTCTTTTATAGTACAATAAGATAAAAATTTGAGATATGATGTTAAGCTGAAAAATGGCAGATAGGAACCACGTTGGAGGATTGCACTGAGGAAGAAAATTGATTCGCAGTTATGGTAACTTGTTTTCAAGTTTAACTCTTATACAGTCTGAAAAGGTTTTTCTTTAACTGATGATTTCAATTAAATAGTTTACTGAAAAACTAAGATAAATGAATAATATGAAAGCATTATTTTATCTTGTTTTTCCTGCAAATGATTTAATTGCTGAACAAGATGTATTTCTGGCTAATAATCGAGTTATTTTGTAAGCCTAGTAGAAGTGCGCCAATTTGTTAGATAAGAGTCAGAAATAAACTTTTACCATCGTAATGCTCAACTCATTAGAAAGATTAGCATAAAAATTGCTTGTGAAGAGAAAAAATTGTTGATAGACTGAAGGCATTTTTGCAAGCAGGAATGATCCATCTTAAACCATCATTAATGATTGGACCATCGCTGAAAAGTGCCAATAGATAGATGAAAAGAATTGACCCAAAAAGTGGTAATGAAAATCTGATCCATCGCTTAATCAAAAATGCAAAGTAACTGAATCTTCCGTTAGTTTTATTTAGTTTTCCGATCAACCCTTAAGACATTACGAAACCACTAAATATAGTTGAAAATGAAAAACTTTTCTTAATTTTATGGATTTTATACCTCATTGAGAACATAGCGTCCACTATTTGAGGGTTTCTGGCGAAAAAATATTTATTTTCAAAAAGTAGTTTCTTCGGTACTGAAGTGTAGATACTCTTCAGAGAGATTAATCCCAACATTGACGCAAAGGTGTAATTATGTGCAATGAAGACATTAATTATTAATAGTAGTCTTATTGTGTCCAGTGATGAAAATCTGGTGTTTTTCTCGAATAAAGAACGAGTATTTCTTGTTAAGGAAAACGATAGCAATAATTCTTCAAACTTTGGTGTTTTTCCATAAGTTTTATTATTTTGATTATCGGTGATCATTGAATAGACATCGAGAGCGGTGCTCAAAATCACACATAAGGTTAGAATAGATAGCAGAGAACTGTTGAATTAGAAACATTTAAAAGTTTGAATGTACAGTGTAAGAAAAAATGATTTTCCTGTTGTGTAGAACAAAAACTATTATAGTTAGAGCAAAATCGGTTGAATATTCTAATTCTTAGTTTAAAAAATCCTTTAAAAAGAGTTTATTTTAAAAGTCAGTATGAGAGCCTTGAGCTTGAATAACATTCTTGTTCACTTTTATTCTAATTATCTGTTACCCATCGCTCACTTTTTAATTTGTTTGCAATCCATTTTCAAGTTATAAATTGAGCCACGCTTTCTCTTGCCTTTCTATAAGCAATGCATTTGATTCTATCGATGAATCTTTGCTCATCCGAATCATTAATTAATCCAGCCATTAATTGTTAATTTTTCTAGAATGATATCAATGAAAATAGTATGAAAAGCGATTAAAAACAGATTATATTAAAATTTGTTGGTATACTAACAGGATATTGTTCATTAACAACGTTACACGTTTATTAGGTTTTTAAATATAAACTCTTTTTAATGTATTTTTTAATGTAAAATCGAAATATCCAACAGATTTTGCTCTAGACTATGAGAAAATCATTTTCCTTATCCTGTATATTAAATTAGTTTAATTACATTGAGAATAGTGTGAATCTATCGTATTCGTTATCTTGATTTTTAATGTGACACTTTGGTTCGATATCTACCAGGAGTTGATTTGTGGGAAATAGAACTATGCAGAGAATAAAAATAATTTCTTAAATTATTGATTTTAACTAAAGTGCATCACCTTCTCTGAGCAAATGCTGCACATGTCGATAAGTATAGTGTGGTAAATGAATAACAAGGAATCATATGGACCTTAATATAGACTCATTGAAGAGCTATAATTGTCAAAGTCAATCACGATTATTTTCATTACTGAAGGAAATTATATACTTATTTGCTAAGTGCCTAAGTCCCAAAAGGAAATAGGAGTAGAAATTGATTAATTCTTATTATAAGCTCATGGTATTCGACAACTAT
This sequence comes from Archegozetes longisetosus, assembly GCA_018873245.2. NCBI lineage: Eukaryota > Metazoa > Arthropoda > Arachnida > Sarcoptiformes > Trhypochthoniidae > Archegozetes > Archegozetes longisetosus. The sequence continues at coordinate 5,998,659 of JAEMBT020000009.1, read as the reverse complement.
TGATTAAATCTATTCATGGGTAAGTTTATGAAAGTACTTAAATTGCACAAAAAAATGGAAAGTCGAGAATGGTTTTTGTTATGTAATCGCTGAATATATTTATCAAAACCTTCATATTCAATCTAACAATAATTTAGAAATTTTTAGACTTGTTAAGAATATCTTACTTTGATTAATAGAATTTTCCAATTCTTTTGGATTACAAGTTGATGGTATACAAATACCAAAACGAAACACAGTTCCATTCATGAGATTCATACCAGTTATCAATTTTCTGATTGAAACAAATCGGTGCCCGCCGTGCATTTTTAGTAAATTTTCAGCTGATTTAACAAATCTATTTTTCTTTTCTTTCCTTATATGTGAGTTGGGTTTAGGAAATGGAAGGATCACTTTCAATAGACAATATTGTCCTTTAATTATAGATTCGTCACTTCTTATTGGACTGGAAATCTCTAAACATTCATCAAAGTCACCAAAACTAGAAAACACTCCATCTAGAATTCCATTCGGTATTGAACCAGCTGAGTCGATAACTGAAATCAATAAAATTTTTCGAATATTGAAAATTGGATAACAGACTGGATCAATCGATACTATATTTTTTCACAACCTTATTCAAAATGAGTTTAGCTGTAATTCAATACTACTATTAGTTTTACCTAAGTTTTAAAACACTTACACTTCAGAGCCCAAAATTCTCTATTTCGGATGCCTATAGAAATCTTAGCAAATGATTCGAAACAAGCATTCGATAAATCAATATTTGTCGATAAGAACTCTGCCATTCTCAGGGTTGCCTTGTTATTCGATAGAAATAGTTGAGCAAGATTTTTCTCTAAATTACTTATTATATCGAATGTTTGATTGATGTTTTCAACATATCTACTAATGCTCTTGTTCAGCCCTCTCTCATGAATCTTCTCTATATTATCCAAAAATGCCTCGAAGTCATTACACTCATTGACATCAGGATCATAACCACAATTGTCTTCAATACAATCATTATCGAAATCTTCTGTTTCCTCACTTAAAAATCTGGTGTCATTTTTAATCCTATCCTTACAAAATATGGGATAACTTCTCAATAAAAAAAATGAATACTAACGATTGAATTTTCATATCTACTACTTATGAATTAAATTTGAATATATCACAACCTTTCTAAACCAAGATATGGGCACTTGTGACATGATTCATGATGTGTAAGCTATATTTCAAGGAAAATATGCAACACTTTCAGACAAAAGACATCAGGTATTAATTATTGAAGTGTGGACTGGGGATTTAACCCTTCACCACTACTGTAGGGTAAATTGTTCTCAAGTTTAACTTTAAAAATCTTGCTAAATCAACCAAATGTCGCAACTTCTTGAAAATTAAGGTATCATCATTCATATATCTAACTTGGAATTAGAAAAAACCTGATTAATTTGGAATTATAATTTAATTTTTAAAAAAATTTTGGTAACATCTATTTCTAAGTACAGGAATTCCCCCTAACATCCCAATGCTTCGTGTCTACTATTTTTGTCGCAGTGCTGTGATGTAGCCACCAGTAATGCGAGAAGTGATGATGAACCACTGATGAAGCATAGCAGATAATAACCAGAAAACAATTAATGACTGAATCAAACATGGAAAAAATGGACCAAATATAATTGAAAATATATCGATTCACTTAGAATTTATATAAAAGGTGAAAAATATGGGATAACATTTCACCTCCCATCTAATTCGAAGTTTTTGGAAATTAAGTTGTGGTCAAGGGTTAACACAAACAAAATTAATATTAAAATAAGACTAAATGATACAGTTAATTACAAAAATGTAATATAACAACATGTTTATTTATACATAAGAAGCCTTTGTAAAAATTAATTCAACGCCAACTCGACTGCTCTCAAGAATAAATATGATTTAAGTGTAAGTCACACCGAAGTTTGCGACTAAAGCTATGAAATTCGAAAGGGCAAAATAAATCAAAATTATTGAAAGAATAAATCAAATAGTAGCCAAGAATGAATCGAAGTTTTTGTCATCAATTGCCCAATAAGCAAAGTGCGTGCTAAACAAGAAGATATGATTGCTGAACAGAAAATCATTTTCAAAATGATAGTGTTAGAAATTTGACACATTCTATCATATTTCATCAGATCCTGTTTCCATAATTTATGATTGATATTAGCTATTTTTGTAATCGTTAAATAAGTTATAACATTAAAATATAAGAATCCACTGAGGAATATAATTAAAATAGATATTTCTCGATATTTGTTTATATTGAAAAATTCGCTCAGAAGTACTAAAATATCCTTTTCTACAAATTTTGTGAAAAGTGATTTGAAGTAAATAACCAGCAGTGAATTACAACTAATGCATGAAATCAGATTTCTTCTCAAATTCTAATTTTTATTATTGCAGTAGTCATCAAAAATGGTAATAAAATATAAATTTCCAACAAATGACTCAATTTCACTTGGGAATTTCTACAAAACATATTAGAGGAAGTAATCTTTAAACTAAATTTTTCCTTGTATTTCGTACAGATTTAGATGCATTTAAAATACTTTTAAATTAAGAAATCATAAGTAACATTTTAATCTTGATTTGTGAATCTGATGACAAGATAACTTTGTCGACTTATAAATTAATTAATAACTTTGTAGATTTAACATTATTTTATGAAACAGAAAATTAAATCCTGATTCTCAATAGACTGGAATAAACATTCTCCAGTGTTTAGAAAATAAGTGATCTTTGCTTTAGACTTAAAGAGCCTCATATTATGATATGCAATATTCGAAATTATACGGTATCAATCAAATAGAAAGGTTTCATTGATTATGTTCCTCGGTGTAAAAATCATATAAAAATCGATTCAAGGTGAACAGTACAGTAGAATCTGGTTATTTTGAAAGAACTTAAAACAAAGATTTCGTTCAAAATGCAATTCACTCTTTGAGTGTTTCCCCAATTTTAGAATAATCATAGACTCGATTTTATATTTGATAAGGAAGTTGACTAGTTGTCACTACACCACAGTGAATCTCATATGAATTTTGTTGCTATATGAATGTGGAAATTCATTCAAGCATTACTGTAATATTTCTTTTATTTCTCTGTTCAAATTCACAGATAAACTTCTCGATTCAGTTTCAAATATTAGGATAATATGGAGCACTCATTTCTCAAATAATCTCTGGTATAATTTCATTATAAAGTGTTGATATTACACATGAAGAACAAATTTATAAAATGATAATATAGGGCAATTTTGATTCAATTAAAAGAATATGTAATAATTTTGTCTATCAATGCTTTTAAATTCGGAAAACTTTAACAAATTAATAGAAGGAATCAGTCAGAAAATAATAGAATTTTATTGAAAACTATTCACTTTTAACTATTTCCATGGATAAGAAGTATATTTTCTACAACTTTTATTGATTTGCTACAGTAATTTACCGAAATAAGTGAACTCTTTAATTGACTAGTGATTTCTGGAATTTTGGCGATAAGTTACAGCTTTCTAGAAAAAACCAGTGATTTCTGGAAATTACTCACTCGATTTAGGAAATTCTAAAATAAACTGATAAAAGATAGAGATTTCCAGAATTTATTTTTTCCCTTTAGTGAAATTTTAAAAAGTTACACTATTAATAATTTCTATTAGTCTCCAAATTTTCGAACTTGCAAATTAGTACTGAAGGTTTTATTTGAATAGTTACAAGAATACAAAATCTTAAGATATTACAATTGCCTCACTGTAACGCTGCCGCGCTGTAACATTCGTGTTCCATCTATGAGAATATTCTTTCTGACAGGAAACAGATATTGAACACTGAGAACATCGAAAAGTATAGCGTAAATAAATTAAATATAGAGCGGCAGCGTTACAGCGCGGCAATTGTAATATCTTAAGATTTTTTATTCTTGTAACTTTTCAAATAAAACTTTCAGTACTAATTTGCAAGTTTAAAAATTTGGAGAGTAATAGAAATTATTAATAGTATAATTTTTTTCAATTTCACTAAAGGGAGAAAATAAATTCTGGAATTCTCTACCTTTTATCAGTTTATTTTAGAATTTTCTAAATTGAGTGAGTAATTTCTAGAAATCTGTAATTTATTGCCGAAATTCCAGAAATCGCTGGTTAATTCTAGAACTCACTCATTTTGGCAAATTACTGTAACAGATATACAGAGCCTTTTTTTATTGCATGCGGCACTATTGGCTATTTCAAGCTTTTGATTGGTAGATCTTCTTAATTAAAAGTAAAAGTAAACGACTATACCTGGAGTAAAGCTCACAATAAACAAAAACAACCGCCTCTGTAATGTAATAGTGCAATCATGTTTTCTATTTGAAGGTTTCATTGTATATTTATATTCGGCGGACCATAAAAAAGGATCTGTACATTTAAATTAAATAAAAAATTTTAATTTGTTTAAAGTGCTATATTCTTGATACTATTTCTGAAAATAAGTTAATAACGATTCATATAATTTTAGTTCTTATTAATGCAATAAATATGATCCCTAAATGGATCAATATTCAATTATATTACTATTGATTTTTCAAGTTTGATGTTTATGTGCTTCCTTAAAGAAAATAATATCATTAGAAAATTTCTAAATTATTTTGAAGTTTTAATGGTTTAGTAAAAGTAATAATTATAATGGTAATTATAATTATTTACGGAAGACAATTGAAATGAAAAGACATCATAGACTTGCATTTATATTAAAAATTTTATTAACAAATGTCTCAAATGAATTTTTTAACTATTATTCAGTAAAAAGCCATAAAATATCATTAAGTCGTAAATTATTGATATTGATAGAAATGAAATTTAAGTTTAAATAAAGAGAATTATTTGTATTTTATGCAGATTAGATAATATTTGTCAACTGTTATCTAGTACTCGCGCTCTGCGTTTCCAAAACATGTAAGTTTATCAATAATTCCTAAAAGAGTCACAGACTTTCTGTTTCTTATAAGATCAAAATTAATTCATTATCTATCACATATTTTTATTTCTATTCAAATATTTATTTAGATTATTAATGGAAACTAAAAACTGTGATTTCGATCTTAATAATGTTTTACCACCAGAATTGGTACTCAATTCAGTTGATTCGCACTTATATACAATCGGTTTATCTCTATTTCCAAATGAATTTGTCAAAAGGAAAGCACTTCAAAATCCAAAGTTTATATTCATTATTCAATTACAGCTAATAATACGTTGTATTATTTCATTACTTCATTCTGAAGAAGATCGAGATTTTTATGTATACATAGGAGACTGGGCATATTTTCTCAACGCTAGAATACACATCAATTTTGGAGCTTCTATTGGAACTATGGTAGCAATTATGCCTCAGATTCTTCATTATTATAACTATAGGAATGATATAAAACCCTCTTATCTCAAACCATTTCAAATGCTTTCGGGATTGGTTTCACCGAAAAGCATTGGTCTCTTAAATAAACAAGACGTCTACAAATTGGTTAAAATTGCAAAGATCCTATTCTTCTTCTGGAAATCTTTATCTAATACAATATTCTGGGTCGGCTTTATTCTAGCATTTACAACATTTGTTGCAAATGAATCGATGGGGCAATTACTAATATTTGGCATTCCCTATGCTATTGTGTTCAGCTTTAATTCTTATTATTCCTACAGTATTATTGTCTTACAAATAGTTTATTTCTATGTAATATGTTATTATCTTAAATGCAAAATATTTCGAATCAATGAACGAATAAGAAATTCACTCAATACTCCAAGAAATTCACGTTTGCATTTGATGAGTTTAATTCAGCTCTTAACGCTAATACATCAAGAAATCAATGAATATAACAGAATCTATTGGTCAAAATTTCTGTTCTATCTTTGGATATCACTCGCGTCCTTAATCAGTACAATGGTTTATCAATCATTGTTCGGAAAATTTGGTTTTCTGTTAGGCTTTCTTCTTTTCAGTGCCAGCCTTATATTTATTTGGATCCTACTATTGGTAACAAAGACCGCGTCTTCAGTTTATTATGAAGCTAATCAATCGTATAAGTTATTCAATTCTTGTATTCTATCATTCAGTGGCAGACGTTTGAATAGATCTCAACGATTGAAGGTCTGAATCAAAATTTATTTAATTAAAATCAAATCTTTATTAAACTTATTTTGGTTATAGTTAATGTCATTTATTGAGAGATGTGGCCATAAAAGAGTTGGATTTCATTGTTGGAAACTATTTATTATTAACTATTTTCGTGGATATGAAGTCAGTAATGATTTCTATTGAATTTACAAATAAATTAATCTACTCGCTTTTCAATAATTTTAATCTAATAGATGGTGGCGCTTACAATCATTTTTCTATTAAAATTAATTGAAGTATCTCAAAATGATTCGTCAAAATAGAAGACTTCGCTCTTCAACATACATTCAATGCTATTATTATTAAAGATGTAGTAAAAATTGAGAGATATTCTGTTATTCAAATATGAGTGCTATCATAGATGCAATGTAGTCTCTTTAATACAATTGACATGTTATTGTTTATTACCTAATGTTTTATTTTTTAACTTAGTCCTCACTTTAGTATAGAATATGAGTTTTCTTGATTCATCTCTCAATCTATTTTTGAATATATCCTCGACGAGAATGAGATCAAGCTTTTAATTAATTAAAGTAGTTATTAAAGCTTCTACTCAACTTAATGGAGTTACTGTTGCCATTATTGCCAATATTTTGATGTTCAAATGCGTTACTGTGTTTGTCTTACACATTAAAGATTTGGTTTGTAGTGAACGCATGAGCTTAAGCTGTCTATCGTTAGATTCACTACGACACGTGCACTTTAGTTAGACCATTTTTGTTGGCAATAAGTGGTCACTGGCTACTTCATAAATTATCAATTCTGAAGATAAACTGGTCATTCATATCTACTTCTTTTAAGTTAAAGATAATATGAATTGTGCAGAAAGAATAGTATTAATGACCTTCTTACTGTTTATTAATTTCTAATTTAATAATTTTATTTGTATTTGATTCAAAGCATATACTTTTATTCATCTAGGACAATCTCAATACGTATTATTTGTCTCCTATAATAACATCTTTCACTGTTAGGGTGACCAAGTCAAAAACTGTTAAATGCGGGACAAAAAATTTTGACCCTCTTATAAAATTTTTCTAAAAAGTTTTAATCTGATTGAAGTTACAAATCACAGTTTGAAATAACAATTATTTGAAATATAAACTAAAGATTTGATTGAGAACTGCACTTTATAAGAGTCACACACGATGTGAATGAAAACAAGGTATCAGATAAACGGATTAAAACACTTTTTATATAAAGACTTCCACATATTTTAAGATAAGAAACGTGTTGGCAACAAAATTGCATTATTTGCATTAAATAAAAACATACAGTGAAAATTTGTTTAGATAAATCTTAAAATGCATGATATTTTCCGTCCCGCAAAAGGTGCATACGGTATGCGGGACACAACTCTTAAATGCGGGACACTTGGTCACCCTATTCACTGTTCAGAATATAACCAAATATTTAAACTTTACTATCACAAATCATAATTGTAATTTCCAATGTGGAGCGGATCCCGTGTACACCTTTACTTATAATCTCTATTTTTAAAAAGGCACAAAAATATTTACCTAATGCATTCTTAAAAACACGTGAAAATTTTGTGAATCTTAAAATAAAACAATAGATAAGGTAATTGTGACGTTAATTTTATTTTATGATATAAACTTCATCACTTCGATTGCAACAGCAACTTGAAGTATTTCATAGGAAAATCAAATCTAATGAATTTAAGGTTAGACTAGTGATGAAAAACTTCTAGAAATTTTGTTTAATGAGAAACTTCCTAGAAAGTTTCTCAGGACTATTTTTCCTACTCTGTGATTATTTTGAATGCCAAAACCAAAATAAGTGACATCTTGAATATTTAAGTCCATAATGTTATACTAGTACATCACTTAAATAAAAACATTATTTCAATTAAAACATACTTTTGAGTTGAGAAAATAAAGAATTTCTCTTAAGAGGAATCTTTGCGATAGAAAACTAGAAAATTTCTCTGGAAATTTTCTTTTTAGTGCAATAAGTTAGACATACAAATCAAACTTAAATTTTTTGAGCCAATATTCAAATCAATTGGTATTTTATTTTATCAAACTTTATAGCTTATAAACCTTTCGAGTAATAAATTGAAAATGAATTGAAACAGTGGTGTCCAATATAATGATTGTGAGACAATTTTTAAAATTTATTCTGAATTTAATCACTGCCATAACCAGGTTTTCAGTTTGTGGGAGAACTAGAAATTTTTTGGCAATTTGATTATTTATCCAAATTAGTTTAAATTCATGCATTTCTTATCAAATTCTACAATAAGAATTGTTTTAATTGGAACTAATTTGGATAAATAATCAAATTGCCAAAAAATTTCTAGTTACTTCTCCTACAAACTGAAAAGCTGGTTATGGTAGTGACTAAATTATTCACAATAATTTATAAATATTAGCTCAAAATCATTATATTAGACACCACTGTTTCAATTCATTTTCAATCTATTACTTGAAAGGTTTATTATCTATAAAGTTTGATAAAATAAAATATTAATCAATTTATTTGAATATTGGCCCAAAAAATTTAAGTTTAATTTATATGTCTAGCCTTAAGTCAATTGCATTTGATTTTTCTATTTTCACATATTATTGTTAAGAATGCGGGCTTATATTATAAATTTATAACGACGTACTTACAGGTAGAAAAGTTCAACAGTTTACCACTTCTACTGAGATCCGCTTCACATTGGTAGCATGAACTCAAACCTACGATTGTAACCTAACCCTAAAGTACCAACAGCGAATGGCATCGATTTCGTTAGAAAAGAGGACAGCCCGCCTAACGTACCGCATGCGCATCCTATTGAGAGAATTAGTCATTATGCAAAACTGAATATTGAAAACTCAAAACTGCACCAAAAGATCTTACTTCTTTTAAAGGAAAGTGGCGACGAATATCAACGAAAGTAGCACAAAATTCTGCACAACAACTAATGAGCAGTATCAAAAGAAAATTGTGCGCGATTGGATATAGAGGGATTTTGGCAACAATTAAAGAAAGCAACAAAGAAATATAATAGTTGCAGATAATTTGTATATATTTTCATTAAAATGTTTGATTTTTTCTAATATTAATAATTTTTTAAAAACACCTAATATATTGTACAGTCCCTATGGTTTCATTAAAATTGATTTTTTCAAAAATTCACTATTGGACCATAAACTCATATTTGTACAGGAGATCATTCAACAGCTGAGACATTAGTTTTTGAAAACTCTAAAAATGGCCTAACTTCATATGCCTTTCCATGTGTTGTTTCCAATCAATTTTGTTATATTTTGGCACACTTTAAAATGATAAAGAATATTTTATGCAATTTTCTGCAATTAAACTTAGGCAAAATTTTTGATAAATTTTATCATGTGGAAAGAGGCTTCTTAATAATATTTTAAAGACAAGATCAATTAATTTAGGTGAAAAATGAATTATTAAAAACATGAAAATATATCTTTCAATATTTTTAATGAGAATTTTTAACGAAAGTATTCAATTACCTCGAAGAATTACTGGAATATTGAAGTTTATGCGAATAGAAGTTTTATAACACCTATCAATTTCTTAAAACTTTACATTCAACATCCTAACATTATATATAGTTCGAGAATTTTCTACATAGTTCGAGCCCCATGTGTTTACTTTATTGTATTATTTATAATATTTATCCTATTTTTAAGTATCTTCCATCAAGTAAAATGTAGGTCATTTTATAATAGTTAAAATGCATTAGCTTAAGTGAAAATTTAATTGTCAAAAGACATGAAAACCTGTTATTATAATATTTTTAATGGGCATTTTTACATGTTTTTAAACTTTATTTTAAGGAATGATAGCAATATTGATTATATAGATTAATTTATAAAATCTATCGATCAATCAAAATGCTGCCTACGTTTGAAGTCTTAAAGTAAAACATAAATTGAAAATTTATACTTTTAGTTTTGTTGTTACGTAAGAAAGTTTGTGATCGTGTAAAAAACAAGTTAAACGTATAGCGATGGCAATCAAAGAAACAGTTTTTGATCCAAAGCATATTTTGCCCCAAAATAAAATCATCAAATGTGCTGCATCCAAATTTTATCAAATTGGTTTATCTCATTTCCTTATGAGTTTGTTCATAGAAACAGATATCACAATCCGTTATTTGTTTTCATAATGAATACACAGCTCTTTATTCGAAGTATTGTTATATTATCAATAAGTGATAAAAACAAATATATATTTATATATCTGGGAGATTTCTCCGAACTGCTTGGCATCAGAATTCATCTCAACCTTTATGTATTCACAGTATTATTAATACCAATTTTATCGCAAATCATTCATTATTATAATTATAAAAATGGAACAAAGCCCTCATATCTCAAACCATTCGAAATGATGTCGGGCTTAGTTTCACCACAAAGTGTTGGTCTCACAAATCAATCAGATATTTACAAAATGATTGATTTAACTAAAAAGCTATTTACTTTAACTGAAATTCTAACTAAAATAGTAGTACCCGTAATAGTATCTCTCGCATTGTTTATCATATTTTGTTATAACTGTCCCATTAATGAAATTATTATTTTAGGGATACCTTATAGTATTTTGTGGGGTGTGAATGGTTATTTCATGTATATTATCATATTCTATCAATTCGTTTACCTTTATATTATAAGTTATTACATAAAGATTAGAATACGAGCACTGAACGAAAGAATTTCTAAAAATGTAAAACGGGTAATACCACATATTTTTCGTATTTTAAAATCTTTCGACTCTATATATAAGGAAATGAGTGCATACAATCACGAATATTGGTCTACATTTTTATTTTTAGTCTGGTTCTTATTTACTATCATGTTGAGTACGTTTTTATACATGACATTATTTATCAAAACGTCTCCATTTATTGAACTTCTTTTTATTTCTTTTGCAACTATTCTCATATCATGTCTAATATTAATTATTAACTCAACGTCTTCAATTAATTTAGAGGCTAATAAAACATATAAACTATTAAATAATAACAGTGTGTTTTATTCAGGAAAATATCATATTCCTAACTCTACAAAACTGAAGGTATAAAACCTCAAAAAATATCAAATCTTTTATCAACTAATCTTTTATTCATAAAACTATAGTTAATGTCATTTATCGAAAGAATTAGTCAGAAAAGAGTTGGATTTTATTGTGGAAAACTATTCATTATCAATTATTTTCGTGGATATGAAGTCCGTATTTTATCCAAATAGAATTTTAAATGATGAAAAGAATTTTTTACTCTTTTACAGATAATCTCATTAACAGCACTGCTTCTTCTGAAATTTATTGAGATATCGAAATAATAACCTAAAATATTTGGTTTAATTACTCTATTTATTATTCACATTTTATTTATTGATATTGTTTGAAATTCAACAAACATTTTTTTCAATTATTAAATTTTTCTTGATTATTTAATTCAATTTATTATATCTGTTGTTCATCATTGTTATTATGAACTTTTACCTCTTCATGTACTCTAATTATTTATTATTCATACTCCACATGATGAATTTGAGGATGGACTGTCAAATGAAAGGTATATTTAATTTGATTCATAGATGTTATTAAACTTCTTTTCTTCATTGAGTATTCATAGAATTCATAAGAATATTCATTATAAGTTTTAACTTTTACATAATCATTATCAGAGGAGAATATCGTTAGTTTTTGTTTTACAAAAATAGATTATTTATTTTTCCAAATATGTTTCAATTTATTATTTTCGACGAATGAGAATTACTTTAACCCTAGAACTGTATTTCATGGGTCAAAATGACCCAAAGGTCTATAAAAATTGTTATAATGATTTAATGCAATTTCCAATGTTAATAAAACTGACAGTGTTTTCAAATGAGTATATTCAGATCATATAAAGTAGTAAATTAATTATTTACAAATTTTATATTTAAATTTATTCGTTTTTAAAGTTAGTTCTATTTGAGTTTAGGCCATAAACTTATATATGAAATTAGTTTTCACTTAAACTTAAACGAATTACGTCAATGATGACGACACTAAAAAAGTACAAAACACGCTAACTGTTATGTATCCTAACCCTTACGATAACATACTTTTCCAAATGAATCGATGGGTCAAAATGACCCTATTTTACTGAAATCGTTAATCAAAATCGTTTTACTGTTTAAGGGTTAAAAAAGTATACAAAAATTTAGAGATACCATTCAAACAAGATTTGATCACTTTATAGGAGACAAAGGTCGGTTCCTGAGATTTGCAAACCTTTGAGTTTTTCAAAGACGTTAAGACATTATTCATCGTATGAAAAGGTCGAAATATCACATTTTACAATTTTATCACTTAAGTCCTCTTCAGTGGATAAAACAAATTTCTACTTGATTCAAGATAAACTCAAACACTCATTTAATTAGAATAGTTAAAGAAACCTGTTATAGTCAGATCAATATCTCGTAAAGATTCTAGAGATACGAAAATTTCTATTTTCCTTGCACATTACCTTAAATTACAATTCTTGCATTATATGCATATTACCAGACGTACGATTGATCATCCTATCGTTCGAACTCATATTCAACTTGTATTGATTTTTCAAAAACTTGAAATAAAAAAGTTCTAAAGAAGTACTCTTGAATTGTTTAATATTCTACATTATTCATAAAAATAGGAAAAATAGCCATATCTTCTAAAGCTATCACCATGGTTATCAAATTTTTTAAGGTTGACTATAACAATAAATATATTTTGTAAAAATGGTGTTGATATCGGTTCGCATTTCCAAGATATTCCGTTTTTTAAATTTTCTCCATAGAACATAACGTTAAATATTTTATGAATATAAATGACGGAGGTGCTAGAATCATAAAAATACTAAAGCTAAAAAATTCTCTAGTTTTTCTACTTTCAAATAAAATTTCACAAATCGATCATATAATTTGAAGTCATTAACATTTATTTTTACGGAGTCTAACATTTTACACCCTGTACTTAAAATATGACATAATAATATAAAATTTCAATTAAATATCTTCAGTAGTTTTTGAGTATCCAGAAATTTATGGGGTGATCTAGTGCCACTCATATCGCAAATCATTTATTATTATAATTATGGAATGTTATAAAGGCCTCTTAAAGGCCTTTTCCTTGAAGAATGTGTTTAGAAAATTATTTCTTAGAAATTCGAATATTGAATTTATTTTACAAATGATAAGAGATAAGGAAACCTGTTTAAATACCAAAATTTATTGAATTAATCTTTACTGATTTGACTTACATCTGCTATAAATTAGCATTTCTTACTTTTGAATGACTTATGAAAGATGCCATTTCTAACAAAAAACATATTTGAAATCAACTATGAATAACAATTTTCAATGTTTTAATATCAGAGTGCATCGTTTGACACCTAAATATTTTTAATGACTAATAAAAACGATTTTTTTCTTCAAAAAATGTAAGGATCTCCTCTATGATGTTCTTGTTCCGTAATGAGACAAGCCGGAGGTGGTCACCCTAGACAGTATCCTGGTTTCAACCTTATCTTTGATGATCGATCCAATGTGTTCAGCTGCATTTAAATCCGGCGAATTACCGGGTCAAATGTCGTTACCCCAAGTCGATGTTAGTCTCCCGAAGCAGCTGTTGAGTGGCTTTAGCTCTCATACAAGGAGCTTTATCGTGAACTAAAGTCACATCTTCAACAGAAAGAATATTTTCGCTATTTTGCAAAAAGGAATGACTGTTTTGCAGAATTATTTCTCTGTCTAATTGTACCAATTATTCTCGTTTAGAAAGTATATTAAAAAACAAGGTTTTCCCCGTAGGAGTCCACTTATCCGAAATGTTGCAATTAATCATTTTTTTATGCATAGTTTTATTTCCCGTAACTCAACTCTTGGTGGATATCGGACCAAAGTGTCACATTAAAAATCAAGACAGCAAATATGATGGATTCATACTACTCTCAATGTAATTAATCTCATTTAAAATACATTCAAACTTTTTAATGTCTCCAATTCAACAGTTCTCTGCTATCTATTCTAACCTTATGTGTGATTTTGAGCACCGTCCTCGATTTCTATTCAATGATCACCGATAATCAAAATAATAAGACTTATGGAAAAACACCAAAGTTTGAAGAATTATTGCTATCGTTTTCCTTAACAAGAAATACTCGTTCTCTATTTGAGAAAAACACCAGATTTGCATCACTGGACACAATAATAATAATTAATGTCTTCATTTTACATAATTATCTCTTTGCGTCACTATACGGAGTAATTTCTTTGAATGGTATCTACACTTCAGTAACCAGAAAAGTGTTTATTGACAATAAATATTTTTTCGTCAGAAACCCTCAAATAGTGGACGCTGTGCTCTCAATGAGGTATAAAACCCATAAAAACCAAGGAAAAATATCTTATTTTCAACTGTATTTAGCGGTTTCTTAATGTCTTACGGATTGGTTGGAAAACTAAATAAAACTAACGGAAGTTTCAGCTACTTTGCGTTTTTGATTCATCGATGGACCAGATTTTCATTACCACTTTTAGTTCATTTCTATTCATTTATCTATTGCCATTTTTGAGCGATGGTTCAATCATTAATAATGGCTTGGAATGGGTTATCCCTGGTTGTCAAAATGCATTCAGTCTGTCAACAAGTTTTCTATTTACGAGCAATTTTTATGGTAATCTTCCTTCCGAGTTGAACTCAATGGTATAAATTTGTTCAAGACACATATTTAGCAATTTTGCACACTTATCTTAGACTTACAAAATAATACAATTATTAGCTAGAAATATATTTTACTCAGTAATTAAATCATTTGCAGGAAGAACGGGACAAATGAACGTTATCACAACATTCACTTATCCTACTCTTTCAGCAAACTATTCAATTGTAAACATCAGTTGAAGAAAAAGATCTTTCATCCTTTATAAGAATTAAACTTGAAAGTAAGTTTACTACAACTGCAAATCCTTCTTTTTCAGTGCAATCCTCCAACATGGTTCCTATCTGCCAATTTCCAGTTTTGCATGATATCTCCAATTTTTATCTTATTATACTATAAGAAACCAAAAGCTGGAATTTTTGTCACAATCTTGACAGTAGTTTTAGGCTTGTTTCTAAGCATTGCACCATACTTGCTATACGGAATCAAACCCTATGTAATGCATTTGGAAATCGATGTATTATCTGAACTATCCAAGAGATTGAAGTGGTATCACTTGACCACAAATCTTTATGTCATCAGTTTCTTTGTCGGTATTTTTTTGGGTTTATGATGAGGAAACAAGTTTCTATTAGTAGAAGCCGCGACATTTTTTATGGATTATATCTGTAGTAATGATAGTTTCAGTCTACTTATGGAATAATTCGTTATGGATTTTAGAAGAATCGGTCTCCGATTGGTCTGTTATGCTCTGGTTTTGGTTTGGCAAGTTGTTGTTTGCTATCGGGTTCTCGTGTATTTACTATTTCTTATGCAGTGGTAGAGCAGGTATTGATTGGTTAAGATGTTTACATTTTAATTATCAAATTATTTGGCTGTAGTTCGTTAGTGAGTCATTACCTAATATGCATTTATATCAACTACTCGTCGAGTAGAGGTCAGTGAACTCACTATCGACGACCTCAGGTCAGTCTATCAAGATAAGATTTTAGTTATTTGGCAATGCCCACTTCCTATGGCCACACCACCCTGATCTATACACCGTTCTACTCAGCTCATCAAGCTGAGTTCAGCGATTCCACACTTGACCCGATTACGTGACCTTTGACCTTAACCCCACAGAACAGTTTTCGCTAATCCTCCATTGAAATGGTAGTTAACTGTATCTGTTGACGACTTGATTAACCTAATCACACACTTGGATACTCATTTATCTTATGAAGAAATAATCATAGGATCACTTATATTAAACCCTAATTTACTGCCCCTATAGAGTGAATGTCCATATTATGTGATTACCTACGTGCTAAACAACAGTCATTTAATTTTCTATGAATCCACAGTTTAATATTTTGTTCTTAACCTATAGGTTACCTAAATCGGTTTTTGTCGTGGCGTGGATTCCAACCATTAGCCCGTCTGTCATTTGGCTTTTATTTGCTTCACATCATCGTAGTTTATTATCGCGTATCCACGATTAGAGATACTTATGTTCTGAACGACTCTTATATGGTACGAATTTACTATATTTTTCAATTTTTTAGTATTAGATTTTGGGCTTGAATTTTATTTCGACTGGAACTAAAATCTGATGTGCATTGAATTTTGAAAAACCATTTTTCTTCACATTATAGGTAAAAACAATAATCATCGACTTCACGATAACAAATTTTTTGGCGTATATTTTCTACATATTGATTGAATGTTCGTTTAATAATGTTTACAATACTATTTTGAATCACAAACCTTAAAATCAGAATAGAACTACTTTATGAAAGAAAACTATATTCATAGCCAGTCTTAAATGTCATTATCTTTTATTGAATATCTCTTTTGTATACCCATACTCTGTTTTATGTAACGCATATGAATAACTATATAGACTTAGAATATTTTATTTATCACAAATCTAACCTTAAAAGATCTTTTCAAACATTCAAAACGAGTTAAGAAATATTCTCATTTATAAAATTTTTAGAACTATTTAAAAATATAATGAAACGTTAGAACTTCATGACGTAATTATTGGTTATGAAATTAATTCATTTTATCATAAAACATTGCAATTAAAATACACGCGAATTTTATCACCATGAAAATGAAAATTCACGAAAATATTATTACTATATCTGTGTTTTCTCAGTTCGATTACAACTATAAGGATAATATAAGCACTCGATCCTCAAATAATTTCAAATGATTTCAGATTTAATTTTAATAAAAAGTGTTCGTCTAATGGATGAAGAACAGATTTATTAAAATAAAAATATAAGGAAAATTCGCTTAAAATAAGAGATTATATATCTTCAGAGTTTGATTATCAATGTTCCTAATTTTGAAAATTTTAATTTTGACAAATTGACTGAAGCAATTGATTAGAAGAGAGTAGGCTTATATTGTTGTAGACGACCTAATTTCATCTATTTACGCGGGTATATTTTTTACGATTTTAAATATAACCTAATTTAAAGCAAAATTTTATTAACTCAAGACTTTGCTATATTCTCGATACTACTCCTAAAGATAAATTTAAACTCAATACGTATTTTTCTAGACCTGATGTTCTGTAATTGTATAGTATCTCTAAATATATCGATATTCAAATAAGTTTATATTGCTATTGGTTTTTCAAGTTTAATGTTTATGTGCTTCTTGAACGAAAACTTTATTTGCATAGTTAGAAAATTTCTTAATCATTTTGAAGTTTTTACTACTTAATAAAAATTATTTGCATATGTCAATTGAAATAGTAAGGACATCATAGACTTGTGTTTTATATTATGAAGTCATATAAAACATCATTAAGTCGTAAATTATTGATATTGATAGAAATGAAATTTAAGTTTAAATAAAGAGAATTATTTGTATTTTATACAGTTCAGATAATATTTGTCAACTGTTATCTAGTACTCGCGCTCTGTGTTTCCAAAACATGTAAGTTTATCAATAATTCCTAAAAGAGTCACAGACTTTCTGTTTCTTATAAGATCAAAATTAATTCATTACATGATCACATATTTTTATTTTTATTCAAATACATATCTAGAGTATGAATGGAAACTGAAAGCAGAGTTTTCAATCCTAATAAGGTTTTACCACCAGAATTAATACTCAGTTCAGTTGATTCTCATTTATATACAATCGGTTTATCTCTATTTCCAAATGAATTTTTCAAAAGGAAAAGATTTCAAAATCCAAAGTTTATATTCATTATTCACTTACATCTAATAATACATTGTATTATTTCATCATTTCATTCTGAAGAAAATTCAGATTTTTATGTATATATAGGAGACTGGGCATATTTTCTCAACGCTAGAATACACATCAATATTGCGGCCTCTGTTACAACATTAGTGGCAACTATGTCTCAGGTTCTTCATTACTATAACTATAAGAATGGTATAAAGCCCTCTTATCACAAACCGTTTCAAATGCTTTCGGGATTAGTTTCACCGAAAAGTATTGGTCTCTTAAATAGAGAAGATGTCTATAACTTGGTCAAAATTTCAAAAATTCTATTTTTCACTTGGAAATTTATAACTAAAATGGTATTCTGGGTCTCCTTTATTCTAGCATTTATAGGATTTGCTGCAAATGAATCGATTGAGCAATTTCTTATATTCGGTATTCCTTATATTTTTGTATTTAGTATTACTTGTTATCATGTCTACGATATTATTGTCTTACAAATAGTTTATTTCTATGTAATATGCTATTATCTCAAATGTAAAATATTCAGAATTAATGAAAGAATAAGAAATTCACTCAAAACTCCAAGAAAGTCACGTTTGGATTTGATGAGTCTGATTCAGTCCTTAATGTCAATATATGAAGAAATTAATGATTATAACGACAACTATTGGGCGAAATACTTGCTCTGTATTTGGATATCATTCACATCTATAATCAGTATACTTGTTTATTAGTCCTTGTTCGCAAAAATTGTTTTTCTGTCAAGGTTCCTTCTTTTCTGTGTCAGTCTTATATTTATTTGGATCCTAATATTGGTAATAAAGACTGCGTCTTCAGTATATTATGAAGCTAATCAATCGTATAAGTTATTGAATTCTTGTATTCTATCACTCAGTGGTAGTCATCTGAACGCATTTAAGCTATTGAAGGTTTGAATCAAACTTTGTGTAATTGAAATTAGATTTTTATTAATTTTATTTTGATTATAGTTAATATCATTTATTGAGAGATGTGGTCAGAAAAGAGTTGGATTTTATTGTTGGAAACTATTCGTTATTAACTATTTTCGTGGATATGAAGTCAGTATTGATTTCTATTCAATTTAAAACAGACTATTTTACCTGATTTTGATAACTTTTAATCTAACAGATAGTTGCGCTTATAATCATTTATCTTTTAAAATTAATTGAAGTATCGCAAAATGATTCGTCAAAATAGAAGACTTCACACCATAACAGATATTCAATGATTTAATCTTTCGAGTTGTGGTAAAAAATAAATATTCTATTAGTCAAATATGAGTCTTATCATAGATGCAATGCATAGCTAATACGTCTCTTTAATACAGCTGACGTGTTATTATTTGTAACCTTACGTTTTGTTTTAACAATAATATAAAAATTTAAAATTTTTATTTATTCGTTTGTTAATCGATCGTCGACTATATCTTTGACGAGAATGAAATCATGCTTTCAATTAGTTTGAGTGTTTTTTGTTACATAAAACTCGGAAAAAAATTAGGGCATCAAAACTATCTCAGAATAAATAACTTTTATCAAATGATATATTTTGAAGGATACACATTAGGCTATAATCAATAGGATTTATATTTGTTTACAATTAATTTTGTGCTGATTGTGACTTCTAAACAAGAACTGTTGCGCGGAAGGGGTTTGACACTTTAGTTAAAGCATAAGAAAAAGACAAGAAGTTTACTGTCAAACATTTTATTGAAAAAGTAATGATTAAAAGTACAATCTATCATGTTATTAACAATTATAATGGATTGACCACTAAATGAGTTGATGGAGCGGTCGACACTTTCATGTGGTGATCCGACACAAAGTTAATCAGCTTTACAGAGATATCAATCATTCTGATAAGTTTAGCTATTGTTCAGACACCAAAAAGTATAATTGCACTCGTAAAACAATTAGTTAATAAAGAGAAATATTCAGAAATACAGGGAGAAGAAAGCACCAAACTATAAGTAGTGAAGAGTATAAGCTAGCTGTGAGCTGCGCTGCGGTTCGAGCTGCACTGTACTTCAAGCTCAATTTTAACTGTCTTTGAGCTTATAAGCTCAAGCTTCAAGCTCAGGCTATGATGAAGCGCAGCTCAAGCTCAGGCTGTTAAGCTTTGAGCTCAGCTCATTTGAAGCCGGTTTATTTAATAAAGCAAAAAACAGTATTAACTGTAAAATAATAATGATTATTGAATTGCTTCTGGTATGTTAGCAAATTAGGTGCTAAATTAGATCTATCGAATTGAATGATGAGATAAATTTCTGAATTATGAATTATTGTTTTCAAAGTAAATTTCACTTTAAACTGAAATTTAATGCAATAACTATTTATTTGAAGAGAGAATTAATGATGTTTTAGGCCTTAAAAATATTATTTCTATTCACTGCTCAAATCTCTTTATATTTGAAATAAAATAATCTCAAATAATTTTTGATAATTATTCAAAATAAGAGAAAATGGTTGCTTGAAATTGTTTTCAACATGACTTGACAAGAAAGTGAAATACAATCAGAAGACTCACAATTGACTAGGGAAATAAAAGGAGTTAAAGCATTGGTTTCTTGTTTTGAGAAAAACAGGTTTAAGTTTGTATTATAAAAGCCCTTTTACTCATTGAAATATTTATTTCTGTCTCAATCTTCACAATCAGTTTCAGAATCAAATACATAGTTGATATCATCATTAACAATAATATTTTCATTAAAAAATTTATTATAATACTCAATACAATATGTTATTGTATAAACGTATTATAATATTAGGTGATTTCATAATGGACTTCAAACTTTTTTCAATATTATTTTTCAAATATTTCCGAAATGATACAAGATATCAAAGTATGTTTTATACTAATCTTCGACATATTTGCCACGTGCAAGGGTGATAGCTCTCCAGCGGTCAGGTAGCATCGTGATACCCAAAGATTCGTGTTTTTCGTTAATGTCCCGAATTACAGCTGCGTAATCCCTTTTGAGCTCATCTTGACTCTGGAACTGCTTCCCCTTGTTTGGTACCTTTATACGATGGATAGCGTCCATATCCGGCGGCGACATATCAGGGCTATATGGTGGGTGCTCCGATTATTCCCAACGTTTTTCTTGCAGAAACTCCCTAATAATGCGATGTTTATGGGGTCTGACATTGTCATGTAATATGATGGGACGTCCAAATTTTTTTCGATTAACTTCGGGAAGCACACGACGTTCGAGGAAGTTAAGATAGGTGACACTGTCAACAGTACTTCCTTCAGGTAAAATCTCGTATGTGAAGAACTGCTTCTTCCAAAGTGCCAAAATCATAATGCACTTCCATTGTTGAGATTCTTCCTTTAATATCTTGGGTCTACGACAAATAGAAAAAAAATGCGGTGAAAAAATTTTTCAGAAAAAATTTTTTTTTTCATTTCCGCATAACTACAGTTTTTGTCCGGACAATACCCATTCACTAGCGGCTCTAGACTCTTGTGGGTCATATGATTTAATCCATGTCTCATCGATGGCGATTATCTTATTCAGAAAATCACGTTCCCTTTGATAACGTGCAAGATGTTTACCTGCTATATTCATTCTTGCTTGCTGTTGTCTCTCGGTCAATTCGTGAGGGACCCACATGGACTTTATTTTTCTGGCTCAGATTTCTTTGAGAAGTCTCCATAAGCTTGTATGAGACAATTGAGTTTCATATAAGAGATCTTCCGTACGCATTCCCTCGCTCTCCAATATCAGCTGCCTAACCATTTCTTTACTTTCTTCTGTAACCACATCTCGTGGTCTTCCAGGTCCAGATAGATTTTCTATATCTGTGCGCTTTCCGTCTTTAAAATCATTATACCAGGTGTATACTTGCCTTTCACTTAAATGGCCTTGAGGAGCAGCAGTTGCCAGTTGTGTCGCAACAACTCTTGGAGCTGTGCCCAGTAATACACTTAACTTTATAAATGATCGCTGGTCCTTTGCAGTGACACTTTCCCGAAGTTGGTCTAAAAATGGGGCCTCGATACTTTTTAATGCCAATACGGCAAGAATCAACACAATTAGTTGAAGAGCCATCATTTAATAGTACACTAACTAGTGATTAGTTGGAAGTATTAACTTAATGACTTAAGTTAATAATAACGTAATTTTATCTTATCAAAAAGTTTGAAGTCCATTATGAAATCACCTAATATTTTTTTAGTCAATAATTTTTTGAAGTAAAGCATACCTTTCACTCTTCTATAATAAACTCAATACAAACACTTTGCTATTATAACATCTTTACTTTAATTATTCAGAATATAATCAAATTTTTTGAATTTATTATAAAACTTGATTATGAGTTTTGTTCCTTTAACTTAATGTTCATTTAATACGGGTGCCAGACCTTCCGGATTGTTCGGTTGAATCCCAGGTTTAAAATTTTCTCCCGTCTTCCGAACTGAGGTCGTTCAGAAGGCGGTTTCTCCCGGATTTGACTCTTTGGTTACTGAATAACAAAATAGTTCTTGGAGATTGAAGATAAAATTAAAGCTTAAGTGCGTTTTAAATCTTAAACAAAGTATTTTCAAGACTTAATAAAACATCTGCAAACCTACTAACATTTTGCAGGACTTAATCCTTTCATGAACTTGAAAATAAGGTTTTCGTTTCATTTAGTTATTATACAGTGTAGAGTGATTCAGTCTAAGTGTTTTCAAAATTCAAATTTCAAGACTTTTTTAAATCAGTGTTATTTTAATATGAGAAACATCTAATAAATAGAAAGCAAAACCCTGAACTTTATAGCGTATACTATTATAGATGAAGTATAACAATACATGAAATTTCAATATATAAGGGTTCCATTTTGATCTGAAATCTTCCAGATTTGACGAAAATTGACTTGGTAGCCGTACCATTTAATAAAATTTGATTCTGTTCACAAACTAAACAAGTTAAAGGAATTATTTCAGTATAAATGAATAGAAGATATCTATTTATTCATGAAAATAGTCATCCTTTAAATATTAAAAAAATCGTTTATCATTCGCTATACAATAAGTAACTGCTTATAGGAGATTCATTAATAGTTTTGAAACTCAATAGTGGACATAACTGAGTTATATATTACGACTATAAAGTTGTTCAACCAATGAAAGTAATTTTATATAAGAAGAATTTATAAATTGCTCAACCACTGTAGAAATGCTTCAAGCTTAAAGCAATTGTCGAAAAAACTATCCGGATATCTGAAATGGCATAATTTGCTTATAATTTGAACTATAACAGAAACCCAAAAAATACTGTCAGAACTATATCGAAATCTCTGTTCATGAATCATTCCAATAGTCCAACAGTTTTCAAGAATAGTATTGAAAGCTCGAATTCAAATTATCTGTTGAATAAAAAACATGTTTAGTTCAGACTTATTTCGATATAAATTTCTTAATTCATAACATTGAGTAAAGTCTGTGAGACAAACTCCATGTATGCAATTCAACGTTTTTCAAACTAATTCTTTGAGCCAATACAAGTAATTAGTTTACAAGATAAAACCAACCATTTTTTAAGTGTACATAAAATTAGAAGTCCTAAAGTCGTACCTTAATTCTAACATGATTACATAGAGATCTCATTTCACTTATGTAAGAATTCAAAAGATTATAAGATTTATTAACTTCATGTAGTACTGGTCATTAGAGTTTATGACTCTAACTTTGGTAGACGAGCTCTTTAATCGTGTAATCTTGTATGCATATTGAGCGTTCAAAGGCTGACAATGAACCAAATTTCATATATGTAGCACAAAATTTTGAATTACATCATCTCAATTAAAACATGTGCTTTCCATAGAAAAACACTGAGATTTTGTCAATTTTTGTTTCGTTTTAGAAATTCCAAACTTATTGCAATATTGTGTACAGTATTTGACTTTACTGATACATTACCAAATAAATCTAATCAAAAGTCTTCCATTAACAAGAATGAAACAATTGGTACAACAATAACTAAAGCATTAATTGCAAACTTGAGTAATGGACAATTAACTCAGTTTTTATATAATCAAATGGATAAAAAGATAAACTTATAGTATAGAGATGAATTTATGCAGATTTGATCATAATTTTGATGGTAAAAGTTTCGAAGCATCAAAGCTTCTTTGCATCCATTCCATATTAATCTTGTATTTGATTTACTTTGTTCTATTTATCAACAAGTATATACTTGATCATAAATTGAAAGCTCTTAACTTTACAGCTAATTATATATCAATCATTAAGTAATGATAAAAATAAATATTGAGTTATAAGAGTTCTATTTTGAAACTTTAAAACAGATTTCATAATAAGCTTGTTCACAATATTCATCTTTTTCTCAATGTAACTTAGTAGTAATAGAATTAATCATTAAATTTATAATAATGGATCTTATTCCGTGCCGGATCGAGCTCCATAATCAAGACGCGTTACCAGTAGGTTGACCACCCATCTCGTTTTTGACGGGACAGTCCCGTCTTTAAAATAAAAGACAGAAATTCCATCAGACCAAAAACTCTCGGCGGGAAAATTAGCTGTCCCTCTTTTCAATCTTAATTTTGAAAAATGTTTAGAAAAATATTTCTTAGAAATTCAATCGAATTTTTTTAAATGATAAGGGATTAGGAAACTCAGTTTAATGTTTTGAACATTTGTGGTTTAAAACCAAAAGCTATAGAATTAATCTTTTCTGCCTTGACTTATATCTGATATAAACCAGTATTTGTTACTTTTGAATAACCTTTGAAAGATGCCATTTCTAACAAAAATTATACCTTTGAAATCAATCATGACTAATAATTTTCAATGTTTTAATATTAGAATGTATTGTTTGACACCTAAATATTTGTAATGGCTAATAAAAGCGGCATTTTTATTTTTAAAAATTTAAAATTGATATTTTTGTTCCGTCATGAGACAAGCCAGAGGTAGTCACCCTAATTACCAGAGGCTAAAAATACTTATCTTAAGTTCTGGAATCAATATTTATTATATTTTCAACAATAGTAGCTTTTATCTAATTTCAATCTTTTGTTTTATTATAAAAAATAGAAGAAACGATTGAGATATAAACGGATAAAAGTACAATTTATTAGTTTGTAATATAGAACAACATATTGGCTGTGTTTTTTATATATTTTGCACAATTTATCTCAAGTAACAGTAATATTAACCTTTATAGAATTTTAACAGTTTTAAGGATTTTTAAGGATTTTCACACAGAAATCTGAATTGTCGCTTAGATAATAGAATAAACCTTAAAATTATAGTAAATAATATAATAAAGAAATGTGACTAGATCTGGATTAGCCGTGTCTTCTCTAGGATTCAATTTCATTTATCAACAATTACATATATATCTATGAATACTACTGACCCGTGAGTATTTCTCATTTTGTAAAATATTAACCGGTCATGCTCAACTGCTCGAAATTCATAATTCACATAAAAATTATGTTCAGTTAGAGATTGCATTCTACAGCGATTCAAAAGCTTTCATTTTAATTGCTAAAATACAAATATCACATGATTAACTAACTACAGCTTTCAATTTAAACTCAAATTTTAATTTACTAGCTATTCAAGCCTCAGAACACTTACTGAGTTTTAAATTGTTGCGAATTATTTTCACAACTATTAAGATTGTTTGTTAGAAAATTTTGCCAAATAGTAATATACTTTAATTTTTACACATATTGGTGAAACTATTTTGAGAAACAAATATTTTTATTATAATCATTTCTCAGGAAGTTTTTACATAATTCTATTCAAATATGAACAATCTTTAAAATCAAATATGATTTATTAGTCAATTAATTCAATATTAGAATTGGAGAAAGTTCTATTTAAATTATATGATTATAAAAATTCAATGTTGTTTATGATTAATAATAAATTTGATCTTTTGCTGTGTAATTTATTTGTTCAAGTTTCAAATTTATTCGTGAGCTAATACAGGCTGTAATTTCTTTGTCACATTATCAAATTATTTTAGCTAAAATAAATGAATATTATTTTCAATCACGAACTAATGCATAGGCTTTGCAAGAAAAACAGGTTGTAGCGAGTAATAGAAATTGTTTCCATGACCTTCGAGTTCAGCTTCAATATTAAAAAGAATAATCAGTAAAACCTCAAGAATCAAAGGACATAAATCAAATCAAATCATACCTCCATTAATAGGTCCATAAGCCATAAGAATAAAATACTTTTTATCGCGAATATTAAAGTCAAGATTTTTAACCTTTGTATCAACAGCTCGACTCCAGCTACAGCTGACAATGCCTCCACTGAAGCTTCCCTTTTGACCAGTGATACCACTGACAGGTTCAACTGTCTTCACACCATAATCTTCTTCACTTACACCCGCATAAGTCAGACCTTGCCTGGCGGTCACCGTATTATTTTTCCAAATAATGCATTCAGTCACCGAATCATCACCCATTGAGGTGTCAGTTGAAAGTGCAGCAGCGGCCCAACGATCAGCACTTTTCGGGTCATATATCCAGAAAAGCTGAAAATCTGCACCATTTGAGGTAGGCTTCACTGATAACAAGACCTTACATGATTTGGTTGACTCGCATTCATGCGGTTGTCCGAAACATCGTGTTGTGTTATGACTGCATTCGTTGTAAGTATTGGAAAGATCTTGTCGGGAAAGTTTCACATTCGCTAAAATCGATATTAAGCCCAAAATTATGACCCAATTCGACGCCATTATTTAGTTATCAGATCTTTAGTGGCAGGAGAGTTTTAGATTTAAATTAATTAAGCTGTTCTCATATTATATCAAATTTGTCACTAGATTTTATATGAATTTTTTATCATGAGATTCAATCGTGATATACATGGGGCGTTAATAGTAATGATTATTTTGGTCAAAAAATTGTTACTTATTAATCGTGGCATTGATTTTGTAGTTTTATCCTAGTATTTTTATATTTTAGTTGCGAAATTTCTCATTAATGATTACTTCATAGCTGAAATTGCGCTACTTTAGGGCTATTGTTTAATCGCAAGAATATAAATATGAGGTTACCATAATTGAAAGTTTTTGATTATTTTTCTGATATTATATCTTATAATATTCAAGGCAATCAAGTTTCATTGCAAAATAGCCTAAAATCATATGAATTGCTGATTTTTAACTTCATAGTACTGATAACGCATATTTTTCAACACAAGAATTTTAAATAATAAGAAAAATATCGAAAACTTTTAATAACTTTTCCGCTTGCTTCTCGATCTGATCTTCTGAGTTAGTACTTTTTAAACAAGTTACGCAGAGCGATCAAAAAGACTTACCCTTCTGTTTACAGACAAAACCCAAGATGGAATAAAATATTTTTTATTATAGAATTTTAAAAATTTAAAAACAGATAAGGATAAAAAATTTCATAGTTTTCACTTAAGTAGTTCTTTAGTTATTCGAAATATTGAGTGCTTTTCAATCAAACAATGATCGTTTAATTAAGTAATTTTAATAATCTTATGATGAGAAAAACAATCAGAATGTTTAATTAATTAATTAATTAAGTCAATTCTTATATATCTTTTTAAATTCAAAAACGAAGTCTATCATATTTTATTACTATTTCCCCTGTAGATAGGGTTGCAAGTACTGATGCCACCTTTGAGCTGATCCAAAACGGGACAAATAAGTGCAAGAGGGGACCAAAGTATATATTTTATGAAAAATTTCATAATGCATAGAAGGAATAAAGCATAATTTTACAAAAAAATATTTTATTTATTATGAGCTTAAATGAGTTGAAGTTAAAATAACTCATAAAATAAATTAATAGTTTAAGTTTCAGCAGGTCTTTCAAAAGTCAAATTAATGAATGAAGGACAAAATTTAGTACACTTTTGGGTATGCAAAACTATAGGGAATTTAGAGATTAAAGTTATAATTGGCTTGATAGAGTTAGAGATTAATATTTTGTGCTTCCCATCACTTTCAATTCAGTTTTAAGATTCAATACTTTATACTTGCATTCAATGCCATTCGCAATATTTAAATTTTCAGTTCTTAATTCCTTTTGGAGATATACCCATTAGGACTTAGCATTAACAATAACTTTATTTCAGCAATTTTTTATTGGCAAATACTTAAATGTCTTATAAATCAGATGAATTTTCTTTTAAATAGTTTAAATAAAAATGAAGTTTCATAATCTTTAAAGAAAATAATTAAAATTCAGCTCATTCCAGGACATAGGACAAATTTCTTCATTTCAGAACTGTTCCGGCAGAACCGGGACGGTTGGCTCCCGTAGTTACAAGTCTTTTCTAACACCTTTCAGATACATTATGCAACTGTTTGGAAAAACATTTTTTCCAATGCAGAAACTTTTAGGTAATAGATTAGCAATTAGACTGAAGTCTAGAATCAAAAGCCTACTTGTCGAAACTCTAGAATTGAAGTGCCAGTAAAATTATTTTGTATTTGATAGTCATTAATCAAATAATGTTATTATAATAATCTTCTGTCACTGATAACTTGGAGTCTACTCCATAAGTGCCTGTATAACTGAACGTCGAGCTCGAAGTACAAGTATCAGATAATACTGATCACTTAGGAAGACACTATTAAAAGTAAGACTTTTTCATGATAACTCACAAACCTAATTGAGCACATCATTAGCTCTAGTAAACTTTTATAAATTTTTCTCGTAAGTCTTTATACGAAAAGTTTAAAAAAGTTTTCATAATGAAAGATAACATCCCATATACAATATTGAAGAGCTGTCGGACAAAGAGACATACAGTCAAGGAAGCGTTCGCCGAATTTATCGGAACTTTTTTGCTCAATGTAATAAAGTTTCGCATAAGAAAAAATTTTCACTTAAAAATTCAATCATCAATTTTCCAAATAGCTTATGGCTACCGGAGCAGGTGCAGTCTATACTCTGAAAGGCCATAGCGGTACAGGAGATATTTTCGGTGCCGGTTTCGGTGCATGTATTGGGTTATTTTTGGGTGTTTTGGTCAGCGCTAAGATTTCTGGTAAGTTCAGACTTTTCATTAAATCACTTAATTTTGAAGTTGAAAATAATTAAGCACTTTATTTAATGAACGTATGCTTAATAGGAGGACACGTCAATCCTATTGTGACATTAGGTAAGTGATCTTTCGATTAAGAAAAGAGTTTTGGAACAAATTTTGAATTGGGCTTTAAGACTGAACAAGAGGGAACTTTTTATCGCAAAGTAGTTCTAGAGGTATAGCGATCCGAAGATGTTTAAATGCCTTAGTATTTAGGACTCAACAATGCATTATTTCTGTTAGCTATCTTATTAAAGATGACAAAAAATTAGAGAGCAAGAGATCTGAATTCAGAACTGGTGAAGGAAAACCATTAGATTTAGATATCTATACCTCTGGGACTACCTCTTTGGAGGAAAGTTCATTCTTACTCGGACTTAAAACCGAAAACTAGGTTTTTAAAAAGGAATAATCAATTTATTTTGGAATTTGTATACTCAGGTTTGGCATCTGTTCAAAAGTTTTCATGGAAAAAGGTTCCGATCTATCTATTAGCTCAGTATTTGGGCGCATTTCTCGGTTCAGCAGTTGTTTTCTCTAATTATTATAATGTTATCGATGCTTATGACTCAGGCACGAGATCTGCTTTTAGTACTCCTACAAGCACAGGACAGATATTCACAACTTTCCCGCATCCGACCACTTCCCTTGCAGGAGCTCTTTTAGACCAGGTAGAAACTAACTTCAGATTTGTAAAAATAACCTTCAGTGATATTTTCACCACTAGTAAAACAATTATTTCGAAATTTTATTCAGTCAGGTTAGAAATTTTTATACTTACTGCTTCTAATTGAGAACCTAATTAAAATAATTATTCTATTGTTCATTAAACATGAGAAGAAAACTCGAAATATTTTCATTCAGGACTTATGATAGATGACACCTTTTGAATAATGAATTTTTCGAAAATTTAGACTATATGCGCTGGAATTCTTATATTCGCAATCATGTGCTTAACCGACACAAGAAATCTCAACATGCCTTTATGTGGGGTACCAATATTTGTTGGTCTAACTCTATGCGGAATAATCATATCGTTCGGTCTTAATTGTGGAGCTGCTCTAAATCCAGCTCGAGATTTATCTGCAAGAATATTTCTGATAATGGTTGGATATGGAAGTGATGTTTTCAGGTATAAATTTCTCAAAAAGCGTCTTTATCACTTAACACGACTGTACTTGGAGTCTGTGCTTACGTGATATTTTTTATTAATACTAATTTCAGCCCATTGCATAACCTTTATTGGCTGATTGGAGGTCTAATTGGTCCGCATTTAGGAGGTTTGGTCGGGGCGTGGCTTTATCTAATGCTCATTGAGATACATCACGACACCTCTAGAGAGGCTTAAGATAACTCGCAAAAACTTCTGAATGATGTAACGTTGAACCTTTTTTGAATTCAAATTAGCTATCATTAGATAATTTTGCACTTTTTTATAGATTAAAGTGTATTAGAAAATACTCTACATTTATTGATAGTGTTATACTTGAACATTAATACGCCTCTCAATCGCCTATCACTGCCATAGTCATAGTTATAGAACTGTTTCTCGAAATGCTAAGATTAAAGTTTTGAAGACTTGAATATGACCTTACTATTGAACTTGTGCTCATCGAGTGATAGATATTTTATAAACTTTTGCACCCAATATCTATCAATTATATGAAAAATGTGAATTATACATATGCACAGCTATGATCGAATAGTTTTCCTTTATCAATCCCAAACTGATGGGTGAAGAGCAAAATTTCAAGGCTTTGGTCACACATTGTGTTACTTATGAATACGCATCAAAATTAATACATGAATCATTTCATTTTAATGTATTGAACGACCCAACTACCACTGTTAATCATATGATTAATGCACTTTTTAATTAAAAAATCAAAATATGTCAGACAATAAATATAAGTTTTCATTATCAATCAAGTGTTGGTTTTACTCATAAAATTTGGGTTAATATTTTCTATAGTCCTCTGCATAAAACTATTAAATTTTTCAACTGTCCCTAATTGTTGATCTGTACGCATCAGGGATTAAGGGAAAACTACTCGGAGTAAATTGTACACTCTGATTAAAAATGAATGCAACAGTAAGGTCAGCTGTTCAAGCCAAATCAAATAAAAAACTAACTAAAAGTTAAAGTTGAACCTAGAATAAATAATAATTTTATAAGTTTTGGTTATTAAAAAAATCTGGGGATTGAATCCTCGATGGCCTGATTGTTAACTAATAAATATACCTGGTTATAATGTATTGCCATAATTTTAAATGTAATAGGTTATTATAAATTATAAATTAGATATAAACTAGTTCTGAAAAATTTAATTATATATAACATCCATTCATCTAATAGTAAATTTACATTTTAATTAAAAATAATTTTAGATAAATCGTATTTAGTAAACATATTATTTTTTGGAACTTAAATCAGAAAAATATAATTACTATAATTCGAGTAGCAATTGAGTATAAATTGCATCAATGAATGTATATGAAAATTAATGAGATACTTCCCAATTCAAAGTTTACAATTTATTGGCATAATATCAGATAACGTAGATTGCTCAATCAAATACACACATCATTATATTAAAATGTGTTAGATTAGTACACTTCTTGTTCAATAACACTTTCATTAGCTATATCGCTATCATCATAATTATAAACTTGCTATTTGAAGTGTCAAGTGTCTAACTTTTGGATTGAAGTATGACTTCAGTCTTGAGCACGTTCTCATCGAATGTTAATTTTTTTCTGTATTGTTGAACTCATTATTTATCAATTATTTAAGTTAAGTAATAAAAAATTCTCATAAAAAATTGCAACTTATAAACATTAGTCATTTACATGTGATTTCAAAAAATTCTGAATGTGATATAGAATTTTGTTCTAAAATTCAACGGAAAAAAATTTCTAAAAGAGAAACTATTTATTTTTCATACAAAATTATAAAAATGAAAGTGAGTTTATCAGGAGCAGATGTCATATAATTATAATTATGAAATGCTTTTATCAAGGGTTTCTTATTTTTTTCGAATAAAACTTTGCAGATATAACATTGGATTTGAAGTGTACTTCAATAGAATTTTGTCTCATAAATATTTATTTATCTAATCACTCTACTAATAATACCTTATTAATAATCAAATTGTGATTGTATGAAACTTGAAAACAAACAACCATTTGATTGGCAAAATTTCTCGTATAATCAATGAATTTTTGGCGCCAACACTCAGTCTTATCCATAAATTAAGCTCAATCTGCAATGATAAAAGTTGTATCGGTTTTACAGGTTCGACTAAACTTTGCGCGGTCAGGAATTTTAGATAAATTCGCATATATTCATATATCATGAACTAATCGCTTACATGAAAGAATCTTTTTACTCAAAAAAGTAGTTTTACAGATATTTAACTTTATGTTGTCTATTGAAACAACATTATGAGCAACACGTAAAATGGAATTTCTCAATAAAATCTTGGATATCAACGCAACAATCAACTTAGGCAAGAATTCTTTAGGTCGCTTTGCATATAGTTTGCTTATGTTTATTATTTTCGTATCAGTTAGGTTGACACGCTCATACGCTTATTCTAGTAGAGAACCTAACTTTATTTGTCACAAAAAATTCCTTCATATTCATTCATTTCGCGTGATAGTATAGGTATTTATGTGAATTTTGTTTGAAACCTCTGGCCAAGTAAAGTCTAGTTTAACCATTTTGACAAATATACCTAAAATATAAAATTGAAACATTTCGAAAAAGCTTTTTCAATAGGTTTAATCTAAGTTTGGGAATTGGTTTTGTTATGAAAAAATAACTAGAAACAAAAGACCACATTGAAATAGTGTCTACCCTATAACAAGAAACTCTACATTTTGATATGTGAGCAATAAAAGCGAACGCAGACTATATTTGAACTTGAGATAACAACTTTGTCTGTGAAAAGAAAATCCAATTATCACATTCTTATTGGCAGTAAATGAGAGTAAGTTCTTAAAAGCATCAGTCAATGCCAGATTTATGAGTAGTTTATTGTGAAACTGCTAAAGTACAAGAACTTTTGAGATAAAACAATAGCTTGATCGTAAAAGTGCCAAATATCTTGCGAAGCATTAGATCTCAGCAACTTTTTAGTTATAAAGCATTATTTATAACTAATTTTGATTAGAAAAAACAACTAATAAAAGTTTTACATAGTAATTACAATAATTAACTCAAAATGTCAAAATAAGAATGAAACACCTTGTAAAACTAAACAATTCAAGTTATTTTAGAAAATGGTCATATAATTCAACAGTTTCATTCAATGATAAGCTTTACAAGCAATTTAAGGCTCAGTTTTAGCATGAGTCTCGGCCCCAGACATTGTCACACTTTCTCTTTCAATTCCGGGAATAGGTGTAGATTCTGAAACAGATTCTGTTTTACTGACTTTATTGTTGGTAACAACACATTTGCCTTCATTACAGCCTTCAGGGCACGCATCTTGAGGGCTAGGACTACCAATTCTACGACAAGTAAATGTTACATTGGGTCCGCAATCCCTTCCATTTAATTGAGATCCACAATAAGGTCCTCGCCCTAGGCCTCGACCGCATCTGCACTGAATGTGTCTTAAACAAGCGTTTCCTAAATTAAAAAACAATACTTACAATTCACACGATCTTAAAATTAAATCGTTTGAAAAAACTGGATAAGCGACAGCATTCATTATATAAACTTAATCCGTTCTTTACACAAATCAACTATTGCCTTTACTAAAGCTTTTTCCATACTTCCTCTGATCCTAACATCACATTCTCTTCCTTCTGGACAAGAGACCAATAAGACTGCAGTTTTGTTACGATTAGTATTTCCACAATAGTACATATTTCGATCGCAATCACTGTTGCCATTGATTTGATTCAATTCTGTTCCACAATATTCACCATTTCGTCTAACATTACATAAACATTCCTGTAACGAGTTTTGAGCACAAATTGCTATCAATAGTAATCCCAAGTAAATAATTTTCTCATTCATGTCTGGGTGTTTACAATTTTCAAATAAGCTTTTTTGAAATTTTAACGAAGTTCTTCAAAAGTTTTACTGAATTAATAGTCTATAAAACAGTAAAATATGAAATAATTTCAACAATATATTGCTTGAATAATACTTGGACTCGAAGCTTGAGAATGTGTTCATAAAGTTTTTATAATGAACAAAGATTTTCCTTCTATTATAAATAAATTTTATTTGAACATTTCTTCTTCAAGCTATCAATTATTTATGCATGGATTCATTTGTTTATTTTATTAAATATAATTTTTTTAATAATCTTTTATAATTTGAACGAAAAGAAAGGAAGAGTTGATTGTCAAATAAAAAAATATTCAATAATAAGTAAATTATGCAATTATCACTCAATACTGGTTTCAAAATAATTATTTTATTTGTCGCTAGACTTTAACGTTAAGACGTTGACATAATTATAGGTATAAGATTTTCATGCAATTGTAAATACTTTCAGACAATAAAGTTTAAAATCTATTTTCAAATAATCAATTTCCTAAGATATTAAAGTTTGAATAAATTATTTGAAAAGTCATTAGAACTTTAGTAATAGCCTACAAGTTTTCAAAATGATATATTGAAGTGATCGTTAATAAATTCAATAAATGTAAAACCATTACATCCTATGCTATCATAAAATGCATTGTAATTCACTTTTATACATTATATATGTTAATGGTTTCTTCACATTTTCTGTCACAAAATAAGTCAGAAATATAATTATGACATACCATGACCTGAATTTGATGCTTGAATTTTTACGCTAATTATTTTGTTCATTGAAAAATCCTCTATTTTATGGTCATTAAAAGTTAACAAAAGTATTTTAGATCAAAATAAAACTTTAGTTTTGCCGTTATTTAACCTATAGACAAAATTTTATTTCTATCGATTAGAAAATTTTAACAAAACAATTATTACTCTATTAAACATCTAGAATAGAGTTTAAGTTTAAAATAAGAAATTTTTTGGCATTAAAAAGACTAAAAATTTATCACAAAATTTACAATATTTTTCGTACATAAGCCTTTTATTGCCTTAACTTATATTTTATGTAAATTTATCCTTATTTACAAAAAGGTAAAAATTATTAAAATTTAAATGGTTTTAAACTAGTCATAAATGAACGCCAATCTTAACCGTAAATAATTTGCTTAATCAATCAGTAAGTTTATCACAATTTTTTTGGTATCTATTAATAAAGAATAGGAATACAAAAAAATTAGTCCCGGTTTCATGCCTGTTGATTAACGAACAATAAACTGAAAAAATCATTCCTTCAATAAATCTATTGATTATCCATAAAGACCACCTCCGACTTTTTTCGCAGCTTTTTTAACTCCAAAAGCGCCTCCTTTTTTGAAGCCTCCCTTAGCGATAGCACCCTTCTTGAAACCACCCTTTGCTGCACCGGCAGCTGCGATACCTTTTTTGCCAAATTTACCACCCTTTTTGAAAGCTCCACCACCCGCAGCCTTCGCGAATCCCTTCTTAGCGGCTAATCCGGCAACTTTACCTCCAGCGGCACCAAAACCGGCAGCGGATCCAAATTTGAATGCCTGATCGTGTGATACGATTGCAAGTTTGGCAAACTTCTTGTTGTGTCCAGCAGCAAAAGTTTTCTTAAAGCCCCCCTTTTTAAAACCTTTCTTTAAGAATTTTTTTAGTGCGGCGCCTCCTTTAGCCGCAGCTCCTGTCAATTAAAATTGATTTTTAAGTAATTTTAAGCGAGATTAAAACTTTTAAAGTACCTTTTTTGAAACCTGCAGCCCCGGCAGCACCACCTGCAGCAAAGCCTAACACGAAAGATAAATAAATCGTATTATGATCGTTAAGATTTTGTTTTGTCATAGATCGAAAATTAGAGTTTTTCTTACCTTTCTTGCCGAATTTTTTCGCGCCAAAACCTGCAGCTCCAGCGCCTTTAGCGAAACCTCCAGCAGCACCTGCTTTACTGAATTTACCACCACCGGCCACTACAGCACCGCCACCTTTGCCTCCATAGCCGGTTTCGGCAGGCGTTAAATCACTTTCTTCATTAGCTGATGTTATGACATATAAATTTGCGACAATTGATATGAGTATAATCTGAATATAAAGCAAAAGTTTCAACAACTAAAGCATTGATCAAAAAACTAAATAGCACATAAAAACATGCAAAAAGTAGTTGAATTTTAAGATTAGGTAAGTTTCTTCATTAAGTTTTCAAAATTTAATCACAAATCAAAAATTCAATTTCACATAAGATAAAGTTTAACATGACTTCAAAAAATTAATACCGTTTTAATGTTCATGTTCTAATTAAGATTAGCTTTTTAACGTTTAATTCAAGCTCTAATTGATGACACTTTCCGCTCAAAGAGCTTAGGACATAAAACTATCACACTTAAGTCAAAAAGTTTTTAAATAAACGTTTTCACGACTTTCTCAGGGCAAGCCTTATCAGTTTTCTGTCCATATGGGATACTAACTGACACACTATTATATACCCGAATCAATAGAGCGATCTTCCGTTCAAGCATTTTGTGGTAAATAAAGTAAAAATGTTAATAAAAGTGCAAAAACGGTCATATCCGGAGGTAAATTAATAAACAATTCTTTTGGAGGTCACGCATTATTGTAACTGAAACATGAGAATTTTTTTTCATTAGAAATCCCTGTTTTTATGTAATAATATATAATTTTTACCAAAAAACCTCAAGAACTTCACTTTATTCATATCATAGTAAATATAATGCAATAGATAAGATATTTTAATTATTCATAACTAGGATGTAAAGCATGCATAAATGATTTTTTGTTTAGGCGAATATCCTTTTTATTTGCACTTCCGATCTATCAGTTTGCGAAACAATGAATTGATTTTCTAGTTCAATTACTCTTTAGTTATTCTAAGAATAAAGTCCTGGTTTTTCCATAATAACACTTCAATTTTTGACATTCATTCTAAAAAACTTATAAACTTGAAAGTACATTAACTAAATATTTTTATCTATATTCGTGTATAATTGAGTTGATTATAATTTTCAATCAGTCCTTCGCGTGAATAACAATAGAAAAATGTTCCAGAAACCTTAAGAATACTAATGTCCAGCAAGTTAAGGTCCTTAAATTATCTATTTTTTAAATTCATTTCTAGATCATTAAGCATAATTGTATGGCATGAATTTTAATGAGTTTTTTCTTAGAAATCTTTTGTTCAACTGAATGTCCATTATTTTCTCAGATGAAGTCCATTGAAGGCTTGATGAACGGACGTCCTTTGAAGGACGTAAGGCGAGAATAAGGGACAAGTCATTTCAATTAATGGCTAGCGACGCGGAAATCACTGTTTTTCTTTATTCTCAGTCAATTTTGCATGAATTTAGAGGAAACTAAGTAATTGTTGCGAATCGACTATATCATGAAATCTGGTCTTATTGAAGATATTTTTGTTTCAAAAGTCTTTGACAACTAACTTGTTGTTTCTTTGTGTTCACTCATTTCCTCTTAATTTAAATTTTTGAATTTCTATCTTAGGTAACAATGTTTTTTTCTGAAGTTCTGATGTCATTTTTACTCCTACATTATCAGAAAAGTTACGAAACTTGTTTTTCTTTGTATAAATGATTTAAGAAGACAATGACATCTAATCAGAAAGAAATTTAAATTTTCATATGTATAATAATTTTTATTGAAGGTGAAAAACATAAATTAATATTAGTTCAAAACTCAACAAAAAACCTTTCAAGACATAAATTATAAAAGGAAAGGTACCGAAAGCACAAAAAATTCATATTAAATCGAATCTTTCATATGAGTTATCAGGAAAGTATTTAACAATCAGAAGAAACATTTTTTATATTCGAAAGTAATATAAATAATTTGTTATCATTCCTTAAGGTGAAGGTCTCAAACTTAAGTCTATAGTAGAAAAAGTAATTTTAATATAACTCATTTTCAGACTGCAATTATTGAAACAATTGATGCAGAACTATAAGCTTTCGGCAAAATATAATAATTAGGTAACAAAAACATGTTTTTTACTCTAGATAGCTCGAAAGTGTTTACAGAAAACTCAAATATTTTCTTATTATTTGTTTTATTCAAACCAATGAACAAAGAAATGGACCGAAACTGCGTTCTCTCCCCTTTCCGATTGGATTTTTAGAAATTCTTGTCTTTGATAAGAAATATCTGATTTGGACACAAAAGGGAGTGAAAGTATACGTAATCGTTAAGCATGGGTGCAAAGAATTGCGTATAAGTTGCGATATTGCATGAGAAAAGCAATTAAAGAATTAAGAAATCGGTTGGAACTAAATAGACAAAACTACCTACTTCAATTTTGTGCTAATTCACGTTTATTGTCTTAGACAACTTTTCAACTAATTATTATATAAGTCAATAGAAAATTATTAAACTTTTGCAAATTGACCGAAAACTTAACGTTTCTAAAAAATGCTTTTCCGTTTTCTTGACTAATAGTACTATGAATTTAATTCATAATTTGAGATTTCATTTAAAGTCATTCATAAATAAAAGTAGTTTAAGACCGGATATACCATATCGTAATAGTATTATTACTTATTAAAGTATACTTTAGTTTAAAATTTAGACTAATTTCAAGTTTTCTTGTAAAGCAGTCAAGGGCTTATTTTTACTGCTTTTGTAGCTTAACTTTCTTTTCATGGATTGAATTTTACTCTACTTTGTTCTTCTGTTCGATTGACGGTTTCTTTTAGACTTAATGTGAAACTGAAATTGTTTTTTAGTACCTTTTTCAATTATTGGTTTTTTCTTTCGATCAAATAATTGGCTTTTAATATATACTTTATCATAATATCATCTATTTATTTAACAAAAAGGTATGTTTTGTTTGCTTTAGATTTGTTCGCAATTGTCTTAATTTGAATTTTAAAATAAACTTCTCTTATATTTTTATCGAAATTTCAAAATCTTCAATAATTCTTGCTAGAGCTATGAGAAGTCCTATAAATAATTTTTAAGTCTTACGAAAACAAATTTCATTCATATTAGTGATTTTGCGAATTTTATAAGTTATTTTGAGAATTTTTCACTTAATTTTCTTGAAATGGTAAAGTTTAAGCTATGAATAATTTTTAGTTAAATAATTATTTGACTCATAATTTTTGAATTATATTGACATATGAACTTAAGAATTTATAAGTAATTTGTATATTTTTCGTAATCTAATTAGAAGATCCTGTCAATCTCTAATATGTAAGAAAATCTCACCTGTACATCAACTTTTATGAATTCAAACTTTTCTTTTACAGCAAAATGAATAGAAATATTTTACTATTATTTATATTTGGCTTAACATTTGCCGACAACCAAAACGATACGATCGTAACTGTCGAAAACCTAAACTCGACCAGCACCAACTCAACAACAATAACACCGCTTAATAGTACTATTGAAACTAACGTAACGACAAGTACTTCAAATCCAGAAAATAATACTGTTATTAATGATGAGAATGATAATAATAAAACTAGCAACGTTTTTACTGTTGATTTGCACAAGAGATATGATAGATTGAAAAATAGAAATAGAGATCCGTTATTACGTAACGCGCAATCAGATAATCCTTTCGGTATACCTGGACGCGGAATTGGTGGCGCGAGACCTGGGGGTGGTGTTGACCCGAGATTGGCTCTGATTTTGCGGAATAACCCAAGACTTCAACTGTTAGCTCGACAGAATCCAGAAATAGCTCAACAAATACTGCGGAATCCGAACTTATTGAGAGATCCAAGAATTGCAAGTATGCAAACTAGATGTTCTAGATAAAGATTCAGTTATCACAATCAGATAAAGAATAGTTAGTTATCGATACTTTTAATTACTACTAAATGGTTAAATAATCGTTTAAAATTAATTTAATGAAAATTTGAACTGAATTTTTTAAGCCGTTCAACTACTAGTTAATAAGTGATTAATATAAAGCAAACTTTTTCCTTATACTGTAAAACCGCATTATAATGAATCTGAGGGAAATGAAAAATTTAATTTAATCTAACACAGTTTTATTGAAATAATCAATCGAAAATATTGAAATCTTTACAAAATAATTAATTTTCATTTATCGAAATTAAGGTGTGCTCAGATCCCAATTAGGGCAAGGTGGTGGAGCGGGTCTATTACCAGGTTTAGGTGGACTATTACCTGGTGGACTCGGAGGTGCTCTCAATCCATTTGGTATCGGATTAGGCGGTGGTCAGAATCAAGGAACTGGCTTAGGCTCTAATAGAGGAAACGCAGGTCAAGGAGCCGGAGGATTAGGTTACCCTCGAGGTGCAAATCGACGCAATCGTAAGTCTTAACAAAAAAATTGAATGAAAAATATTGAATAATATGAATGAAAAACTTTTGTATATGGATTGCGGAATGTATTGCACGGCATGTAATTATTAACCCTATTTAGGGACCAATGATTTTTTGTCCTCCGATTTCTTATCGGACATTTACGACATTAACGACTTTATACCAACAGTTAATAGAAATCGTGATAATGAGGAAAATATTGGTGGAGGTTATTATGGAAATAATAGAAATTATGGTAATAAAAATAATGATAATAATGGAAACACAGATTATGATAATAATAATAATAATAATGGAGGCGAAGATCAAGAAAACGGGGGCCAAGATCAGGGAAATGAAGATTATGATAATTCCGGTGCCAATAATGGTCAAGAGGGCGAAGAAGATGGTGGTCAGGAAGGCGGGGATCAGAACCAACAAAATCCAGCCGATGATCCTGATATTCAGCAGTTACAGAATTTAGGCGGCGGTTCAGGCGATAATTTTCCCGAAGGTCTGTTCCCACCCGGGCTGCTGAGCAAAGAAGATCTAGATGAGATTAGAAAACAGCAGGAAAAGCAAGCGAGAGAACAGGCAGAGAAAGAGAGACAACAGCAACAGAATGCCGGACAGGGAGGAGATGGAAATCAAGGTTTGTTTCTTGAATTACTAAAAAGCTGCTTATCTAAAAAATGTCAGATCATTAAGAAAATTGTTTTTCCTTATATTGTTTTATTGTTTGAAAGTTTGGATTTAATTATCGGAAGTTTATGTTTTTGACCTTAAAATTTCATTCACGAACTGTTTACAACTTTCAAACAGCAAAACTTCATTACAATGAAGTTTCGATATAGGTTAATAAATTTTTCACTGCTTTGGATTTAATTTTTCTCGCAACCAGACAGTGTATTCATGAGATGCTCATCAGTTTAAATTAGGAAAACCGTTCGAATATAGTGAATAAAATTTTTCAATCGTTTGCATTAAATTTTTTATAACTAGATTATGACTACAATAATAACGATGGAAGCGGGCAAGAAGGCGGAGGGGGAGAAGAAGAAAGCCCTGAAGGTGCACAAGATGGCAGTGAAGAGACTACTACTGAACCTGAAGAAGAAAATGTGTCTGAACAACCACTTCCAACACCCGCTCCTCCAGTCTATAGAAGTCAAAGACCTAAAAGCGGTCAAAAATCTCACAGGACGAATGACTTCGGCAGTGCCCGACAGTCATCTGTCAACAATCCTGGGGTAGAATACGACGAAATTCTCGATCAAAACGCACCAGTAGCCACACCTCCAACACAACAATTACAGAAAACTCTACTAACAAATAGCAAATCGAAATTCCCGAACAGTATATCAACACCAGTTACTGGTCTTCAATATCAACAACAACCACAACAATACCCCCAACAACATCCCCAACAGCCAGTTTCGGGTAATTAAAAATTTTCAAAGTCTGATAAAACTTTTGATAATTAATTATTGATAAAATCTATAAATCTATGTTAAATCTTAGGTGTATATCAACAGCCATTCCCTCAACAAGTAGCCCCACAACAGCATCAATATCAACAACCAGTACAACAATACTATCCTCAACAACAGCCCCAACAATATCCTGCATATCAGCCCCAATTTGTTCCTCAACAGCAATACTTTCCACAACAATACCCACCACAATACGTTCCACAACAATACCCACAACAGAATCAACCATACATCCCTCAACAACCTAACCAATATATTCAGCAACAACCTGTTTATCAACAAATACCTGTTCAACGACCTAATTATCCGACGCAACAACCCTTAAATGTAAATCTAATGAACTGAACTTTGTTTCTAAATTTTATTTGGACCTTAAGATCCTCTACAGGCCTCGAATACTTTTTAAATTGCATTAAAATTTGTTTTAATATTTCAGTTTTTTCAGAATTCTAAAAGTCTTTTCTAGGTTTTTGAAAGCTTCTCAGATTTTAAAAACTTTTCCTATATCTAATTCACAGCAACAACCGATATATAATCCACAATACAATCCTCAGCAAACCCATAATCTCCAACACCAGCCCGCTTATGGTCAAACACCAAAACAAAGCTTTACAACAGATCCGAATATAGCTAATCACAATCTGAATGTAGTTCCAGACGAAGCAGAAGATGATGACACCGGTGCTGGTTATGATCAAGATAGCGTAACACAGCCACCGCATCTAAACAGTGGTCGTTCATTCCAACAGCAGCCCAGAATTTTTTCGTCTACTTTTAACTCCCCCTCAAGTATTCCCTTGAATACAAGCAATAATACGAACATTAATTTGTACAATAATAAGTTTAGTAATAATAGGAACAGTACTAGAGTTAAGAAATATCGTTTAATTTAAACTTTTATCGACAATTTTTAATCTATTGACTATGTTATTTAATACTTTTCCAAACATTCTTCAAAATTTATTTTGAGCTTCATCTGTGTATTTTTTTTATCAACTGTTGATTATCTTATTTGTAAATTTTATCTTATTAATCAATATCTATAATAAAATCATATTCGATATTAGCTACAGCTTATATAATCAATACAATACAAGACAATAAATGTTTAGTAAATAATTGAAACTTAGATTAATACAAAAAATACTTTGTTTTAGAACAATATGGCATTGTTCTAAGCACTATCGTTAAGTTCATTATCCACATTATCTTCATTTTCCTAGTTAAATCATCCGAGAAAACAATAAAACAAAAGAAATAGTTTCTGCTGTTATTATTCTAAATTTTAATAATTTAATTGGTATAATAATCATAGAAGAAAATAACATATTCAATAACTTTAGAAATTAATTGGTAGCTTTTTCATATGATAGCCGTAACATTTACAAAATGTAACCTAGCATTGAGTATTCAGCGGCGTTACCAGTAGGTACCGTGGAGGTACAGACTCTTTCAACTTTAACCTCAAGATAAAACTTATTAGGCTGTATTTCAGTAGAAATTCTTTAGAGAATTTATATCTGTTTTGAACCCTTTGAATCCTTGTATAAAAGATAAATTTTTAATTAATGTAAACTAAGTACGTTCATCTGAAATTTTATAACTTTATGCCCCTTACTTAAAATTTTTTGGCTGCCTCGCTGTGAATCTCGTGTTCTTCACTTTAGTTATGAATCTCAATGGCTGCTGTTATCCAGACCTCGATCCAACATATGTCTGCAGCAATTTACTGGGTTTGACTAGTCCTCTTGGTAATTCATCTGGTTTTATAGTACCCATAGTTGCCGACTTCAAGTGAAGTATGTCTTAGACAAAATGCTATTGAAAATTTTCACTATTAATTCAAAAATTCTTTAATTTTGTTCACTAATATCCAACAAATTCTCGCCAACTAGTTGTACGTCCAACATGGGTGTGGTACGATTTATCGATAGCATGTTGTCGACAACCAGCTTATCGACAAGATCGTTTTATACTACCGATCATTTATTGCTAATAAGCCATTATCTTTCTCTTTGGAAGCATGACTTTCAATCATTTATAAAATATAATAAACACTTCGATTGAATGTTAATGTTAAGAGTATTTTGTGATCAGTCGACGTAATTAAACGTTTACCTACAAAATTGCGTTCGAAATTAACAATTAATAGAATAACTTATTATATTTAGTTTAAATTTAGAACTATTTAGTTTAAATGATTTAAAGATATCTTAATCAAGGATAGTATTGGTTATGGGCTCAATTGTTATGTTGGTTAAGGTTTATACTTTTATTCAAGTTTCAATAATATTAGATTTTATTTCGTTATGAAATGTGAAAATTTCAACTTTTCCACTTTTTAACCTAAAATTTCAACTCAACAGAACCAATCGAAATGACAGTTCATGATTTGAAACAATGATGTAGAGATTTTGAAGATGTATTTTGTTTTTTAAGTCGAACAATTTCCTGAACTAATATAAATATTCAGATTTACTAAAACTTGCTTTTTAAAGAATAAAATGCAAATCAATGTCAAACGTGTAAAAATCTATTCAATTCGGTATTTAATTACATTCATACGACTTTTACTTATGCTTCTGCTCAAAAATTATTTTGATAAGTTTTAAAAAATTTTAAAATTTT
The DNA here is from genome assembly GCA_018873245.2 of Archegozetes longisetosus. Lineage (NCBI taxonomy): Eukaryota > Metazoa > Arthropoda > Arachnida > Sarcoptiformes > Trhypochthoniidae > Archegozetes > Archegozetes longisetosus. The sequence goes on along the minus strand of JAEMBT020000009.1, from coordinate 5,954,064 downwards.
TTTCCAGAAATTGATAATTAGAGTATAATGACTTTACTGCGGTTTAGTTCGAAATACTCCAAAGTAATACATACTATAATGTGAATAGTAGATGAATAATAATTTCATTGATCTGTCAGTACAAATATTGAAATTGAAGAATAAGTATGCGAGACTTATTACGGTGAACGTTTGAAGTACTCTTTAAACCTTTATTGGTTTTAAGGGTAAATCCGGACTAATGGGTCTAATGGGATGTCCGACCTCCACCCCTAAGTATGATACACCATTAGATTTAGTTCGTTCAGCTGAACATTTTGATACCACACTTGACCACTTTCGATCCGAACCTGACCACTTCTGGCACCCAGACCTGACCCCCTCGAAAGTGGATAAACTTGGCTTTACCAAGTTGTAACCCAAACCAAACCTAATTTTAACTAAGGTATAATTAGTTAAAATTGCTTCACAACCTAAACTATTCTCCTTTAGTTTATGGCAGGCTTGTTTGGGTTAAGATTCAAGAAATCAAAGTTTATCGATTACGAGGTACTAAACCAAACTATGATGGATATCCCGAGAACTACTTGTGATAATATATCAGGAGAGGTATCAAAATGCTCAGCTCGATATCCTAAGTCCAATGATATATCACTTGGCAGGGTCAGCCACTCCGGTCGGGAGTTGGCCATCAGTGGTCAATTACGGTATCAAAATGTTCATCTCGAAGAACTGAATCAATCTTATGTATCACATTTGGAGATAGGGGGTTGGAACCCCCTTAAACCCAATAGCCCGCACTGACCCAGTTTTAAAGATCAAAATTTCTGTCCTTAGAGATCAATCTGGAAAAAATTAGTTTATTTACTATTAAATTGATACGTCTTATTTTAATTCTAGTAATTTCTTAGCATCCAGTATATTAAAAATGACGCCATGACAACGTGCACATATCAACTTACTATCAATAATTATTAAGGTTTCGAGTGATCATTTATAAATTTATTATCTTTAAGTCTTGTGGGATGCTAGTAGTTTCAATAACATTATTATAGTTTTATGGAAATCTGACTGAATCCAAAATAATTTCTTGATCTAGCTTAATCTTAGAATTTTGAGTTCTAAAAATTCTTACTATTCGCACATAAAATGTAAAATTACATTTTAAACAATAATTTACTTCTTCATAGCTTTCACTGGATGAATACTCAATTCAAAGGATTTTATTGAATGCACATAGATACAAAATATCTAAGGGTTAGAGTGTGAATGACAGTATTAACTGATCAATTGTAATGAATGAACAGACCAAATGTTGAATAAAGTAATGATTTATTTTGAAAAAGATCTAAATTCATAGTTCAATTAATTCTAGAACCCTTTATTTAAGAAAAGCATTATATTTTTAATCAAATATTTAGGCATTCATAAGATTTTCTAATTACAATTGTTATTGTTATCAATCATTATTGGTAAATCTTTCTGTAGCTTTATATTGTTAGCTTTCAAACCATTGTTATTCGCAAAAGTAACTTGATTTTGAGGTTTGGGATTGAAAAAGATGTTGAGAATATTAGTAAGCGGACAATCAATCAATACGTAGAAAATATACGACAAAACAATTGTTATCATGAAGTCTACAATTATTGTCTTTACCTATGATTCGAAGAAAATGGTTTTCAAACTTAAATGCACATCAGAATTTGGATCCAATCAGAATAAAATTCAAGATTAAAATATAATATTGAATTCTGGTAAATATGATTAGATGCTTACCAAGTAAGAGTCATTCAGAACATAAGTATCTCTAATGGTAAATATGCGATAAACAACTACAATGATGTGAAGCAAATAAAAACCAAATGATAGGCGGGCTAATGGTTGGAATCCATGCCATGACAAAAGCCGATTTAGGCAACCTTTAGATTAAAAACAACAATTAAACTGTGGATTCATAGAAAAATAAATAGCTGCAGGTTGGTATGTGGGCCATCACGTCATATGCATATATTTAAACTCTACTCTATTTCAAGAGTATATTGGGGGGTTTCTAAATGATCCTGTGGTTATTCCTCTATAAAATGAGTAAGTCTCCACGTGCGTGTTTAACCCAAATTAAAAATTGCATTAGATCACAAAGCGATATGACTCCATCTTCAGTTTATGTTCAATAGGATTCATGGCGGTTAGCCATCGTCAACAAATACATTTAAAATCATTCCAATGGAGGATCAGCAATAACTGTTCTACGGTGTCAAGGTCAAAAGTCATGTGACCTGGTCAAGTGGGGAATCGTTGAACTGAGCTCGTCGAGCTGAGTAGAACGATGTATAGGTCTAGAATGTGTAGTCACGGGAACTGGGCATTGACTAATAACTACAATCTTATACTGATAGACTGATCTGAAGTTATCGATAGTGAAGTCATTGACCCTACTCGATGAGTAGAGTTGATATACAGGCATATCAGGTGATGGCTCACATGTCGAACTACAACCTAATAATTTGATAATTAAGATGGTAAACATCTTAACCAAACAATACCTCCTCTACCAATACATAGAAAGTAGTAAATCCACGAGAGCCCGATCGTATACAACAACTTGCCAAGCGAAAACCAGAGCATAACAGACCAAGTGGGGGCCGATTCTTCTAAACTCCAGAACGAATTATTCCATAAGTAGACTGAAACTATCATCACTACAGATATAATCCATAATAAAATTTCGCATCTTCTACTAATAGAAACTTGTTTCCTCATCATAAACCCAAACAAAATACCGACAAAGAAACTGATGACATAAAGATTTGTAGTCAAGTGATACCATTTAAAGCTCTCTATGAGTTCAGGGAATGTATCGATTTCCCAATGCATTACATAGGGTTTAATCCCGTATAGTAAATATGGACCAATGCTTAGAAACAAGCCTAAAACTATCATGAAGATTGTCGCATAGATTCCAAACTTTGGTCTCTTATAGTAAAATGAGATAAAAATTAGAGATATGATGTTAAGCTGAAAAGTGGCAGATAGGAACCATGTTGTAGGATTGCACTGAGGAAGAAGATTGATTTGTAGTTATGGTAACTTGTTTTCAAGTTTATTTTCTTGCATAGTCTGAAAAGTTTTGCTTTAACTGATGCTTGCAATTAAATAGTTTACCGAAAGAATAAGATAAGTGAATGTTATGAAAACAGTATTTTATCCTGTTCTTCCTGCAAATGATTCAATTGCTAGACAAAATGTATTTGCTAGACTAGATGGATCATAATTGAATTATTTTTTAAGCCTAATATGAGTGCGTAAATTTGTTAAATTAGAGTCTTAAATAAACTTTTACCGTCGCAAAGCTCAACTCATTAGGAAAAATAGTATAAAAATTGCTTGTAAAGAGAAAACTTGTTGATAGACTAAATGCATTTTTGCAGCCAGGAATGATCCATTTTAAGCCATCATTAATGATTGGACCATCGCTCAAAAGTGGCAATAGATAGATGAAAAGAAATGACACAAAAAGCGGTAATGAAAATCTAATCCATCGCTTAATTAAAAATGTAAAGTAACTGAATCTTCCGTTGGTTTTATTTAGTTTTCCAATCAACTCGTAAGACATTATGAAACCGCTAAATACAGTTGATAATGAAAATTTTTTCTTAATTCTTATGGATTTTATACCTGATTGTGAACAGAGCGTCCACTACTTGAAGGTTTCTGACGAAAAGATATTTATTTTCAAAAAGCAGTTTCTTGGGTATTGAAGTGTAGATACTCTTCAGAGAGATTAATCCCATCATTGGCGTAAAGATGTAATAATGTAAAATGAAGACATTAATTATTAATAGTAGTCTTATTGTGTCCAGTGATGCAAATCTGCTGTTTTTCTCAAATAGAGAACGAGTATTTCTTATTAAGGAAAATGATAACAATAAATCTTTAGACTTTGACGCTTTTTCATCAGACTCATCATTTGTTATATTATTAGCGCGATTATCGATGATCATTGAATAGAAATCGAGAGCGGTGCTCAAAATCACACAAAAGGTTAGAATAGATAGCAGAGAACTGTTGAATTAGAGACAATTAAAAATTTGAATATATATTAAATTAGTTTAATTACATCGAGAGTAGTGTAAATTCATCGTATTTGCTGTCTTGATTTTGAATGTGACACTTTGGTCCGATATCCACCAAGAGCTGAGTTACGGGAAATAAAACTGAGCAGAAATTAGAACCATTTTTTAAATTATTGATTTTGATTTAAGTGCATCACTTTCTCTGATCAAATGCTGCACATGTCGAGAAGGACAATGTGACAAATGAACAACGAGGAAATCATATTGATCTTAAAATAGACTCCCTGCAGAGCTATAATTGTCAAAGTCAATTACGATTATTATCATTACTGAAGGAAATGATATACCTATTTGCTAAGTGCCTGAGTCCCAAAAGGAAATAGTAGTAGAAATTAATTTATCATTATTCTCAATTGACCCTTCAACATAATTGTTGGGTAGAATGTTCTCAGTTTCCGCTTTAAGAATTGTGCAAAAACTCAGGTGACTGAATATATGCTAAATATATGTTGAGAATTTTACTATTCTTCTGTGATATTCCTCATTTTTAACCTCAAAAACCATTCTTTTGGGCCTAAACTTTTAATATAAATAATCTTTTTCGAATGCCAGGACAGAAAGTAGCCCTAACATTGCAGTTCTTTATGCTTCATCTTTATATGGATATGCTCTTATGCAGCTATCGTCTTGTGCAACAAATCATGGGCTTTTACTTTTATTGAACACGCTAATGAAATAATAATTATAAGATATGTACAGCAATGCGACAAATAGAAATGTGTAATAGTTTGATAACTAGGAATTAATCGTGGCATAAAACGCACAAAACATGGGGTAAAATTTAACCCCATTAATAGTTTTACATTTTCGGAAGTTAGGTTATGCTGAAGGTTTGATGTCCGATATCTAAAACATATTGATTAAATGTATTCATGAGTAAGTTACTGAAATACTTAAATTGTACAAAAATTGAAAAATTGGGAATGTTTTTATTATGTAATCCATAATAATATTAATCAAAACCGTTATATTCAATTTAATAATGTTTTGGAATTTTTAGATTTGTTAAGAATTTCCTTACTTTGATTAATAGAATTTTCCACTTCTTTCGAATTACAAGTCGATGGTATGCAAATACCCAAACTAAATATAGTTCCATTCATGAGATTCATACCAGTTATTAATTTTCTGGTTGAAACGAATTGACGCAAGCCGTGCATTTTCAGTAAATTTTCAGCCAATTTAACAAATCTATTACTCCTCTCTTCCCTTATATATGAGTTGGGTTTAGGAAATGGAAGAATCACTTTCAATAGACAATATTGTCCTTCAATTAGAGATTCGTCACTTCTTATTGGACTGGAAATCTTTAAACATTCATCAAAGTTACCAAAACTAGAATACACTCCATCTAGAATTCCATTCGGTATTGAACCAGCTGAGTCGATAACTGAAATCAATAAAATTTTTCGAATATTGAAAATTGGATAACAGACCAGATCAATCGATACTATATTTTTTCACAACCTTATTCAAAATGAGTTTAGTTGTAATTCAATACTACTATTAGTTTTACCTAAGTTTTAAAACACTTACACTTCAGAGCCCAAAATTCTCTATTTCGGATGCCTATAGAAATCTTAGCAAATGATTCGAAACAAGCATTCGATAAATCAATATTTGTCGATAAGAACTCTGCCATTCTCAGGGTTGCCTTATTATTCGATAGAAATAGTTGAGCCAGATTTTTCTCTAGATTACTTACTATATCGAATGTCTGATTGATGTTTTCAACATATCTACTAATGCTCTTGTTCTGTCCTCTCTCATGAATTCTCTCTATATTATTCAAAAATGCCTCGAAGTCATTACACTCCTTGACATCAGGATCATAATCACAATTATCTTTAAGACAATCATTGTCGAAATCTACTGTTTCTTCACTTATAAAACTAGTACTATTTTCAATCCCATCCTTACATAATATAAAATAGCATCTTAATAAAATAATAAAAACTAATGATTGAATTCTCATGTCTACTAGTTAAGATTTAAAGTTGAAATTAAACACAACTTTTCTACATAAAAGTGTAAATACTTATAACACGATTCATGAGATGTAAGCAATCTTTCAAGGCAAATATTTATTGAAATGTGAAGATCTCTAACATGTTAGCTAAGCGCAGGCTCAATACTAGGGTTTTTAATATTAAACAATTATTCAAATTACTGACTAAGTTTTTATATTAAAGACTAAATTATTCAATTAATCACAAAATTGATATAATACCGAACATTTAAGTATATAAGAAGCTTTTGTACAAATGATTTGCCGTTAACTTGACTGCTTCTAAACACTATTATGATTAAAATTTAGGTCACACTCAGGTTTATGTTCATGTAAAAAGTAAATAAAAAATCGTGGAGTTTAACAATAGATAAAAAAACTTAAAATTGTTAACCTTTTTACAAACAATTAACTTCATTTATGTATTTTTGACGAATTTTTCAAGTATATAAAAACCTCATCTCATAATTTGTTTTATTCTTATTATAAATAGAATATTTGAAACCTGAAGCTTAAGTTCACTTTTCAACTACTAAATTGTTCCTTTTAATGTGAAAAATCTATGAAAATACCCGATACGCCTTTTAACTTCAAGCATCTCATATGACTTGACGGAACTTAAAGGAACTTATCTCGAGTTAACTTGTTTTTTGGGATTCACTTCAAACAAGAATTTCAACTCATAATATGTAGAAAAAAAGTCAGTATATGTTTCAATAGAAAATTTAGCGCTAATTTCTTATTTAAATTTATTGATTTCAATGCTAATTAATAGGAATTAAAACTTAAATTGAACTCCAGTGCTATTAACACTTGTTAACTGCAATGCGTAACACAACATAAACTGCAATAGCATTACATGACATAAGTTTAAATTTTATGTCAATTATTTGTCACAATTTGATTGTAATTCTGAAGATTCAGAAATTATTTGTGATTAATCAGATCTAGAATATTAACTAATGAATTCTATGAGATTATGTTTAATTAGATTAATGATGAATAAATTGACAACTTAATAAAGTTTTTCTTAACGCAAAAAAATGTTTCTAAGCTTTGCACTTAATGCAAACTTTGAGTGCGATTTTCCCGTTTCACTGCATTGAGAGATAAGTCCCTTTACTTTCCGTCAAGTCATATAATGACGTGCATTAGTCAAAACTATATAGTATTAAATCAAATAGAAAAATTTCATTAATTATGGTCCTCTGTGGAGATCAAGCAAAATCAGTTCGAAGAAAATAATACGGTAGAACTCGGCTATTTCGAAATAGTTAAAAATAACAACTTCGTAAAAACGTAATTCATCCTCTGAGTATTTCCCCAATTCTAGGATAATCATAGATTGATTTTTATCCTTGATATGAATTTATTTGCTTCAAACGCATCTATAATTTTGTCTCTTTGTTCCCATAATCATTTAAATAAAGTTTGGCAATCTTAAACCAAATTTCCTCATTCATAACGCACAAATGACAGAACATTTTTAAAGTTTAGAAATAAGTGGTACTTTAACCTTTCGTCACAACTTAACTTCTGAAAAATTAAAATTAACTGTGGGGTAAAATGTTACTCCACGTGTTCCACGCTTTGTATCTGTTCCAGGTTAGTCCGAATGTTTTCAGAATCAAACCTAGTCCTTATTTTCAATGTTTTCATTTATTAATTAACTAATTTCTAGTTATTATCTGCTACAGCGTCATCAGCGGTTCAAATAGCTAGTAGCGACATTACAGCGCTGCGACACATATATTAAACACAAAACACTGCGATCTTAGGGAGAATTTCTGTCCTCACAAAGACACGTTGCCAGAAAATAATTTTTTAAAATCAAGTTATAATTCCAAATTAATCAGGATTTTGTGATTTATAGTCAGATATATGACTGAGGAATAGCTAAATTTTCAAGAAATGACGACATTCTGTTGATTTTAGCGAGATTTTTAAAGTGAAACTTGGGAACATTTTACCCCACAGTTGTGACGAAGGATTAATTATGGTCCTCCGTTTGAAGATTACGCAAAATCAATTCGAAGTAAATAATACATTGAAACTCGGTTATTTCGAAATAGCTAAAAATAACAACTTCGTAAAAATGTAATTCATCCTCTAAGTATTTCCCCAATTCTAGGATAATAATAGGCTTGATTGTTTTATCTTTGATAAGAAATTATTGTCTTCAACTCATCTATAATTTTGTCCTATTGCTTCATAATCATTTAAACAACGTTTGACAATTGTAAACCAAATTTCCTTATTCCCAACAAACAAATGACATAACATTTTTAAAGTACATTTAAATGAAATTCAAAAAATAAATTGGATTCAGCATGATATGAATAATTAGTATAAGTCGATTCTCGTGACTAGAATGTTAAATCCGAGACATTGCACATTAAGAGACTTTGACTTTGCTTATTATTGTTCTCCATTTTTAGTGAATTTGATTCACATAATCAATATTTATTATGTTTTCAATAATAATAGTATTTATTTTATTGCAATCAGAACATTGCAATTATAATATTACATTATCGTATTATAGGATAGGAGAAAGAATTGAGGTATAAACGAATGAAAGACACACTAATTAACTATTTTTTCATATATAAAATAACATTGGCTGTGCTTTTCATATATTTGGCACATTTTGTCTCAATTAACAGTAATATAAACATTTATGGACTTTTAATAGTTGAAGGATTTTTATATATCTATAAAATTCACATTTAATTTCTATGCTTTTCTACATTCATTACAAGTTTATAAATGAGATCTTAACTAATAGGCCTCCACCCAAATTTCTCTTCTAAAATATTTTAATATGACGTTTTAACTGCAAATTAAATATGGTAATATATAAAAAGAAACTTGAAATAGAATATGATTTGAATTTAATATAATACCACATCAAATAATGTAAACATATAATCTATTAATAAAGTTATATAAACTTCAAATGAAATGTAAAACATTGTTAAAGATTAGCAACTTTTCCGAAAGAAAAATTAATATAAAGCACTAATATTTATAACTGTCTAACAGATAAAACTTAAGAGCATTACGAGTTTTAATGGAAATTCTATATAAACGTTGAGTTGATATTTTTATTTAAAAGCTATTCTACTTTTAATGTTCATTCATTAAGCTTAGCGTATTATCTCATGAAAGTGAACATAAGCTTTTATTAATTAGAGATTAGTCTTATTTTGGGAGAATAAGAATTTATGGAAATATTAGTGATTTCTGTGTCTCTCTGGCCTTCGTTCATAATAACTTTACCATTAAAACTAAAAGAATGATTAAAATCTATAATATCTATAGTTTTTTATATGATTTCTGGCCTAGTTCCACAGAAATGTATGCATCTTAAGAACGAAGCAGGTATTTAATCAAATTTTTAATAAATTATTAATCAGAATAGAATTAATTTATGAAAGAAAGCTATATTCTTAGCCAATCTTAAATGGCATTATCTTTTATTGAATATCTCTTTTGTATACCCATACTCTGTTTTATGTAACGCATATGAATAACTATATAGACTTAGAATATTTTATTTATCACAAATCTAACTTTAAAAGATCTTTTCAAACATTCAAAACGAGTCAAGAAATATTCTCATTTATAAAATTTTCAGAACTATTTAAAAATATAATAAATGATAAAAACTCCATGAAATAATTATTGGTTATGAGATTAATTCATTTTATCATAAAACATTGCAATTAAAATAATGCCAATTTTATCACAATGTAAATGAAAATTCACGAAAATATTATTACAATATCTGTGTTTTCTCGGTTCAATTTCAACTATAAGGATAATACAAGCATTCGATTCTCAAATAATTCCAAATGATTTCAGGTTTAATTTTAGTAAAAGTGTTCGTCTGATGGGTGAAGAACAAAGTGGTTGTCCGGAGATATATGTGGAGTTGGCCCCTGTGAAATTTATCATGTTATATATCAATTGAAAGCTCTCGTCAAGCTGAGCAATAGTCTTGCTGGTCAAATTGAAATTGGACCATAGGTTTAAATGTTATAGATAAAAAACATTAATATTACCGTATATGGGGAAGTGTGTTACATCTTTGTAAACCCTTATGAGTCATATATCATTAGAAAGCTCTCGTCGAACTAAGTAAAGGTCTCGTTAATACGATTGAAATCAGATGATTACTCTACATATGAAAAAAGTTTTCCGCAATTTTGGACTCTTAATACATATTGTTACGAGTAGAACTTTTTGGATTATCATACTAGGCTATGTACTACTACAAAAGTATTAATGAGCTACTCGTAACAATGTGTTAAGCGTTGAGTTTAACGATTAAAGATTTTCAATTTTAGAAAACTTACTCAACAAAACGTGAGTTTCATTCTATCGTTGAATACACTTGGTTGCTGTGACTCAACATACCAAATCTCATAATTCTATATTTGCTAGCTTTAGAATTATGAGCTCCCAAAGTTTTAAAGTTTTTCGGGTTTTTACACTATCTGACATGAGATATGAAAAAAATTCAGATGCTATTATGCTTCATTGAACTACCTTTATGTATTGGTAAAGTCACCATGTCCGAACGCCACCGGGAGCCAACTCACTATGGATGTCCGGACAAGCTCTTTATATTTAAATTTAATCGCGTTTAAAGTTAATTCTATTCGAGTTTAGGCCATAAATTTATATATGAAATTAGTTTCACTCAAAGCTTAAACAAATTACGTCAATAATGACGAAACCAATAAAGTGCAAAACACGCTGTTATACGCCCTAATCCTTACGATAACATACTTTTTCAAATCAATCGATTGGTCAAAAGGCCCTATTTTACTGATATCATTAATCAAAATCGTTTTACTGCTCAAGGGTTAAGATACTAGTATTTACAGTTACAAACAATTCAATTCTTTATTTTGATAAAGATGACAATATATTTTTTCAACATCATTCGTTTGGCTTCAATGTCACACATATAAACCGCTATTGTCAGAATTTGTATTCAGATGATTTTTAATAAGAACTAATATTTGAATCAATATTGCATTTAAAGAACCTTATAATTATAACAGTATGTGAAAAGAATACAAAGATTCAGAAAATTAGGTATATGCTTACTTCACCTCGCACGTCACTTTAAATAATAAATGCCACTATAAGAACAAATCAATAGTGTGTTGGAGCGAAAACAATAATTATATCAGTATATGAAGGAATTGAAATACAAAAAAATGTTAGATAAATGTTTGACACTATATTTCATCACGCGGGCCATGTCAAGTGGATTGAGTACTAATAAGGACAGAAAATCTACAAACTTACCAAAATAAATGAAAATTATTAATAAATATTAGTATTAAAATGTGTCCTTATCTTTACACCAGATAACTTTTAGGATAATTTTAACCAGCTTATAAGTATTTATGTAACTGGTAGTTAAGTCCTTTATTTTAGTATAAATAATTGTATTATCAAGTATTCCAATGTTTTCGAGAGCCAAGTAGAATCATACGAGTTCTGAAAGAATAAAATTTACTTTTATTTCATCTATTAATCTGAACAGTAGTCGGCATTTTACGGCATGTCTTATGATATTGAAAAAATGGCTAAAGAATATTTCATACTTGCAATTGATTTTATTAGTTTCAGTGTTATTCATAATTAATCCTAAGTTTTAGTTCAATTTAAAAACTAATTCAAGTTTTTAATTAACATTTTTTGAAGTATTCTTTACGAGAAGTGATATAAAGAATGTTTATAATGAATGAGTGCGTTCTTAATTAATTATTTCTCATAGAACTCTCAATAATTTAATTTAAATTCAGGAGGTTTTGTCTATTTTTAAACTGTTCCACGAGACCAAATGTACTATATTTTCAATATAAGGATTAAAGAATGTTTTATTGAATTGTATAAAAATATGTTGTTAGTAGGATGACCAAATCTTGTAGAACCAAAATCTAGACAAAAGTATCAAAGGGATTTTCTAAAGTTTAAAACTTATTTACTGTACTCAATGAGTATAAAAGCTATAAAATTTTAACTGTAAACTTAATATTTCTTCTGTAATTTTGTAGCGTTGAGTAGCCTAAGTTATCTTTAACGTAATTGTAAAGTTCTGAACAAGAAATTCAAGACGAGCAATTTTAATGGACTAAAATAAGTTAGCTTAGAATCAATTTACGCCCAATTACTAATAAGATAAAACATTTGTGATAGAAGTATCTATTTATTCATCTCAAATCTGGACAAAATGTGTTCGGATTGGAATTCACTCTGGACTAGTTAACTTGAGATCTGGACTGTCCAACTCAAATCTTGACGTCTGGTCACCCTAGTTGTTAAGTATTTAATTTCTCAAACAAATTGTTTCTCTGAATGCTTTAATCAATAAATGGCTCTCTTTCATCATATTTAGTATTTGTAACGGATAGAAACAATGCAAACTGAAGATTTTATTGTTAATCTATTCACACAACTGAAATCAGGTTTTCTTATGAAATAAATAGATACTACTGAACATAATCTTAAAGTTTTTGGATGCTATGAAAAATGAATACTCTTAAATCTCAATTCCTTCTCAGTTGTCGTGAATTCAGAAACGGAACTCATTATTATGATTACTACGATATAAATGAAAAGGTACAATTGCAGAATATTGTAGTGAGTGGAATACCTTTTTATGATACCGTGAGTTTCACAAACTTTTAATAAACTTGCTTCACTTAAGAGTTTTAAATTTACACGTTTTATTTAAGAATAAATTATGTTATTACGAAAATGAACTTTTTGATATATTGGTTTCGAAAAAATTTGGAAAATTTAACGTAACTTATCTCAAATTAACGGACAACCCACAAAAACTTTTTGGTGTATATGTGAGTATATCAATCAGTTTTAATTATAAATCTAGGGTCATATAAGTATTGGGTGTACCGGAAAGAAATATCATTTATTTGATTAAACACAAATATTAATTAAGTTAATCCGCTATTAAGTTCAGCTATTAATAAGAATTAACTTTTTCTGCCAATTGCTGGATGGTTTGACGGGGTCTGACTCAATCTCTGACCTCAGAGGATCGTTGTCCAGCTCTACCGGTCTTCCCGAACGATGATCATCCGAGAGGTCAACATCGTCTGATCGGAATTTCTTGAACCAAAGCTAGCATATGTGTATATCCAATACAACTTCATAAATACCACAAATGTTTTTGGTGTCCTCTGCAGCCTTACTTTCCTTACAGAACTAATAGAGCATTCAATGTCGTATATGGATCTTTTCAGAATTGTCGTCAGATTTTTTGTTGAAAAAATTGAAAAACTTTTTTATCAAAAAGTTGATGTTAAATAGCGGTTCTTTAAATCAATAAATAAAATTCATTTGAAAACGAAAGAAGATATACCATAAATATCGTTTACATTTGATTTACAACATTACTTTCGGGTATCCTCAATACTTTTGGGTTTTAAAAATTTATACTGAGAAAACTATTCAATAATAGTTTATAAGAAGTCTGAATTGATGATGTAATAGTTAAAGATCCAAAGCTTCAATTAGTTTATGATTGTGCAATATCCCAAATTTATTGTGTTGTACCTGATCGAATTTAAAGCACAATTTTCTTCGTGACTTTAATCGATTTTTAAACTTAAAAATTCTACATTTTTAGAGAATTTGTCAAAATTTAAACCATAAGTTATTCCTATTTGAAGAATGCATGATAAAAGAATTCCTAAGTTTAGTTGTTCTATGATTTGATCACAAACTTATTTTTTGTTTGAGCTTATCGCTGTTTCACAAACTTCCATATCTTTACATAGGTTAAGTCGAATTATTATGATAGGTAGCTTAAAAGACTTTTATATCAATTCTATTAATAATATTAAATCTTGTATGTGATACTGACTTAATCATTTAATATAAAGCACTGGACTTTCAAAACTTTTGACACATTAAACTATAGAGACATTCACTAAGATACAGAGAAAAGGCATCATATTCTTTTTATAAACCTAAGGAATAAACATCTGATGTAATCATTCGCAAGCATGAATATCATTTTGAAACCTTTTTGAAAACCTATGCCAAATTCTTATTTAATAAAAGTAGATTAAACTAATTCATTTTCTTCATTTCAACACAGCCGAATTTGGATTTGATCTTAGCTCAATCATCAATAATAGAATGGTTTGCATCGTTTGCAACCAGTCCATGGATCAGAGGAGATGTTCAAATCGCGATTTTGAGTGCTTTATATTACAGTCAGAGTGGTCTATTTAGTCAATTATCTCATACCTTCTCAACAATAATATGGCTTTTGATAGTATTGTCTGTTCTAGTTATTTCAATTGTTTTATTTCTGACTCAAATAGTATCTAATTTTACAAATAAAAGACTATTACCAAGAGATGCAAATATTATTGAATTAATAGTATTGGTTTATGGTTATCTTTTGAATAAATGTCAAAAAACGAATCATAATTTTCTACTCACTATTTGGGCATTCATTTCATCAATAATAATTTTCTGTATTTCTTCTAATATATTGTCATCGATCGTAAATCAAAGAATGACTACAATTAATACTTTCAAAGAGTTGAAACAAGCAAATATATCAATCATAGGAGGAAGATTTTCTTATTATGAAAGTTTTAATAGAAGAGTGCCTGGACTAGACGTTTTGAAAGAGTTATACCACAATACTGAGTTCATCGATGACTATGATGTGAGTTAAGACTCATATATACATATTCAAATTACATACAATTCAAATACTTATTTAATTTTCAAATTTTCCTATAATAGGAAAATGGTATTATTAGGGGCGATATTATAGAGAAAGTTGCCAATAAAGAAGCTGCTTATCTAAGAGATGGGTTGTCTATAACCAGAATCATGGATCAGAATCCACACAAAATTGTAGCAAAAGCTGAAGAAGAAATTTTATCGGTTCTGAATGGATATTATATTAATAAATATATGAGTGAGCCTCGAACTAGGATTTATAAACTGTAAGTATTTTCAACTCATACCGCTAATCAGAAACTCAGTCTTGTCAATTTTGTTCGTGTCTGTCTGTCTTTGTAAGTTCAATAATTCAGATTTCGAGTGTTCGTATATAATGTCCCTATTAAGAGATACTAAAGTAAATAATAATACCTCATTTCATGTTGTTTTTGTAAAACCAAAAACTTTTCTTTTGGTTCTGAGCAATGTACGATGGTTTATCATGTAAACACCATAAAATGTCACCCATAATATTATATGGATTATTTTTATTGATCTAAAGAACTGATGTTCAACGCTCAAATTTTTGACGCTCGGTGGCGAGCGAACGTACTAAATATTAGCTTTCATCGTACAGAGACTGAATAAAAATTATTTTTTAATTGAATACGATATTATAGAAGTGAATACATGTTAGTTACTGCTGGTTTAAAAATTTTAATATTAAATACCTGTATGTGCACTGATTACTTAAATTGAATCTTTTGATAATCTAATGCACCTTTTAGTTATATCATTTCCAGATTTTGAGAATATTTGCTCACTCGGAACACTAATTGAAGGAATGTTGAGAATATCGAAATCTATTTTGTAGGGGCTAGTGAAAGAGCACTAATGAATTGTCCATCAGTTGATTAAATCAACTTTTGAGCCTTCCTGAGACGTTTCAAAACATCATTCTATTTCTTCAAAATCAGTAAATTATCTCTTTTTATAAAATAAATGCAACAGTGAAGAATTTTCGTTCAAAGCCTCCTTAATTTAAGCTGAACTTTTACTGTAATATTGCTGGAAGTAATCAATGAAGTTTAGAGTTCTTCAAATTCAGTGCTTGTCAAAGAGTTTTTTAAATATTGAATATTAAGTCTAGGATCCAAGATAACTGCAAATAAAGATGATTTATTCTTCAACTTATTTTTATATTTAAGAAACCTTTTTTTATCTTCTAAGTACAATCTTTCAGAGCAGTTTTTAAACTATTTTTCTATTTAAAATTTAATCAAAATATCGAACAGTGGTATGGCGACTTTAAAAAGTACAAGTAAATATTTCTGATAACTCTGATAATAAGCTAAAGATAATATCTTTTAACTTTTCAAAACGAAATGTAAAGATTTATGAAAATCAATTTTTAAAATCTAGTATGTAATTGCACTTTATTTTTATCAAATTATTCTCACTATTTTTAAGCTATTAAATAAATTTCAATTAAATTTTTAATTTTGACTTGGTAGGCATGAATGAACGAAGAGAATCTGATGTTCAGGTTTGAGATAATCAGTTATAAGACTGATTTTGATCTGTTTCTGATAAAACCTTGAGTTTAAATTCCATTCTGCTAAACTGGTTTCTGCGAAACTAACAATCGAATAAAATATTTAGACTTCTGTTGTAAATACTTGTCTTAAATATAAGAAATATTTCAAGGAAATAAATACTTGTTATGCATTTCAATACTAATTATATAGCCCTGACTTCGACCTCGTTTTTAGTAAAATTCTTTCAAAATTTTACATTTAATTATTTTTAGTTTTCAACGCACCGTAGAAGCCGGAATTTCTATTTATTGGGATTCAAGAATGAGACTCATTGATAAATTATATGGCTATAAAAAGGCAGAACAATATTACGTTTCCTACAATATCGACCAATCGTCAGTTGGATCGAAAGATATTATTATAACTACAGTGATGTTAAAAAATTTATTCGTGTTTTTAGCGTCTGGTTCTGCGCTCTGCTTTACTATATTTTGTTCTGAGCTCTCATATCTTACATTAAAAGGACTTATCACTGGTCATTATAAAATAACGTTCGTACTCACTATAAGAAGAATTTGACCTGAACTTGAAAATATAATACTTAGTGAATCAATTGTTTGCTTAAGTTTTCGCTTCAATATATATCAAAATAAAGATATCTTTATCCAAAATAAATAAAGGTCCCAAGAAATCATTGATAAAAGAGGATAATATTTTTCTAATGACCATATGAAAGCGTTTGTGCGTGTGAGATTGGTATAAAAAGCACTATAATATAGTGTACTATCAAAATGTTCTAACATTTAAGTGAATGTTTATTCATAAAGTTATATACTTGACTTGTAAGTTATTACTAGACTTGTTAGCGCTTTTAAATATGAACTATAATGCATTGCAATCTCTCTCTCTCTCATAAACGGTTTCATATTATGTATTAAATCCCAGTTATATAGAGCGTTTTTAATTGTACCGGTTCACTATATCCAAAATAAACTGAAGTTGATATATTAAATGAGACTTTTATTTCAACGCATTTAAAGCATATTTCTTTATAATATTCAGGTTAATTGTATAAAACTTAAATAATAATTCTCATATTCATCGAATAACTTGACCGTTTCGTTAAAATACACATTACTATCAGTTTCTTTAGATACTATTCCTTTTGAGACTCATTATTAATATGGGAGATGTAAGTGAATTTTGCAAGATAATTTTTTATTCTATGGGTTCTAAGAATAACGATCTAAAGGTAAAGAGAACTTCAACCATAAACTACACAGTATTACAATCAATACAAATAGACGATAAAAACTTTTCATTTTATATTAAAATTTTTATTAACTTTTTAAAATTCGAGTTAATGGAAAAAATGAAAATGAATTAGTTTAAACTGAATAATTGAGATCTTAAGCGAATTGATCAACTTAGTAAAGTCATGAATAGTTCTATTTCTGAGCTAAACTATAGCTGAATGCAATTATAATATCGATTATTACTGTTCATATTCAAAATCTGAATCTTATAGAAAGAAGAGTTTTTTGTTCAATAGTTTATAATGATAAACAGTCGAAATCAACATGTGTCCAGAAATGAAGTCGACGAGTCCGAAAATAATGATAACAATTTTGTTATTGATGATATAGATTTACCATTCTATAAATACGGAATTATGTATAGATATGATATCAACAACTATTTTGATAGTGATATCAAGAAGTCAGGAACTCAAATCCAACGCTATGAGTATTTGACTTGTGATTAATATTCTGAAAATGTTAATCAATTTGATCAATGTGGAGGATGGAAGAGTCCCAGAAAAAATTTGTTTTCACTTCTACATGTGGGAGGTTTAATTGAATTTTCTTATTTGAAACTGTCAGTGACTCTTGTTTAAGTATTTATTGTTACAAGACTTTTCAATAGTAAAGGAAAAATTGACATTCGATGGCTTGAAGTCATCAGAGTTTCCAGACGATTAAAAATGAGATTACAATCAGGATGTATGACAAAACTATTTTAGAAAATTTGTTTAAAGAATAAAGGTTATTTTCAATCTTATTGAGCTAGAAGTTCGAATTCTTGTATATTTAGACTTTTTAACAAAGATCACAGTTTTAGTAAATTATTATGAATTACTAAGACATAATAACTTATGGGATATTGAGTTTTATTTTTCTTTTTGGATTCGGAATAGCAACTATAATAATGATAATATTAATAATTTTTTATGATTTTTTCTATTACTCCATTATTGTAAACTCAAATTCAAAACGTCTAATAACAAACTAGTGAATGCAATTAAAGAGTTTTCATCAACACCAGAGTCGTATTGGAATAAGATGAAGAACACGATAATATCTATATTGATATTTTAATTTACAATAAATTTTGGTCTAAACATTTACTTGTACTAATTTATACTCTGATTCCCATTAATCTAGTGGTTTCACAGAATAATTTCTTTGGAGATTTACTTTTCATGACTTTTTATCTTGGGGCGTTATTTTCTATTCCGTGTTCATTATTTCATTCATTATTAAAATCAATTCGATGACTGCATTCATTAATAAGGAATCTTTGAATTCATAAAAATACTTCTATAAACTTCATTTGGAATCACAAATACATCCTAGATTGAAGACATCCTAGAATACATCCTAGACTAAAAACAAAGCCCGTAAGGAATAATGATTTTAATTCTTTTAATAAATTTATAATTAAATTTCAAATTCATATTATATTTATTTTTAAATACAATGGAAAGTGTGAGCAGTATTAAATTCATAACTAGGGTTTCATGTGATAATCAATTTGTTTTGACACTAATTATTCCATTTAAAGGAAGACGCCAGAAATTATAATTTTTTTTATTTGAAACGATTACAAAGAATATTCTTCATTATTTAGATGCTTATAATGTTCTATCAATACTTTTACTAACGAATAGAATCGCGAGTACTATGAATTGATTGCGGATATTATTAGTTGTTTATTTGGTTATCGATATAATTTGAAAGTTACGTTAACCCATAGTTGTGTTTTATTTTCGGAAACTCTTTCTAAAATCTCAATGAAAGATCATTTAATAATGTCTTTAAAGCATTTATTTAACATAAAATAAGTTTTGTATTATTTTTTCTTTTATTCTTAATTAGAATTAAAAAAAACAATTATGTCTACACGACAGTTAACGCAAATGAAACAAACTTTCGAGTTCTTTTTTAACATTTTCAATACTATTAACAATACACAAATAAGTCTGAATCTAAGTTAGATTTTAATATCAATTTCAAGTAAACATTTCAGTAATGATTAGATATATTGAGCTGCTTTTGAAAAAGTATTTGTTTTTTCAAAATTATGGTGAAATATTTTCAAATAGTAGTTCAAGATATCCGATAATAGCTGGAAGATTAACTAGAAAATGATATATAGATTCAATACTAACTCGCAATTTTTATTCTATTATAGATTTACCTCAACAGTATTCAGATGATCAATAAAGGTTTTAAAATTTTCTTCACTCCGGTAAAATGTGTAGAATAAGTTTAACATGTGTAGTCGATTAAATTAGTTTATATTGAAACAAATTTATTTTAGAAATTTAATACACGCCAAACTCTCACTCTGAAAAATTTGTCTTTAATTTGAGTTTCTAAAATTTTAGTAAAGAATCCGTGTAGTATTAAATATAAAAGTTTTCAAACTCTTCTAAAATTATAAAGGATATTCAATTAGCCACTAGTTCATATAATTACTATATAGTTCATATAGTAATATAATATTCATATAATATGAATGAAATTATCCGGTTTTTAAAGATAAAACTATATAATTTGTTTCTCATTATAATTGTAAATTTATTATATTTTATTTTACAAAAATATTTTATTTATACTCTGTTCGAATAAATTAGTAATGTTTTTATGATTAAATCGTTAATAAAGAGTTGCAATGTCATTGTTTCCTATTCACAATATTTGTTAAGCGTTGAAAGGGCTAAATTTTGTAACGCTTAATTCTCTTCTCCAAGACTGCCACGCATTTTGCATTGAAGTCCAATAATTGATCTTCATCGTCATAAATTAGTGTATTTTTTCTTGAATCTGTTTAAAAAGCCAAATAAGTTTTCAATAGGGTTTCAGTCGAGAGATTTCGGGGTGTGAGGGATGATTCGGTCAACTCTAAATCTAAGTATTAAATATGTTTGTGTCTGATAACTAGTATGAATTCTGCTATTACCTTGAAGAATATATAGGTTTAAATCTAGAGAAAAATGCTCAGCGTATGGCATCATGTAATTTTCAATTTAACCGACATGTTGATCAGAATTTCAACTTCCGCGAGATCTGTCAATGGGCCCGACACTCCGTTAGAAAAAATTTGATACACATTACACTAAGCCATCCCGAACTTTCGTCTATTTTAAAATTATCCGGATCTAATCGGGTTCCAGGGAAACTTATTCGGGTTTGACCTTTAAAACCAATTTCAAAACTTATTCCATCAATATATAAACATTTTCTACAAATATACATTGCATGTTCGATATTCTCATCTCCAATGGCAATTCGTCTTCGCACACCATATTCGATCAATTTTACAAATTTAGGCATTATTCTTTATTTTAATTTCTATTAAAATTTTAATATTTTTATTAAAGTGATACTCGAATAATCTTAACTTTAATTGATATCAAATAATGTATTTTAATTGAAAAAATAATCTAAACGAGAAAACATACCTTTTATCTCATAAGACTTTGTGAAATTTTATCTAAAAATCTATTATTTAGTGTTGATTTACTAATATTGAGCTGAATTATTGTATGAATTTTATACATTAATTCAGTCAACAGGATATCTGATCATGAATCAGAGAGTACATCCTAATCACATTATTTCTCCACAGTATCGTCACATTTGTTTTTATAAAACAGGGATCATTCAATACATAAAATCTCACTGAAAATAAAAAGTGTATTTTTTATGTTAATAAAAATTTTCTTGATAAAGCTTGAATTCCTATGGGTTTTAGTGTAAGAATTTAAGAATAGTAAAAGCTTTTAGTTCGAGTCATAAGAGACTATACGAAACCTTAATGTACTTAAAGCACACAAACTTATCTTATTGATAGAGGGATCATATATTACACGCATGTTAAAAAATATTAGCATGTTCAATAAGTTCCTAGAATCAGAGAAACCACTGAATTTTTCAGATTTTTCTCAGTAAATTATTCAAATATGACCTAAATAATGATGGTTGACCTGATCCATCTGTTTCTACCACTTGTCGAAGATTTGATGCATTCCTTTTTATGAATTCTCCAAAGAGAGAAAATTACAAAAATTTTGGCAGACTTAACACAAACCTCCACCATGTCGAGGTTATTTCACACAACTCGATGCAATCTTCCAGTTGACACTTTGACATGTTCAGCTAATTGACTGACCCGGTTGCTTGGATCTCTCATTCAGAGGATTTCGACTGTAGGCTTGGGTTTTACGGTGATGTTTTCGAATCCACCTCCGATAATCTCATCAGAAAAAACCTGATTAACCAGATCAGACAATAAGCAGGAATAGTGAATATGTTAACAGGAGATAAGCATCAAGTTATGAGCAGTTTTAATCAAATGACGAAAGCTTTTATCCAAAAAGTCCCCTCACTTGCCGTTTACTTCTTTTTCAATGGAGAAGAGAATTTTAAAAATTTGTTTGATAATTAGTAGAAAAAGATGGGTCAGTTCAATTATCCTCATTTAGGTTATATTTGAATAATTTACTGAGAAAAGTCTGAAAAATTCAGTAGATTCTCTGATTCTAGGAACTTATTGAACATACTAATATGAATGCTTCTCGAGTATACTATATGAAAAGCTTAAGACTTTGATGTAATTTTTAATAGCTGAAATAATATTATTGGCTTGTTAGTTGGGGTCAAAGAGGAAGGCTCATTTTGATCCACCCATGACCCCAGAAAATAACCTATGCCAATCGATAGAGGGGACCCTCCTGAACATTGATTACCCCCTGCCCCTATAGATTTCTTGCGCAGTTAGGCACTAGAGAGCGTCAAAGTTTAAAACTTCAAGTAACAGATTGAGGCAAATAAGACGACGATTCTGACTAATTCGGGGACGAGAAATCCAATGGTGATATTCCCGATCTCGAGAAATCAATATATAAGAAAATAATTTTTAAAATATTCGAATCATAGCCAATATTGATAAAAATATTGTATTAAAACAAGTGTAGAAGGATCAAAATGATTAAAAATATATGAAACAATAAGGAAGAGGTGATATTAAATCAATAAAACAAAACAAAAAATGAAGTACAAAAGAGTAAAAAATGCCTAAAATAATGTAAAAAATACTGTATAAAATAAATGAAGTCTAAAACTAAAAGCTGCCAATGTATCTAATCGCTGAGTCAGAATAGGCTAGGTCAGCATAAAGTCATTTAAATGTTTCGCTGGCCTTGGTATCTCCTCTAAATATTGAGATATGCCGAGATACCACAGGACTGTCATGACATGTGCACAGCATTCGACAGTCCTGAGCCCATTCCTACACTGGCAGCAGTACTCAATGATTTGATCCACTCCCGCTAAACTCAGATCTAATAAAATGTATATGAAATATTTTATTTTACCTGAGAAGCAGGAGTGGATACGGTTACTTCGAATTTTATGTGTTTGGCGCCCTCTGGCGCCGAACTGCGCTAAATTTTCAAAAAAATGACTCATTTAAACCTTGTTCAGGAAGAATAGATCTATAGATTGCGACCAATACCCCTTTGGGGTCATGCCGTGGGTCAAATTACTATTGGGGGCTAGCCTCCCCTCTTATTTAATCCAACGCAAATTCGTCTTAAGTTCAATCACCTCTTCGTGAGAAATAATTATAAGAACAAATGTTGGAATCAATAGTGTGTTAAAGAAAAACTAGAATAATTATCTCAGTATTTGAAGTAACTAAAATAAAAAACAAAACATTAGATATATGTTGAGCACCGTATTTCATCTCGCGGGCTATGCCAAGAGTATCGAGTACTAATAGGGAAAAAATCTACGAACTTACCAAAAATAAATGCAAATTACTAATAAATACTAGTATTAAAATGTGTCCCTATCTTTACACTAGATGTCTCCTAGGATAAATTTAACTAGTTTATGAGTATTTATGTGGTTAGGTCCTTTGTTTTAATGAAAAAGATTGTTTTATCAGATATTCCATGTTTTCGATAGCCAAGTAGAATCAATCTTTTGGGTCAATCCGCTGGTCGCTAATTGCTGACGTTTTCTCGAGAATGATTCAGCAATTGATTAATAGCATACGAGTTTTGAAAGAGTAAAATCTACTTTATTCCATCTATTGATTCAAACAGTAGTCAGAATTTTATGGTCTACCTTTTAATATTGAAATTAATAACTGAAGAATATTTTATACTTACACGATTGATTTATATGTTTAGTGTTATTCAGTGTTAAAGCTAAGTTTTAGTTCAATAAAAAAAACTAATCTAGACTTAGTAAATCATTTTTTGAAACACTCCTTGCAGTGCGTAATATAAGGAATATGTATAATGAATAAGAATCCACTAGACCAAATGTACTGTATTTTCAATCTAAGGATTAAAGGTTTCATTGATTTTTCTAAATATAAGAGGTTGGGTATTAATTTGTTTCTAATTTCTCAATTAATAGAAAAATAATTATCTTAATCATTGATTTCTCAAACAAATTGTTTTTTTCTGAGTGTTTCCATCAATAAATTGATTTTTTCATCGTATTTAGTATTGGGAATCGATAGAAACTATAACATGTCCTTTTATTTTCTAAACTCATATATCGAGTGCGATTTTTCTTTAATATAACGCATCGGTCAAATGCCACTTATGAATAAAGTTTGAGATAAATCGAACAAAAGATTGTTACGGAATTATTATACTTTGTCTAAAAACACGTTAAGTAACAAGATGGTGTTACAATAAAAGGGACAATTTTTATTTATTAAACGTATATATTAACTAATTATCGCTCTGATCAAAGAAATTTTAACTTTCGAAACTTTGTTAAGAGTTTCAGAAATATAATTAAAGGGGCTAAGCTTTGCTTAGAAAATAATGGACAGCACTTTCAACATATGTTACAAAGTGTTGAATTGTTATTTTTGAACATCAATCCTATTATATTAAATTTGATTATTATAAGTTTGATTCAAAGTATCTAATTTTGAGTCGCTAGTTTATTTGACATATGATTGAAATATCAAATTATAAAATACCTTATTTGGGTTTAGAAGATAAAAGGACATATTGTATAACAAACTGAAGTTTCACTTTTAGTCTGCTCACAAGATAAAAATCAAGTTTTCTTATGGAGTAAACAAGGACTACTGGACACAATATTAAAATTTTTTGGATGGTATGAAGGATGAATATTCTTAAGTCTCAATTCCTTTTCAGTTTTCGTGAGTTCAGAAACGGAACACATTATTATGACTCCTATGATATAAATGAAAAGGTACAATTGCAGAATATTATCGTGAGTGGAATGCCTTTTTACGATACCGTGAGTTTCTAGAACGTTTAATGACTTTATTCATTTAAGAGTTTTAAATATACACATATTTGCTTTAGAATAAGTTATATTATTATGAAAATGAATTTTTTGATATATTGGTTTCGAAAAAATTTGGAAAATTTAATGTAACTTACCTCAAGTTAACTGATAATCCACAAACTCTTTTTAGCGTATATGTGAGTATATCAATGAGTTTTATATAAACCTAGAGTCATATAAGTACTGTATTCCAAATAATAAATCGATCATACCCCTACAATAGCACTTATTTACACACATAATCAGTACTCTTTTAAGTACTAATAAAAGGAGTAAAGATTAATATGTATATGCATTTGGTTCGGTTATATATCAATTAAATGCATATTTTGTGTGTATATTAATCTTTACTCCTTTTATTATTACTTAAAAGAGTACTGATTATATGTGTAAATAAGTGCTATTGTAGGGGTATGATCGATTTATTATTTGCAATACAGTATTTTTGGGTTTAGAAAATTTATGCTGAGAAAATTGTTCAATAATACTTAATAAGAAGTTTGATTTGATAAAATGATAATTAAAGATCTAAAGCATTGGATAGTGTATTATTATGCATTACCCCAAAATTTTTGTGTCTTACCTGATCAAATTTAAAACACAATTTTCTTCGAAACTTGTATTGATTTTCGAACTTAAAAATTCTACGTTTTGAGAGATTATCAAAATTCAGACTATAAGTTTATTCCTATTTGAAAAATGCACGACGAAAGAATTCTCAAGATCATAAAGTCATTTTATGAGTCAAAGTGATTTGATTACAAACTTTACGCTTGAGCTTACCATTGTTTCGCAAACTTCCATATTGTTACATAGGTTAGGTTAGGTCGAATTATTATAATAGGTGGCTTAATAGACTTTTATATAAAATCTAATATGCAGATGGTATTGACTTAATTATTTAACAGAAAGAATTAAACTTTCAGAATTTAAATCCTCGACACGTTAAAATCTCTATAGTAAAATTCTCGTAGATACAGAGGGAAGGCACCATATTTTTTAAACCTGGGGAATAGGTGTCCAATGGGTATTACTTTGAATCTTATTCGGAATTTTATGAAATATTCTTGTTTAAAAGAAGATGCATTAAACTAATTCGTTTTCTTCACTTCAACACAGCCGAATCTAGATTTAATCTTAGCTCAATCATCGATAGTAGAATGGTTTGCGTCATTTGCTACCAGTCCGTGGGTTAGAGGAGAAGTTCAAATGGTGATTTTGAGTGCTTTATATTACAGCCAGAGTGGTTTATTCCGGCAACTAACTCATACCCTCTCAACAATAATATGGCTCTTGATAGTATTTTCTGTTCTCGTTATTTCAATTACTTTATACCTGACTCAAATAGTATCTAATTTTACAAATAAAAGACTATTACCAAGGGATGCAAATATTATTGAATTAATAGTATTGGTTTATGGTTATCTTTTGAATAAATGTCAAAAAACGAATCATAATTTTCTACTCACTATTTGGGCATTCATTTCATCAATAATAATTTCTTGTGTTTCTTCTAATATATTGTCATCGATTGTAAATCAAGGAATGACTACAATTAATACTTTCAAAGAGTTGGAACAAGCAAATTTATCAATTATAGGAGGAAGATTTTCTCATTATGAAATGTTTGATAGGAGAGTGCCTGGGCTGGATATTTTGAAAGAATTGTACAATAGGACTAAATTTATCGATGACTATGATGTGAGTTAATATTCAAGCATACATATTCTATTTTTGAAGTTTTCAAATTCTCCGATAATAGGAAAATGGAATTATTAAAAACGGCATTATAGAGAAAGTTGCGAATAAAGAAGTTGCTTATCTAAGAGACGGTTCGTCTATAATCAGAATAATGAATCAGAATCCACACAGAACGGTTGCTAAAGCTGAAGAAGAAATTTTGCCAGTTCTGAATGGATATTATATTAATAAACATATGAATGAACCTCGAACTAGGATTTATAAACTGTAAGTATTTTCAACTCATGTTGCTAGGTTTTGTCGTTACTGTTCATGTGTCTGTCTATCTCATCGTAAGTTTAATAATTCAGATTTCAAATATTCGTATATAATGCTCATTATTAAGAGATATTAAAATAAATAATACCATATTTCATATGGTTGTTGTAAACCTAAAAATTTTCTCTTTTGCTCTCAATAATGAACAATGGTTTATTATATTGAACATAAACCTTGCTTACTACATTATATAAGTTATTTTATTGATCTAAAGAATCAATGAGACAGCTTATAATATTTTATGATATTGAAAATAAAGTCATTAATGAGTAAAATATGATTCAAAATTTCTTCTTTGCTCAAAATTTATATTCAATGCAGTAACAAACGGTAGGAGTAAGGCATGCAGAACATCAGATTAGCAGAATGGAATTCTAATGAGTTTGTTACACTGAAATTTCAAAATACTCTGCTTTTCTATTACCTTTAGGATTTTTGAAGGTGATTTTCTAAGGCTCGGATTTTAAGAATACAAGCTTCGAGTATACACTTGATGTTACATGTTAAAAATATTTTATCATTGATTTAATTAGTCCTGGAAGTTTACGAAACAATGACATAGTGTAAATAAGAGCTGTTGAGTTAAATTGGTCAGTATAAAGGCTAATCATTTTCAAAAAGTATAAGTAAATATTTCTGATAGCTCTACTAATAAGTTAAAATTTATATTTTTAAGATTTCAAAAGATTTTAAGATTTTTGGAAATTAATCTTCAAGTCTAGTATTTAAGTAAGCTTTTAGTTTTATCGTATGCTTCTCACTATTCATGCTTATACTTTTATGCAAGTCTGACCATTTCTATTAAATTTTTTATTTTAACTTGATGAATATGAATGTACGAAAAGGTCTGATGTTTAGATTTGAAACAATGAGTTGTACGATCGATTTTGGCTTTTTTCTGATAAAATATTGAGTTTTAATTTCATTCTGCTAAACTGACTTCTGAGAAACTAACAATCTAATAAACTATTTAGATTTCAGAATTCAGTTATAAATTCTTTTATCAAATATAAGAAATTTGTGCATTTCAGCACTATTTATATAACTCCGACTTTTATATCGCTTTTGGCTAAATTCTTTCAAAAATTCATGTTTGTCTATAATTAACTAGTTTTCAACGTACTGCAGAAGTCGGAATTTTTATTTATTGGGACTCAAGAATGACACTCATTGATAAATTATATGGTTATAAAAAGGCAGAAGAATATTACATTTCCCACAATATCGACCAATCGTCTGTTGGATCGAAAGTTATTATTATAACTACAGAGATGTTAAAAGATTTATTTGTGTTTTTAGCGTCTGGTTTTGCACTCTGTCTTATTATATTTGGCTTAGAGCTCTCACGTCCTACATTAAAATGATATATCGCTCGCCATTATAAAATAAATTTCGTATTCGTTTAGAGCTAACCTGAATTTGATAATAGAAAATCTAGTATATCATTTAATTACTCAAGCTTTATATTATGGGAAAATTGACTGATCGTTTAAGAATAAGGGGTGAATGACTTCAAAAAAAACTAGGAATGTTATTTTTAACAGAGATACGCATTCAAATTCTGTTTAAGTGATATTAAAATGACAGCATTTCCTTCCAACCTTCCGAAGACGGAATTCTCAGCACTTCTAATGGTGTTCTAGAACGAAGTTCCGCAAAAGAATATATTCTTCATCGCCTAATTGATAGGCTTCCTACGTCTTTTCTGCAGAAACTTCAACATTAATCCTGAAGAGTGATTGTAAGTGATCATATGCTTTCCAATATTATTTCTTAATTTAAAATAAAATCTCACCAGCAAAGTAACTAAAGAGAATTCACGCTAAGAATATGATTTCTTCGAAAGATTATCCTCAATCTTTACTCGATAAAACCTACGCGATCTAAATGTAATGGGGAAGCACCAGGCACCACCTGTCCCGGTTTCGTCGGGACAGTCATGAAATAAAGAGATCTGTCCCGTGTCCCGGAATGAGATGAAGTTTGCTTATTTTCCTTAAATATTATGAAACTTAATTTTTATTTTGATTATATTTAAGAAAGTTCATCGAATTTATAAGTAACCCGAGTATTTGTCAATAAATGATTGTCAGAATAAAGTTATTGTTAATGCTAAGTTCCAACAGTTTCAAAAAAATTTATCTTAAGTTTAAATATTGAGAATGGCATTGAATGCACATGTAAGGTATTAGGTCACATAACTGAGTTCATACTGATAAGAAGCATAAACTATTAATCTCTAACTATATCAAGCCAATTATACTTGTAATCTTTAAATTACCAATAATTTTGCATACCTGAAATTTTACTAAATATTTTCTTCCATGCTTTAAATTGATTTTGAGAAAGACATATGCTCAAATCTAAACTATATTTATTTTTTGAGTTATTTTAACTTCTGTTTGTTTAAGTTCGTGATAAAGATTTCTAGTAAAAATCATACTTTATTCCCTCTAGGCGTTATGAAATTTTTCGTAAAATTATGCTTTGTTTTCCCTCTGCAGTTTTTGTCTCGTTTTGGATTGGCTAAAAGGTAGCATCTGCGGGATGCAATAGTCTATTCCGCAGAAAATGAAGAGGAAGACATTAAGTTGAATGCTTCAAGTCTATGACTCAATTCTTACTGTACAGTTGATTTGACATTTTTTGATGAAGATAGGGTAAATCATTAATTAAAATCTTGAAATATCATTAAGTAATTTTTCATATAAGTAAGAGAAACAATTGGCATTGACTTCTTCATAAAAATTTAGTGGAATTCAATTATTTTATCAAAAGTATTCTCATTCCTTTTTGCTGCAATTGAACTCTCCCATAAAATTGCTTTTATCTTTTACAGATTAATACCATTCATATCGTAAATAGATCAAGTCATATTTCAATAAATAATTCATTTTACTATATTATAAGTTCTTACTATGATAAAAGCCTATAAACTAATTTCATTAATTTATATATTTAACTCAAAAATAAATCTGATATTTTCATAATGTTTAAAAATTCTCGACTCATTCTTCTAAGCCCAAGTCGACACTACAGTCAATGAAAAAGTAAAACAAATTGGAAATATCCTGAATAAATTTCAAGTAAATAATCTTAGAATAATGAAATTCATGTGGATTATGTATTTTATTAATAAATAAAATATAGAAACAGATAAATTTTATTGCGTTCATTCAATAAGATTTTAAAAAAATTATTTACACACGCGAAATAAGTATAACTAATAGAAAATACAGAAATTAGACCGATTAATGATTGATAGATTTCCCGTTCTTCCTTTAAACTTTGAATAAACGTTTGTTATCGAGACTGCTACTTTTTAAATATAGCGGCGAGAACTGAATCTTTAGACATGACTATTTCTTCCTAAAGTTTGAAAACCGAATTTTATTATCGGTCATTAGCGTAAACGATCTTGGCCAACGTTCCCCATATGTTTTCAATAGGGTTCAAGTCTGGACTCTTTGATGACCAAGAGATGATCCGAACCAGGTTTGGGTGGCCGCCGAAGTATGAGTTGCAGAGCTGTCTTGCTGTAAAATTCAATTCTAGGCACCGATCACCTCCGCGAGGGAAAATATATGTTCAGTTAGAACTCCGATATAATCTATTGAATTCTGTCGACCATAAAAAAACCTACCTTGTCTTGCTGCTGAGCCGGATCCTGCCAATATCAGCTTGTTTTGCGATGTACTGCGGCTTTCTTCTGAGATTGTGCCCGTAATACTGATTATCACCAGGTCTGTCAAGATTAAATTTCTTTTCGTCAGTAGAGATAACTTCGTACCATTTTTGAGCTAGTCATATTAACGGTCGCCGATTGAAGTTGTGCCTAAATATAGTCTTTAGCTAGTTTTGGAAGCAGCTTTACTTCTACCTGAGATACAGTGATGAGCTGAGTATATACTGGACTCTTCCTGTGGATAAGGGAATAATTTGACTCACCATGATTTAGTTCGCAATGTGATTTTCTTTCGTTCCGGTAAGAAACGCCGCTCTAGCGGACAGTTCACGCGGCCTTCCGGGTACGTTTATCTTGCTCATGTTCTTCTGAACTGGCAAGAAATCGACTAATTATCGATGAACATTAATCGATTATTCGGGTGAAGTTAATAAGCAAATTAGAGCCCCGATAAGCCAAAATCGAAGTAGAGAGCTGTGAGCGTTTAGGCACTTTAATAAGACTTTCTGTTTTTTTTACAAATATACTATTGGAACTCTTTATACACTTTTAAAAATATATTTAATTCTATTTGCAGTTTATAAATTTTATCAAAAATTGATGTTTTGACTTTAAAGTTTGAAATTGCAACGCTAATTTCGCATCTACCAAACAGTTTTCCGAATATCAGTAATTAATTTTCGGAATAATGTATCCGAATTTATCAGGATTTGATAATCTCATTACAAAAAACTCATTTTTTTGTTTAATTTATTTCTTTGAAAGTGACGATAAACATTGAAATTAAACTATTATAAAGGATATAAATACTCGATAATCACATCATCGCATACTCAGACCCTTTATATTGATGCATTTTTTGGTTATTAGTTTGTCCCAAGTTAAAGATCTCCCTTATAAAAAGCTTACGATATGTTTTGGCAGAACGAGATGATAGTAAAAAATAGTAACTGTTTCAAACTTGCTCTACTTAATCAATACTACAAATATACATTAAATATGTTATAGCTATTAACAAATAAATAAATCGTTGGTTTGTTGTACCGTTCTGGTTCGAGCTCATAAACCTAAACGCATAACTGGGGACTAAAATTAATTACAATTATGTATTTATCTAGAATTCTGAAAAAAATATTCTATTAAATTCTTAGCAATATTAGGCTTTGTTTGATTACAATCTTTTATTTTCTTAAAAAATGATAAGTATTTAAAATAATATTTAATAAAAATACATAAAAAGAATATCGCATAAGATTTAAATGTTATTTCAATATTGGGTTGTTACATAAAAATATAAACACATTTAAATGTTTTCACACTTTAAAAGATTTTTACTTCTTTTAACACTTTTCCACTTTCCCTCAGAGGCATAATGAGGTCTTCTCCTATAGGCTTCCGCCCAAAGACTAGCTCTCTTTACAAGTTTTTCTTTAACATAACTTATATAAAAATAATAGATCTGAATTGTTATTCTTTTAAAATATTCACCGTATTTCATAGCAAACGTTTAAACAATGATAACATTGAAAGCGTTAGTAAAGGAATACATAAAATATAAAGCATTTTTAAAATAAGTGTTTGGCAAACTATTTTGAACTCTTCCGGAACTCTTATCTGGACAAATTAGTTGGTTGTCTCAAGTGGTAGCTGATGGTCAGTTTCTTCCAAAGAAACCGTTAGACATGTTAAGAGATGGTGATTATAAGAAGAATTTGAGTCTTCTGATTGGAACTGTTGAGGATGAAGGTTCTTATATGTTGACCTATTATGTGGATCTTGTTAAATACCATCCAATTTCACCACACAATCTGACATATAGTGAAGCCTATAATGAGTTGGTTAGAATATCTTCAAGATTGAAATCAAAAATACCAATTAATGGTGAAGATGTGGCAAAACTTTATTTTACTGGTTTATCAGATAATAATGATTTTGATCTTTTGAGGAGAACTATTGGTATAGCAGTCGGAGACTTTTTACTCACTTGTTCAACTATTCAATTCGCTAAAACTTTATTTAGTAATGATAGAGAAAAAAGTAATGTCTATCAATACTATTATAACAGTAAATTAGGAGAAGAAAAGTTGATTTGTTCGAAATGAATGGATGCTTGTCATGGAAATGATATTTGGCCTGTTTTTGGTATACCTTTTAGAGAATTTGATAGACATCTCGATAGGGAACGAGAAGTTTCTGACCAAATGATTGAGTTTATCATACAATTTGCTAAAACTAGGTTCGTAAAAATTATTTGAAATTCATCTTACAAAGAAAGTTCTGGAGTTCTGTAATAACCGATTTCAAAAATATTTTTATGGCGTAAATCACATGATATTATAAAAGACATAAAAAGGTTGACCCCTAAACACAAGTTATGACCACTCAAAAAGTGATTTTTTATTGTTTATTACTATTGATTCCTGTGTATTTTGCCTATCAAATATGTTGGGTGACCACCCGTTCCGTTTTTGACAGAGAAAGTCCCGTCTTTTTAAGGATAAAAGACAGAAATCCCGTCAGACCAAAAACTCTCCACGGGATAATTACTTGTTCCTCTTTCATTTTTCACCCTGAAAAATGTGTTAGAAAAATATTTTTTAGAAATTCAAACATCGAATTTTTTTAAATGATAAGGGATTAGGAAACCCAGTTTAATGTTCTGAACATTTGTGGTTTAAAACCAAAAGCTATAGAATTAATCTTCTCTGCCTTGACTTGTATCTGATACAAACCAGTATTTGTTACTTTCGAATAACTTTTGAAGATGCCATTTCTAACAAAAACTATACCTTTGATATCAATCATGACTAATAATTTTTAATGTTTTAATATTAGAATGTATTGTTTGACACCTAAATAATTTATTTGTAATGACTAATAAAAAAGGAATTTTACTTTATAAAAATGTTAGGGTCCCCGCTTTGATATTTTTGTCCAGCCATGAGACAAGCCTCCCTTGGTGGTCACCCTACAAATATATACTAGTAGTATATATTAGACCTGTACATCGGGCCAAAAACTCCCGGCCCGACCCGACCGACATTTTGTGTTCGTTTGTACGACCCGATCCGACCCGAAAGCTGAAGAAGGCTGGCCCGACCCGACCCGAACGAGAATTAAAATTGTTAAAGAGGTAAAGCCTAATCAGTTTATTGATTTAGTTAGTTGTGGTCTGCATTACATTCATAACAAATGGACACAATATGAGAAATCTTTTGTTTTTTAGAATATTCAATAATATTTCATTAATCTTTCTGAGAATATCATATAGTTTGTTGTTTTCAATAGACAAAGACCTCATCTTCTGGTTATTAATTTTAATCGAATTCAGTTGATCATATCATGAATGTCGTCTCACTTCTGTCATATTTTTCAATGTAATATCTATTTGATTTTGAAATCCTGACTGTTAAGCCACTTTCTCCAAAGCTTTAAAGTTTTTGAACAATTAATTTATTGAATTTACTCCATTACATTCATTAATAACATGTTCTTGGACTGAATTCATATTATGAGAGACATCCTACCTATAAAATATCTTTAAATGCAAGCTTCATTGCTAAAGGCTTATCTGCTACCATAATATGATACTATCTCAAACATATTTTTCGGAGTTGTATTCTTCAAATATAATACACTTTGAAATAAATTTCGGGCCGACTTGTCCAATCCGACCCGATCCGACATTTTACGATACCCTGTACGACCCGAACGAACCCGAGATTTTTAGCTCAAATCCGATCCGAACGAACCCGACCCGAGTCCGATGAACAGGTCTAGTATATATCATGCGGACTCTAGCACAGGGCGCAAGGCGTCAAAATTCAAACTCATATAACACCATTTCATACATAAAAATAGTCTCGGGTTAACGTAATTTATACATAAAAAGTCCAGCACACTTATAAAAAAAACTAGCGTAATTTATGCCTAAATAGTCTAGCACAACAAGACTACACATAAATAGTCTAGCATAACAAGACTCTATCAAAAAAATCATAAAAAATATAACACCATTTTATGTAGTTTATATAAAAAAGTGTAGCACACCTCATATAATAATATATAAAAAAATGAGGCTTAACGTAATTTATACATAAAAAGTCCAGCACACTTATCAAATCCTCAAAAGCCCTATACCCTCAACACACTTTCAAACATAAAAAAAATAGGTTTACAATAAAAAAAAGATTATTTATGCATAAATAGTCTAGCACACTTTATCAAATCCTAAATACCTTTTTATCTTAATTATTACATACATATAAAAAAACATTAACCCGTTGAAGACGGGTTTACGAAGTTAAAGTAAGGAATTATAATTATACCGTCTTTAACGAGTTAAAAATAAAAAAATCATTATTTTTTTCTAGTAAGATTAAATAATTTAACCATAAATTGATCTTTTTCATCTAAAAATTCTTTAATTGGTAAACATTTTTTTCTTTTTAAACCTTGATAAACCATTATATCACTTATAATATCACACAATGGAAACCATAAATTTTGTTTAACTCTATATACATTTTCACCTGAAATAATAGTTATAGGAGATATTTGTTCATTATCTTCATAATCAAATATAGGATTTTCACATTTCCAAAATTCTTCAGAATCTCTCATTCTAAATGGTAAATAAGTTATTTTACCTAAATGTCCTCTTGTTATTGGGTTATAATTCAATGAAGCAATTTTATCTATTTTTATTGTTTTTCCATATGGAAGTTTAGGAAGATTTAAATAGTCATTAACAATTTCATCTTCATTTTGTTCACTTAATTTTAATGAAGTTAAGATTGAATTGAGTGATGGAACTATTAAAGGTATGTTAGTCATATTTATTTTTTAATAATAAAAAATAAAAATTCATTAAAAATTAATTAACCTTTTCGGTCCCGAAAACTTTAGTTCTTAATCATCAACTAAAAAGTAGATTTAATATCCTTTATTTTGATATCCATATGAGTATGACCACTGGTCAGTCTAACTTTTGAACCGACTATCATAGAACTTTCATTCAAGTTTTGTTGGATTCAGTATGAAAAATGCTTTCCAACGATATATATATTGTTATACTTTTCTCAAATTTAAGGGTCCTTTTTGATTAAAAATAATTACACATTCAAGTCACGTACACATTTCAATGCTTTCTATTCACTCTATAAGAAACAAATAACTAATGCTTTCTTCTCATTATCCCATAGAAAGCAATAGTATGAGTATTCAAACACTTTAAAAGTTGTTTTACAACTAATTTAAGCTTAAAACATAATGAAAATTTTAATATATTTGAAAATTAATAATAATTAAACCAATTATTTGACCTAATTGAAATTTTGGTATTATATAGTGTAAAATAAGATCTAACGAATGATATAAAATTCATAGTATTCTATTGACCTTTTAATTCATGATTTTTAAACAAATTCTCAACAAACTTTATAACATTACACTTACATAAACCTTGAAAAACGTAAACAGGAAATTAAGATTTGTGTTAAAAATGGCTTCTCAATCATCTGCTATGGATTGTGGATCTAATATGGATTATGAAGGTATAATATTTTCTTATTAATTCTACTTCAAAATGAAAATATTTTTTAGATGACCCGACTATAGATTTACCTGATAATATATGGGATATGATGAGTTTACATAGTAGACTTTTAACTGCAATACCTAAAATTAGAAGGAGTTATTGGAGTGAAAAAATTGATGACTTTTACTTGACATATTTTAGTAACTTAAAGCCAAAGTAAGTTATATATTAACCCTTTCGGTACCGAAAGGGGTGAATCCGGGCTAATGGGTCTAAGGTATATAGCAGTCTCCCGTCCCCGAGTGTGATACATCACTGGATTCAGCTCTATGAACTGAATCCAGTGATGTATCACACTCGTCGACTTACGAAACGAACCACTTCCGACGGAAGTGGCACGCCGCGTTGTAGAACGTCAAGTATTTTGGCGCCTCCGTTATCTCGAGTAGTTCTTGAGAACTTTTTGAACCAATGCGCCAATTGGCTAATAGAGGCGTCTGAAAACGAGTGGGCTCGACGATCAAGTGAGGCATATTTTTTCAATGAACACAATAATTAGCGCAATAATTTATCCCAATCATCGACTACCAATTCTAGTGGTGCCTTATTACGATCAGGACCTACATAAAATCTTACTATGTCGCTAACTAATTTTTTAAATCTTTTCCCGTAACTAAACTTTTCTTTCAAGGGGTAAAAACTTTCAAATTCATACAAATGTTGAGCAATGCACGCTTCGACAAAGTTCGTGTTCTTGTATGATTTTACTTTTTGTTTGACTGCGGCCCAACGAGATTCTATCATGTTTGTATTGATATACCTGTTCGTAGGGCTAACAAAATTCACGCTATGGTTCACTGATTCATGTTCGATTCCTAGTCTAGTGTGTATATTTTCATAAACTCGAGCCGCGTCCGTCACTAAAATACTCCCTAACGCTATCCTTGAATCTACTAAATAATCAATCACGTTCGTTCTTCTGTTCGGAACTCTAACCATAAAAGCCTGGCGAGTAAGCCTGCACACTCCGCCCACTACCCAGAGTCGTTGTGTCTCAATATTGTAAAGTCTTCCTCTGTTATACTTGCGGTTACAAATCTGAGTCTCGTCGACTTCTACAAAGTGCGCAACAATTTCGCCGTTTTCGTCCTCGTATACTCCCCCTATTTGTCTACGCTGAGACATTATAATTTCCTGAACCTCGCGTAAATAGCCGTACCAATTGGTAATTGTTTCCTTATCGACTTTAACCTCTACGACTGCCTGTTTATGCTTAAGCCCTGCTACAAAGCATACGATAATATGGAGACCGTCTCGAAGACTAATGAGCGCGTCATAAAACCTTGTATTTTTCGTGGGCTCTGTTTTTATATTACATGCAGGCTTCAAACTACAAACATATCTGAAACCCAATTTATTCCTTTTTTGTTCATTTGCAATTTTCATAACGACGTCAGGATGTTTGGGACAATACGGAGGAGGAGTCGCTCTGGTAGGTAAAATGCCTGATAATTGACAATATCTAAGCGCGTCTGACTCTGTTTTGATTTTATTCTTAAAATTGGAAACTGTTAGCTCATTATAGAAGGAATCAAGAAACTCCTCGTCTGAAAGGGCGCCCTGTCGCCGCTCCTGACTCCTGAGTCTCATCATTTTCGTTACTACAGAGTTTCGACTCTCTTATTACAATAACAATGAAATAAACACGTCGCTCTCGGAATGTTAGACATGAAATATTGAGCACAAAATCTGAGGCAATAACTTATTCTTTTTATGTACGACAATCACGACAAACTGAAAATAAAAAATCCACAGTAAAAATGTTAAAATCATAAGTTGTGCACGTATTGAAAGTGCACTACGTAGTAATAGGACTGAGAAATATTATTTTCTAACGCATATAGCTAATAAACGTGCAGAAAGTTTTAGACTAAAAAAACAATGAAATCACTAAAAGCCAATTTTGCAAAACAGTGTGCGATATAATGCGGCTTGTAACGCGCGATATTACTTATATCAAAATTACTTGGCAAATTTTCACAAGGCAAAGTTAACACATGTGAAGACTTTTCCCGCTATGAAGAGGCTTTTATAATCTTTGGAGATCTTTAAATAGTTCTTCTTAAGCACACGTAATAATAAATTTGTAATTATATCTAAGAATATTTCTATTGCGTTAAAATTGTTTATACAGTTATAGCTGTTTCTGAAACACCAAGCCATAAAACTGATCACGATTTTAATACTAGTCATATAACAGAAACACTAACCAGGATCATTGATTCAAGTTATAATGAAATTATAAAATAAGGAACTTATTATGCAGACTGATACAATATATATATTTAAAATTGTCGGCACGTTCGATAGTATGGCATGAAGTAGGAAATAATAATTTTTTTCGTCTATGTGAAAATTGTCGCATTGAACACCGACTGGATTAAATGAATTCTGGTTTTCTTCGCTCGAATTTAAAACTTGTAGACTCCATGCGGAAGCGAATGAAAACATAATTGGCTTCCATGATTTCAGTGTACGATATATTATATATAATATATATTATACCATACACACTATATCTCTTCACTCCGCGTCAGTCGTCTGCTAAGGTAGAACTCCATCTACCTTCTCCTTCTATGGACAAGGAGTGAAAGAGTCGCGCGCGAAGGTATACCTACTAATATAGGCAGTTTGACGATATTAACGTAAACGACGATATTAACGTACACGACGATATTAACGTACACGACGATATTAACGTACACGACGATATTAACGTACAAGACGATATTAACGTAAACGACGATATTAACGTACACGACGATATTAACGTACACGACGATATTAACGTACAAGACGATATTAACGTACACGACGTTATTAACCTACACGACGATATTAACCTACACAAATGAACGATACTAACGTGCAAGAATTAACGATATTTAGGCTAAAAAATTAACGGTAATATCGATCCGTCTCTATTCTCTACAGAAGAAAATAAACCAATCACAAAGCAGAGACTTGTTCTATAACGATATTAACGTTCACATGGTCACGTTAATATCGTCAAACTGCCTATATAAGTAGGTATAGCTTCGCGCGCGACTCTTTCACTCCTTGTCCATAGAAGGAGAAGGTAGAAGGAGTTCTACCTAAGCAGAAGACTGACGCGGAGTGAAGAGGATATACTGTACATTCAATAATATATAATAATATACATTGATATCATAATATAGAAGCCAATTATCTATTGCATCCATTCGCCTTGTTATGAAGTTTACAAATATCAAATACGATCGAATGAAACCAGAATTCATTCACTGACAATCCAGTTGAGATCGTGTTTATTTCATTTTTTATTCTGTATTTCAATGCAAATTTCAAATTCTCACATGAATCAAAATAATTTATGCATGATATTTTATTATAAATATATATGTACATATATATAAATTACATTATATAATATCATATTCTATATATAACATATATAACTAAAATATAATATCGCGTCTCGGATAATAGAAACCAACTTTATTTTAGACTTACTCGTGGTCCAATGCAGCCGACAAATTTTAAAAATATTTAAAAGAAACATTTTTTAGTCGGAATATGAAATTATTTTGTGTTCCTATTCATTAATACATCCACAATAAAGTATCTAATTTAATAAATTCTTTATAAATATAATAGAATTCACTTTATAAGTTCATAGTTTTTTGTTTGCATTTCAAGGTAGAATAAATTCTTTCAAATTGTTGAATAATCTGAGGGATTACGAATTTACATTCTGACGAACAAAAAGAGGATTGAATCGGTTAATAACTTTCTTTTTTTAATACTTTCACTTGATTTAAAGTTCTGTGAATTTCACTGTGTCACTGAAGAGTTTAAAACAATATCTTTGAGTTAGAACTCTTTCTCTCTCTCTCCCTCTTTCAGTCTTTCTTACTCTGCTACTATGTAGTGGTAAGGGTATCATTAGTCACAAGCTCAGAAGGTTTTAGGCTCGATTCAATTCTTTTGATTTATTTTGCTTCAAAATTTGTAAACTACATGAAGAGTCTAATAGGTTTTAAATAAAATTGACTTCTATAATCCCAGTTTGTGATGTGATATTACACACGTATTATAAAATATGATTGATGCATGCATACATAAATCTCAGTGTCAGTCTTTCCTTATCTCTCTCTCCCCTACTACTATGAATTAACGACAGTATAGGTAGTCACTTATCTCAGAGTTCTTTTTCAAACAAATAAAATTGAGACTCGAAAAAATATTTTCCACGGTCGAATTTGTTTCAAAATTTGCTGACTACATAAAGAGGCGAATAGTTCAAGATAGAACTGGATTCTATAAACCCCGTCATAATATATTTTATAAATAATATATTATATATATTATATATATATTACGCTATATATATTATATCTCTTCACTCCGCGTCGGCCTTCCTTATAGAACTCCTTCTACCTTCTCCTTCGGACGGAAGCTATACTCGCTTATATAGGCAGTTTGACGATATTAACGTACACGACAGTATTAACGTTCACAAGTTAACGATAACTACGTGCACAAGATAACGATAATATCGATCTATCTCAATTCTCGAATGACGTCGAACCAATCACAAAGCAGAGAAGTGTTCTATTACAAAATCACCGTTCACATGGTCACGTTAATATCGTCAAACTGCCTATATAAGCAGGTATAGCTTCGCGCGCGACTCTTTCACTCCTTGTCCATAGAAGGAGAAGGTAGAAGGAGTTCTACCTTAGCAGAAGGCCGACGCGGAGTTAAGAGATATAATATATATTGCGTAATATATAATATATATAATGAATGGGTTTATAGAATCCAACTATATCTTGAACCTATTCGTCTCTTTATGTAGTTTGCAAGTTTTGAAACAAATTCGATCGAGGGAAATATTTTTTTCGAGTGAAACTTTGAGTTTGAAAAAGATAACTCTGAGCGAAGTGAATATCTATACTGCCGTCAGTTCATTGTAGGAGAGAGAAAGGGCGACGCGGAGCATAGAGATATATTCATGTTTAATGCATATTGTACAATATATATATGTGTGTGTATGTATAATTTCATGAACCAGGATTGTAAGAACCAAGATTATTTTTAACTTATTTTCCTCTTTATTTAGTTTACAAGTTTTGAAACAAATTCGATCGAGGGAAATCTATATTTTACGAGATTGAAAAATGTAAATCTGAGCTAGGCGACTATCTATACTATCGTCAGTACATAGTAGTGGAGAGAGATTGGGAAACGCCGACGCAGAGTGCAGGGATTCATACGTGAGCTTATAATGCATATTCTATAATGTTTATATGATATATATATAATTTCATTAATCGAGATTGTAGGAACCAAATGTTTTAAATTTATTCGTCTTTTATACGGTTTATAAATTGGGAAAAAGTCGAAGGGAAACATTTTTACTTCTCTAGGGATTTGCCTAGCCAAAATTCTTAGATAATTCAGTCGGCATCTGGAGAATTCATTTTATTTTTAACTTATGTCTCAATGCGGTCTACAAATTTTTACTTCAAACGAATCAAGTAAATTATTTTCCAGTCGACGTTTAAAACAAATTTTAACAATTCCTGCACAAACCGATATCGACAGTAGTATTTCTCATGTTTCAGTTATCACAATAAGTTACCAATTTCAGAAAATATCCTGAACATTGCACAATATTCATATACGTTTGATATTATTGGTACTATCGCTTGTGAATCTTTGGACAAAATTTAGTTCAGTCTTCGAATCGAAATTATTCTTTCGATTCGTTACAACATTTGTATGTCTCACTTATGCATGAATAGTTTTAAAATAAATTTAATCGATTCCAAGTTAAAGGAAATATATGGACCTTCGTTTTTAGATATGCTACTTGTCTAAAAGAGCACAAAACATTTTGTTTCAGTTTATTCTAAAATTTGTATGCTTTACATATAGAGAATTGGTCGAAATTTAATTAAGCGAACTTAAAGAATGCCTATGAATTTCAATTTCTAGACATTCTATTTGTCTAAAAGAGCGTAAAACATATCGATTCAGTTTGTTTCATACTTGTAAGTTTCATTTGGAGACGAACTGAAAATTAAGTTGGATTCAATGATCTCTATCATTATATAATATATATTATGCAATATACATTATATCTCTTCACTCCGCGTCAGTCCTCTGCTAAGGTAGAACTCCTTCTACCTTCTCCTTCTATGGACAAGGAGTGAAAGAGTCGCGCGCGAAGCTGTACCTACTTATATAGGCAAATTGACGATATTAACGATAATAAAACGATTCTCTGCTTTGTGATTGGTTCTACACCAATCGAGAATAGAGACGGATCGATAATGTCGTTAATTTCTGCATGTTGATGTCGTCAAATTGCTTATTTAAGCGGGTATAGCGCTCTACTTCTTGTTCATAGAAGGAAAAAATAGATTTCGTTTTGCATTACATTGATTTCGACGGGTTTTAGAGTTTGATGAAAACTTGAAAAGTTGGCAAAACGACATGGGAACTCCTCCTATGGGTGTAGACTTGAAAGATTTGGGTGTTCGAGCTGTAGTAGTGAAGGAGGGCGAACGATATCGTTCGGTTCGGATATATCTCGGGAACCACATGACATAATTGGCCAGCTAAGGTATCAATATGTTCAGCTCAAAGAACTGAATCCAATGATGTATCACATTCGGGGGTGGGAGGTCAAAAACCCCCTTAGACCCATTAGCCCGGATTCACCCACCGAAAG
The DNA here is from genome assembly GCA_018873245.2 of Archegozetes longisetosus. NCBI lineage: Eukaryota > Metazoa > Arthropoda > Arachnida > Sarcoptiformes > Trhypochthoniidae > Archegozetes > Archegozetes longisetosus. The sequence continues at coordinate 5,911,016 of JAEMBT020000009.1, read as the reverse complement.
AGTTAATTTTAAAGTATCTGCGATACTTTGAATATTAAGAATTCTAATTATTTCAAAAATTTGTTCCTTATTTTAGAAAAGATGAATTATCTAAAGCTGTCGATGAAATCATTGATGAAATTAATGCATCAGATAATGAAGAAGTTTGTGGTAAACTGAAGTCAAACAAACAATCAAAAGATAAACACAAAGAATTAATTGAAGCGTTGAAAAATAGTCTTTCTATTGGTAATCAAAGTAATGGAACAATTAAAAAGCTCAATTTTGACAAACTCAAAGAAGCAAAAGAAGTGATTATTTCAATTCTTAATGAACTGAATTTTCATCAAAAACGAACTATTAAATATGCACTTCTAGCCGGTCAAAGCCTCATAAAAATTCAAGAATTATGTCAAATTGAAAATAAAAAATTCTTTGATTTCTTAAAGGAATGTAGCATTGAATGGAGTAGATCTTATATTCATTTTCTTATTTCACTTTATAAATTTAGTAAAGAATATCCTAAAATTTGTAATGTATCTCTTTCTATATATTTTATAAAGAATAACTTTAAAAAGATAAAACTAGCCATTTGGTCTTCTAAAACAGAGAAAGACTTTTGGAAGGAACGAAGTCTGTAACGAACAAAGTGAGTAAAGGCTTTATAAGCTTCAAGGTTATTGTCTCATGGCATGAGACTTTGTCCTTGATAATCTCTCATTCTATACTTAATTTTATTATAAGTTGCTTTTAATTTACTTTTGTATCTGATTGATTCTATTAAACTTGACATTATCTCAAGTAGTATATAGGGTACGTCCAGCGTCAAAAAAGGTAATCCGTAAAAAAAGTGAAAAAAGCATAAAAAATAAGAAAAAAATCATCATTTTTATTCAAAATCACTATAAAAAAGTTAAAAAGTCAACTAAAAGCAGTTTCATTTTTATTTTCAAAAGAACTTTTTTTAGAGTAAAAAAAATTCTCCTTCTTTAAAGGAAAAAAATTTATACTTAAAAAACACCTCAATTTTAAAATAAAGGTAGCCAATTGAAATCTAACTTCAAAAAATTCATACAGTAGGACTTCGTCCGTCAAAAAAGGTAATATGTAAGAAAAAGTAAAAAAAGTCAACTATAAATGGAAACCTTGGGTGACGAAGTGATACCAAAGGTATGTCTAAAGACGCCGAAGGAGAACGAAGTTCTGATACCAGGGGTATGTCTAAAGACCGAGCAGAGCTCTAGCACCAAAACTTGCAAAACATGTAATATACTCAAACCTATTAAAGATTATAATTATCAGCAATGTAGTTATTGTAAAAGTTGTCAACGAAAATACTGGAGGAAAAGATATAAATGTATATGTGGAAAGGAGTATTCTGAGAGTGGAATTTATTATCATATAGATAAGAATCCTGGTCATCACGCTATTGACTGCTTCAAATCTCACTGAGGTAGTTAAATTAACCAATCACCTAAAAGCATTACCATTTTATCCAAGTACCTTATAGCTTTAAAAAAGGTAAATATAACAAAAATAAGAATCAGATAGTACATTACCTTTTTTTATCATTTTTAACTAGACTTTGTCTAGCGCAGCTGCCTCTCAGCCTACCTTTGGTCCCTTATTTGTGTTTTAGGTTTATTAAATTAAATGGACTTTGAAGTTTATAATGTTGCTGAATTGAATTAACTGTACCAACTTTTAATCCTAAATGATAACAAACTTTTTTTAGTCATATTTGGATTACTAGCAACACCTACTAAAAATTTATTCCATATCATTAGTCTCATTTTATCGACAGCATCTTGAAACTTTTCACTTTTATTTAAACTTTGATTATTATAGAAATTATCAATTTCATTTAAACTTGATTGATTATATGAATTCATTTAAATACTTTAAAAAATCTATTTATTGAATAATTTCAACAGTCTAGAGAATCAGAGATTCTTTATAATCCCTTTCTAAATTTTGATATCAACCTCTTATCAACCTCATACGAACCTCTTATAAACCTAATAGCAACATTATAACAACTTCTTTAAAAGATTATTAACACATCCAGTACCAGAGAATAATTTTTCTCGTGCATTAGTGAATTCAATGCCCTAAAGATTATTATCGCCAAATGAAGTAAATGGGGGACTACAAAATACAAAATTTAAATATACTCTTATAAGTTTATTTTATTTATTGATTTCATTAATTTATTTTTTGATAATTGACAAATGTTTCATATTCAGAAATAGATATTCGAAGTTTTCATGTTGATAAGAGAAATAAAAAAGAAAGTGATAAAACGATGAATAATTTTTATTTTTAAATAATGAACGGATTTCGCGCAATATCTACTAAACAGTATGCCGATGTTTACTTTTTATCATTTCGAACAACGCTACGCATTATGCTAATTCTTCATAATTCATAAGATTAGATAAATATAAGTTATAAAGCCTCTTATTCATCTTACATTAATATGTAATCCTTATAAGCTTTTTAGTTTGTTTTTTATGATTACCAATTTCGCCAATGAAGCGATATAAAGCACTTTATGAATCAGAATATAAGATAAAATTAGCTTTGAATATATTAAATATTAAAATTTTATTCATTTTTATATTTAAGCAATAACAAAAGACAATAATAAAGCTCAAGCAATACAGTACTTTTCCGATTTAATCAATACGGATTTAGGCAAGTTCTCGAATTAGGCAAGTGTTTTAAAATCCCAGGCAGAGGTCCCATAGGAATCATGAATAAGAAATCCGGATTTAGGCAATTTCGATTTAGGAAATATTTCGATTTTGGCAACTGGTTTTTGAGTCCCTATAGAATATTTAGTGTCTCGATTTAGGTGAATGAAAAGTTGAAAATTTAGTACAAAATGTAATAAAGTCTAAAATTTCACTTTTTATTTTTATTTATGTCTGGAGCATGAAGTGTTACTCATCATATGTTTTATTTGTCCATTCTTCAAATGATTTGGTTAGTTGAACATTTAGTTAGTCATTCGAATTGTATTATTGTTACGGTTACCAAATCACTCTCACCTCAAATCTGTACAAAAGTTTTGAAAGGGAGCCCTCATATATTAGATACAATATATATATATATATATATGTTCTTTTCGAAGAAAATTGATGGGCCGTCCGCTATCATCAAATTAAATTTCGAATTCAATATGCCTTAAAGTCAAAATATAATTACAATAGAATATGATAAAATCTCTAGTCATGTCTGATATAGTTAAGGATTTTGCTAATAAGCGTACAGGAAGTTTTAAAAGAGCGTGAAGTATGAACTCAATAGTAAGTTTGATAAGACTTATAAACATTTTTCTCAGTCTTATCACTATTTGATATTAAAAGAAAATCGCAGTTCATTCGTATGACTTACTATTGGAAGGGTTTGAGGTGTCAAAGAGATAATAAATTTTTAAATAGTGCAAAACAGTGATTTCTTATGCAGTGATTCAACATATCTCGAGATTAACTGCTGAGGGGGTCTTAAGGAGGCGTAATCAGTTTCTCATATACCAATTTCAAATTGTAGTTTTGTTTTTTACGCATATTTTAAAACTATAAAAACAATTTCAAAGCTTAACATTAAGTCCTGTACGAAAAATTTCACAAATACTAATCGACTTAATATTCACTTTATATCTCTTTTATAACTTCGATAAATCTAAAGTTTACATAAAATATAAATGAAACGCCTTGATATAAATTTTGAGCCATTTATGAGAATCATGCATTTTGTTATAAACACCTAATAAATAGATGTTTTGACAAGAAATTCAATATCAATTAATATTTCATTATTTTTGTTATTCATTGAGATAAATTCAAGTTATTTTTAAGTAACTATTAGATTTTTGTCTCATTCAGTAATAAGTTGGTCTTTATTACTCTATTAGCTATTAAAAACTTGAATTTATTAAACGTCTATTTATAATGTGTTTATAACAAAACGCATGCTTTTCATAAATGACTCAAAATTTATATCAAAGCGAGTCACTTATATTTTATGTAAACTTTAGATTTATCGAAATTATAAAAGAGATAAAAAGTGAATATCAAGTCGATTCTCATGCTCCTACGACCTCATCTTTACACTTGAAGGTACAGATTAAGGTCTCGTCTGTGATCTGTACAAAGCCCTTCATATCTGTACAATAAAGACCAAATCTGTATGTTTGGTAACTGTAATTATTGTATACATATCTTATGTTTTTGGATAAAATTTCAATATAGTCAAGTAATTGCTTAAATCGGATTTAGTCAAGTGATTTTTGGTGCATATACCACTTGCCTAAATCGGAAAAATACTGTATTTAAATTAAGAATTTGGCGCGTAGAGGATTGTGAAAGTTATGAAATATTTAGCATTATTGAGGCAATACCATAGTAATGTTTATTTTTAGAGATCTAATAAAATATATTCCTTTACAAGAAATGTTTGAATTTGTTTACATGGTGTTTATCACTAGATGCGATTGACTTTCAAGGAATTGAGTTACTCTTAAATTATGAAATCGAGGATGAGTAGTCGAGAAGGAGTGTAAAATCACTTCTAGCCAATAAAAGATGCTCAATATATGATGTAACATGCGAAATGAGTCAGCTCCATGGTATAAAAATTTACTCCATCCACTTTCTGACTACCTTATCTTCCCAAGACATTTTCTGTTTTAACTGACTTTAAAAGTGACTTTCTTTTCATTTGCAAAATGAGACAACTTCTGCTTTTGATACTTTTGCTCACCATAACCTTTGCAATTACCTACTCGGCCAGTTTCGATCAAAGTTTCAATGCCATTGATCAAAAGTAACGTAATTCAATTTAGAAAAAATAATAACTGTTTCCATTTGCAGAGATGGGCAACCACTAGTCAGAAAAGCCAGAGGATGGTTTCGAGTGTTTCTACCGAAAGGTGGAATAGGTGGAGTTGGAAGAGGTGGAGTTGGAAGAGGTGGAGTTGGAAGAGGTGGAGTTGGAAGAGGTGGAGTTGGAAGAGGTGCAGGAGGAAAATCTGCTCACAGGCCTCCACCATCTCATAACCCAAAGGGAAAACGGCGGCCACCGCATAAATTACCTCCTAACAATAGCGGTTACAAAGCCCAGAGATCATCTAAACGCAAAGGGTAATACTAAACGAAGGGAATACATGATAAACCTGTTGGTTCATGTTTAATACTTTCTTCATTGCAACATTTGTCTTTAGCTTTACATTTCTCGTCATCTTATATATAATTATATATATATATACGCTATAAGATTACGAGTTTAGATAATGTAGAGTTCTATCATATAAAATACTTGAATTAAAATCCTATAATAAAGTTTATTGAATAGAAATTTCTATTTATATTAATTCAAATAACTATATTGAGGCGTGAAAGTACTTAATATTATTGAAACTTTTAATCACTGTTTTTTGTTTTATATTGATTACTATTAATACGTAGTAAAAATCGGAGTGCGTTTGACAACTTCGTTGGAGTTAAACTTATTTTTTCAGGTGCAATTTCATTCAATTGATTAGATCTTTGCAAATTAAAAGAAGTTGGTGAGTTAACATTATTATAAAATTTTAAAAATATCTTATCTTCTTTCAAATGTCTTAATTTTATATTACAACCATTTATAAGATATTTTCTATAATCATGTGATAACATATTTTCATATTTCTTACCATCAAACATTAAAAAATTTTCTTTAATATAATTTAATGTTACTGGAGTATAATTATCTCTTTTTCTTTTTGATGATATTATAAAATTATTGTTTATATCCAAAGCCCGAAATACTATGTGATCACATAAGCTCACATAATTTGAAAGCCCTCACATAATCGCATAATTTTTATGTGACCACAAAGTCACATAATTTCACCTAAAGGTCGCATAATTTGACAAAAATCTATTAAATAATAATTTCGAATGATTTAAGTTAAAATTTTTGATCAAAAACATAATCTTCATCTTTGAGGATCTTTTTTTGTTTCTCACTTTTGTGGACTAATTCGGAACTCTGTTTGCTCTCAAAGGGATTCTTTATTTATAAATTATTCAAAATGAACGCCATACCTATTTGCTCAACATTTAACAAAACTTACTGCTAATGGGGGCTTATGGAGGCCCAATCCAATTTTGAAGTCACATTTCAAACTGCAATTTTGGTTTATATCATACTATTAAAATATTTCGTGCAAATTTCAAAATTTTTAATTTTCCAACCTAACTATTGGCCAAATTAATAAAAAATTTTTAAAAGTTATTTTTTTATAAACAATTTTCTGTGTTTAAAGTTTTTTTTCACAAAAAAATTTTAATCATATGTCAGACTGTAATATACGCTATCTGTAAGATCTTCTGTATAAGGCCTGATCTTAAATATTTGAACTGCACTTCTAATGTAAAGTCAAATCAACTTATCAAACTTTATTCAGAAGTATTATCAACGTTTAATTCTGAAAGAAATCACTGTTTATTTTTTATCAGTTATTATTTTGCAATGATTCATTTTATTAATTTAAATGAAACACATCGTTTTCATGTGAAGGCATATATTCCATTTATGAAGAAATTAGTCATATTTTAGCGTTAAATCATTATTTATAAAATTATTTTTTATCTACTCGTCACATTGCAACATGTTTTCACTTAGACTAATGAAATGACTTATTGTAAAATACTGTGACTGCAAAGAGCGTTTCCCTGCTTCTCTGCAATCCTTGCGTGGGATGTGGAGATAAACTTGGTTGGACACACTTTTCACTCACGGTAACACGAGTTAAACAGATAAATAAAAACACAAATTTAGAAAAAAAATACTTTATTTAAATGATGATAATATATGGATACAAAGATTTTAGAACAACAAAAATTGTCTGCGAGTGCCGATTTTGGACTCGAACAGCGCTTTAAATATAACAAAATTAAGGCAATGGCTTAAAGTTAAGGCCATGCCTGATCGCCGGATTTTTGTGTGAGATTGGCCGAACGGTGTTGACCGTTGGCCACCCTTTCTCAGCAATTGGACATTTCATGTATCGTCCCAATTGACGACACATGAAATATTTCTACTAATTAGTTCCAGGCACCCCGTTTTTATGGCTCTGTTTTGATAAACAGAGCCATAAAAACCCTTCTTCTGGAATTCCACAGCTGCGTTCGATTAAGAACAGCAGCTTCATCCTCTCCTTTTCTAAGAATTGAGACAAAGAAAGGAGAAGGAAAAGAAGAAAAATAAACAAAAATTGTTTGTGAAAAACAGAAACTAAAAAGTTTCTGCATTCACAATACCATCTTCAAAATACTGTCATACAATTAAACAGTGATTTCTTTTCATTATTAAATTGGGATAACACAAAGTTTATTCATTTATCACATTGTGATACAATTTTTGGAAAATAAGTCATAAAAGTCGCATTCATTACTCAAAAGTCACATAATTTTATGCTTTCAGCTCACATAATATTTCGGGCTTTGTTTATATCTTTATGTATAAAACATCTTATTGTAGAGTTTTTCATTTATTATGAAAAATATTATCCTATTATCTATTAATGTATATAATATTTATTTTTTAAATAATTTCTGCACCATTTTTAAGAGATGGAACATTAATTGTTGTAATTTTTTCTATATTTTTAAAGGTTGGACCTTTTCTACCAGATTTCATATTTTTTAATTCTTCATCACTATATTTTTGTATACCTTCATTATCAAAAATAGGTTTAAAATCATCATGAAATTTAATATTTTTTGATGAATTTGACATATATTTTGATAATGGTTTATTATTTTTAGTCTCAACAATCATTGTTGAAAATATATTATTTAACTCATCTAATCCTGAATTATCATTATGTTTTTTAGCTTGTTTATGTATAATTTTTTTATATTCTTCTCTTTTTAATAATTTTTCTATAATTTCTTGATTTCTGAAATTAATACCATTTTAATTGAAATTAATGAAATGTATCTAAAATTTCTATAGGATGAGATTTTTCATTTAATGGTTTTACATTATTATTTCTTTTACCTTCTACAATATTAAAATTTAATTTGTTAGAATCAAATCCTTTTATTTTTTATTTAAAAGGTGTCATAATACGTCTTAATTTTTCTTCATAAGATTTTTCATTTAAATTTTGATTTTTAGATGGATTTATTTTTAATTTCTCAATTGTTTTTAACCTACAAATTAACCCCGGTACTGGCTGTGTTGATTTATTATCTTTATCTCTTTCAGCACCAAATGAGTTAATACTTAAACAAAATCTACCATTAACATCACGATTTTTATGTATCTATAATGTTCTTGAATTATAATCAATATTATTTTGTTTTAGATATTTTGTTACAGTTTTTTCAGATATTTTATATTCGTTTGCAAATTTTCTTATGCTATTCTTTTTAAAATCATATTCTTTTAACAATTTGATAAACTCATCTATTGCTATATGATTTGTGGATAAACACCGCCCTTGGCTCATCATTTATATATAAAATTATTTCCATATTTCTGTATTTCCATACCATATTACCATAATTCTATGCTATATTACAATACTGCATTTCAATACCATAACTCCATACCATATTACCATACTATACCGTATTTCCACAAAATAAAAAATATTATTTTATATAAATGGCAAATCAAATAACATTATCAACCCTACATAATACCATTCAAAGTATTCATGATTTATCTAAAGTTAATTTAGATAATATATTAGCATTCAATAATAATAAACTTACCTCTAAAACTGCTAAACAATATATTGATACTATGAATGAATTACATGAAAAAATAGAGCTTTGGATGCATCTGTTGAACATAAAAATCAATTTCGTTCATTATTCATTCTATTATTTTCTTAAATGTGTGAATCAGATTGTAAAGGTATAATGTTAAGTAATTCAATACAAAAGAATAAAAAATATAAAGAGATTATAGATAAATTACAAGAAGCATATCAAAAAGAACGTGATGAACATAATGCTCTTGCAAAGAAATATAATGAAAAACAAAAAGAAGCAAAAGTTAGTGTTCCAGGAATATCATTATCTTTAACTTTGAAAGATAGTAAAACACTTAAACCACATGAATGTGTTGAATTAATGAATGAAGCTGATATAGAGGAAGAATAGTTAGATAAAAAATTTAAACGAATTTCTATACCTGAAGATTATAAAAATAAAGTTAGTAGAGCTTATGCAAAAGCATCTAATGATGGAAATCATTATGTGCAAAAACCTAGTATTAAAAAATAAAAAAAATATATAAAAAAAATTTAATAAAGATGATGTTAAAGTTATAAATTGTTAAAGATAATCAATAATTATCTTTTTTTATAGTCTTTAAGATAATTAAAGATACTTTGAAAGACTCTTATATACCTTATAAACGTCTTAAAATGTTTTTGTAAGTAATTATGATTTACCATTCACATTTAACAGGTTTAATATAAGAATTATGATCATCTTTTTTACATTCATTACAATATTTAGATTAATAATTCAAATTCTCTACATTTAACTCATTTTTTTAAAAAAAAATTTTTATGTATTATGTCTTTCAGAGAGTCTTCTAAAGTATCTTGAAGGATAGCTAAAGAGTCTTTTTAACTTATGATACTGGATGTATTAATACATTAAACATTATTATTTTTAAATTCCAATTTAAATATTTTTTATGAATATTAGTAACCAAATGTTTTTCTAAATAATTTTTATTTACCATTCTTCCACATTCACACTTAACTGGTTTAATATAAGAATTATAATATTCTTTCTGACAATGATTACATACCCAAAACAATCCATCAATACCATATTTACTATTACAATAATCAGTTAGCAGTCTGAATTCTTTACATTTAACACACTTTTTAGTTGAAAATGATAAGTTATAGTTTAATTCTTCCATTTATTATAGATTAAATTTTTATGAAATTTGAAAAAATATATAAAACATTAAATTTTAAAACTAAATAAATGGGTAGATGGCGATGTGAAATTTGTAATAGTGAAACTGACTCATCTCACCGTGCAAGACACTTAAGAACTCAAAAACATTTAAGAAATTTATCTATACAACAAAATACAACACAAGAAAATCCTTTATATCATTTTGATGATTATGATTTTGAAACAAAATGCAAAGTATGTAAAATTAAAGTTAGTAACTTTGACGAACATTTAAAAAGTTTCTCACATGAAAAGAAAGTAAATCCTACTATGCAAATATTTGATGAAGTCTATGGATCAAGTAATCAAAATCAAAATGTAATATATATAAGATGTAGATTATGTGATGAAGAAATAAAATATGCTAATAGATTAAGGCATATTAAAAGTATTTCTCATAAAGAAAAAGATTTACAATTTAACAAAGAAATAGAAGTATTTCAAACATCTATGAAAAGGAAAATTAATACTGTTAGATTTTATAATTTAAAAAATTTTAAATATGTAGAAGACTTTTTTAACTATTTTCAAGATCATAAAATTCAATTTAAAAAAGATTTTGTGGATGAATTTAAATCTATAAAAATAAAATTAAATCTTAAAGTTCATTTTTTACATAAACAAACAGGTGTATTGAAAAATTATTATCAAAGTTCTAAATATTCTCCTATATTTCCAAGTAGTGAAATACATAATGAAATTGGCAATCATATATTAACAATAGAAGAAAAAATAAGTGATCCAAGATTAGAAACCGATAATGATTGGATTCTTGATAGAATATTTCATTGTGACCTATATGTTGATAAATATTTGCCTATTAGAGGATCATCATACATAGAATTACCTGATATAATAAAAAATAAAAAAGCTGTGATAAATATAAAAAATTTAAATGACAATGAATGTTTTAAATGGTCAATTTTATCAGTAATTCATAGAATTAATAGAAATCCGCAAAGATTGAGTAATTATATTCAATATAAAGATGAGCTTAACTTTGAAAATATAGAATTTCCAGTAAAGTATGATGATTATAAAAAATTTGAAACACAAAATAAAAATATATCAATTAATGTCTATGAGCATGAAATAAATGAAAATAATTTAACTATTAATCCTATTTACATCACTAAAGAAGAAAAAACTAATCATGTTGATTTATTATTGATTTATACTACAAATAATGAACAAAACAATAACCATTATTGTTGGATAAAAGATTTTGAGAAGTTAGTTGTTAATCAAGTTTCAAGGAACAATACTAGATTATATATATGTAGAAGATGTTTACTTCACTTTTATTGTCAAGAGAGATTAAATAAACATAAAGAATATTGTAATCAAAATGATCCACAAAGAATTATTTTTTCAAAAGATGAATATGCTGAATTTAAAATGCTCCAAGCATTATTAAAAATTCCATTTATTATATATTCTGATTTTGAATCATTATTAAAACCTTATAACATAGTTGAAAATAATCCTAATAAATCTTATACAACTCAATATCAAAAACATGAACCTATGGGATTTGGATATTTAATATCATCTGAACATAAAGCTTATAAAAATTATCCTTATCAAGATTACATTGGATTGGATTCAGATGAAGTATTTGTTGATAAAATAATAATGGAATTGAAAAAAATAGAAGAAATATATAAAAATCCTAAAGATATGTATCCTCTAACTGATCAAGAAAAAATAAGTTTTAGAAATGCTAAAAAATGTTATATTTGTGATAAAGATATTATAGACATAAAAGTTAGAGACGTGCATAAGCACTTCGAACCAAAGGTTCGAGATCATTGTCATATTACAGGCAAATATAGAGGTGCAGCTCATCAATCATGTAATTTAAATTTAAAATTTCCTAATGGTATTCCAATTGTTTTTCATAATTTATCTAACTATGATATACATTTATTTGTTAAAATTTTATCTAAAAAAGCAAAAAACATTGAAATAATTCCTAAAAATGAAGAAAAATTTATTACATTAATTGCATCATTTCATGGTTTAAAGTTAAAAGCAAGGTTCATAGATTCTTTGAAATTTGTAGCTAGTTCATTAGATAGATTATCAAAAAATTTAAATATTAATGACTTGAAATATGTTAAACAACATATAAATGATAGTATATTTAAGATAATTTCAAATAAAGATAAAAGAAAAGGAATTTATCCATATGATTATCTTGACTCAATTGAAAAATTAGATGAAATATCTTTACCTACAAAAGAAAAATTTGATAATAAATTAAATAAATCATTCATATCAGATGAAGATTATAGTTTAGCTAAAGAAGTATGGGATACTTTAGAAACCAAAACATTAAAGGAATATACTAAAGTTTACATAAAGTTAGATATTCTTTTATTAGCTGATTTCTTTGAAAAATTTAGACTTCAATCATATCAGATGTTCCAAATTGATCCTGCACATTTCATTAGTAGTCCATCTCTATCATGGAATGCAATGCTTAAAATGACTAAAGTAAAATTACCATTATTTAAAGATTATGATATGTATTTAAAATTTGAAAAAGGCATAAGAGGTGGAGTATCCTTCATAAATCATAGTTATTCAATTGCTAATAACCCTCATATGAAAAAATATAATAAAAATAAGCCAATAAAATATATAATGTATTTTGATGTTAATAATGAATATGGTTTAGTAATGACAAAAGCTTTACCATGTGGAGATTTTAAAAATAGTTCACAAGAAACAATAGATTATGTATTTGAAAACATTAGTAATCCTGAATTCAAATGGGGTGATGATGATTACAATAAAGGTGCTTTATGTGTAGTAGATTTGGAAGTTCCAATAGATAAACATGATTATTTTAGAGATTTGCCATTAGCTCCAGTTCATAGGGAAGGAAAGTTATGTTTAACATTAGAAAATAAATACAATTATCCAGTTCATATTGCTAATTTAAAATTTTACATATCAAAAGGATTAATTCTTAAAAAAATACATTCAATGGTTGAATTTACTCAAACTCCATTTATTAAAGAATATATTGAACTGAATACAGAAAAAAGAAGACAATCTAGTATAAATAAAGATAAAGTTGGTGAAGATTATTTTAAATTAATGAATAATGTTATATTTGGTAAAACTATGGAAAATACAAGAAAAAGACAAAAAATAAAACTATGTAATAATGAAAGACAAACGATGAAATTTGTTATGAGACCTACATATAAACATAGAACTATAATTGATGAAAATATGGTATTAGTTCATCATGTTAATAACATATTAAAACTAGATAAATCAATATATGTTGGATGGGCAATACTTGAATTAGCAAAATTAGTATTATATAAGTTCTGGTATGATGTAATAAAACCATATTTTGGCGATAAAGTTAAGTTATTAATGAGTGATACTGATTCATTGGTTATTGAATTTACTGATATTGATCCATATGAATTTATGATAAATAATCATGAACATTTTGATTTATCTAATTATTCAGATAATCATTTTATATTTAAAGGCAAAAGTAGTGAAATAAAAGAAATTAAGTTAAAAAATGAAAAAGTTTTAGGTAAAATGAAAAATGAATTAGGTGGTGAATTAGGCAAAGAATTTGTTGGATTAAAATCAAAATCATATGCATTTGCTTCAGAAGAAGATAGTAAAACTAAAAAAAAAGGAATTAAAATGTCTGTTGTTCAGAATGAAATAACTATTGATGATTATAGAAAAATGATATTTGGTGAAGAAAATGATATTTTAAAATCAATGAATATTATTAGATCAAGAAATCATCAAATAAATTCAGAAACTTTAAACAAAATAGCTTTAACATCACCATTAAAAGATAATAAAAACTATGTTTGTAGTGATAGAATTACTAGATATCCTTGGGTACATTATAAAATAAATGAAATAACATCAATTTGTTAACATCTTATTTCTTAAACCAGATCATTCCAACAACAAAAACAAAAGTATCTATTTTTGTTTCATATAAACAAGAGTATCATCACACTTACAAGAAGTTTCGAATAAGTTTTTATTATTTTCTGCATATTCTCTATTTTTTAGATTTGTTAGTATGTTATTAATATTAAAATGAGTTTCTCCAACTAATTGTGTTTTAGATGATTTTTTAATTTTTCTCCCCATTTAAGATATAATATAATATTTCAAGATATTTTTTAAAGATGGGCTAAAGTATTTTTAGATGAAAAAGATCAATTTATGGTCAAATTATTTAATATTGCTACGGTACTGAATGTCTATATAAGTTTATCACTTTTTTATGTACTTTTGAAAAAATTCTATTATTTTATCAAAGTTTAAATCTGGTAAATAAAGATGATATTCTTCACCTAATAATGGATTATATATCATAAATTTTTTGATTGTTTTTTGATGATAAAGGTTTTGACCTACTTTCTCTAGATCATTAACATAAAATCCGACTGAATAGAATTAATTGAACAAATTTTTTAACTCTTTAACTACCGTTTGGACATTTATGTCCAAAGTTATAGTTAAAAAGAAACCTTTTCGGTATCGAAAAGGTTAACCCATTAACTTATTTTTCGTAGTAATGGATATTCTTTTGAATTTTTTTACATAGTAACGGATTGTCATCACTCACTTTGATTTGAGATCTTCAGATCTTTAGTAATGGATAGTTATCACTCACTTAAAAAGGTACTTAGGATTTGATAGTGTGCTAGACTATTTATGCATAATCTTTTTTTTTATTGTAAACCTATGTTTTTTATGTTTGAAAGTGTGTTGAGGGTATAGGGCTTTTGAGGATTTGATAAGTGTGCTGGACTTTTTATGTATAAATTACGTTAAGCCTCATTTTTTTATATATTATTATATGAGGTGTGCTACACTTTTTTATATAAACTACATAAAATGGTGTTATATTTTTTATGATTTTTTTTGATAGAGTCTTGTTATGCTAGACTATTTATGTTTAGTCTTGTTGTGCTAGACTATTTAGGCATAAACTACGCTAGTTTTTTTGATAAGTGTGCTGGACTTTTTATGTATAAATTACGTTAACCCGAGACTATTTTTATGTATGAAATGGTGTTATATGAGTTTGAATTTTGACGCCTTGCGCCCTGTGCTAGAGTCCGCATGATATATACTACTTGTACTCTAATTCAGTCAAATTACTCAATGGATGTCAATAATATTGCTAATAATAAAAACTTTAAATCATTATGAACAAAACAAGATGATCTGAAATTTCATATTCAAAAGTAAGTTTCTATATATCAATAGTTCTAAATTTTCGTAAATGTCATAGCTCTTAAAAAATTTCTTTAGAAATCCATTGAATTTAAAAGACATGATTAGTGATGTCCAAAAGGTTAAAAGGTTAGAATTTTTTTGACCCTTAATCCTGAGGGTTAAAAATTTCTTTGACCTTTAACCTTGACCGCGTTAACTGGGCTAACCCTGGGTTAATCTTTGAAATTTTAAATTAATTCCTAAAACATTAAAATATATTTTAAAACATATTTATTGACAGAATAGATAAGCGAATAATTAATACAAAAATTTAGACTTTTCCTAACCATGAGTTTAATAACATAAGCGATTTAATTGAATCCTTTTCTAAACGATTGCCTTTAACAGTAATTACATCTCCAGACTTTGAAAATGCCTGTTCGCTCGGAACACTTGAGGCCATACATACGTGAAAATCAAACGCCATTCTGGACAAGTTAGGAAATAAATACTTATTAGAACTCCACCAATTGATCGGATCGATGGCAACATTGCTCTCAACCCGAATATTTAGATATTGACCCAACTCATCATTTTTTTTCAAATTTTTTCCTTTTAAACAACTTTTGTTGAAATGTTTCGAATATCTGTTCAGATTCAGTCTCTTTATTATAGTACATATTATAAACATAGCAAAACTTGCTTTTAATTGAATTATAATTTGCGTAGTTCTCGAAAAATATTAATTTACTTCTGGGATCAAGAATTGTACCAAAATGTGTTAAATCATTTTTCAGATAGTCTTCATATTCTTCGAGTTTGTTTTTTATTAGAGAAGCGATTGATTTGATTTGAGTATTTTTGATTATAATGTCATTTAAATTTGTTATTAAATTGTCAAAAATCGGTAATAATATTGAAAAAGTCGGATATTTTGAACGTGAAATTTCAAGTGTCGATTCATAAAAAAGTTTCAAAAAGTCTATTAATTCTTCACAGAATTGCCAAACTTCTGGTTTAATTTTCTCTTTATACCTAATAAACTCTTTATTCTCGTTTTTCAAATAATTCAAAACACTTTTCATTTTGAGCGCTCGGTCTAACATATCGTAGTATGAATTCCAACGAGTCTTAACATCAACTTTTAACTTAAGAAACTCTATTTTCAATTCTTTGGTGGTTTCTTCAAATAATTGTTTATTTTTTGGTGAACATTTGATTTCAGAGATAAAATTTCTTAAATTGTTCATTTCTATTCAAGTAATCCCTTCCTGAACGGCAAGGTTTAATATATGAGCAAAACATTGAATATTAATCGTATTGGTGTTTGGTTTAGAATCCATACAATCAAACCATAGGTATAAATCATTCATTGCTTTGATAAGATTAGCCGCGTTGTCAGTAGTTATAGCCATAAGTTTGTCTTTTAATGAACATTTTTCAATATTTTCTGTAATTTTATTCTTTATATTTTCTGCTGTGTGTGGAGAAGGCAATAGACAGAACTCAATCAATAAGTTGTTTAGCGAATCATTTTCCATAAAATGGGCCGTAATTACAATATATGAATTTCTTGTAATGGATGTCCAGATATCTGTCGTTAAACTTATTTTGGACTTAATATTTCTCAATTTTTCGATCACTTTTATCTGAATTTCTTCAAACTTTTTCAAACATTTTCGTTTCAAAGTATTTCTTGGCATTATATTTATATTTGGATTCAATGAGTGAACTAATTTAATAAATTCATTTTCACAAACAATTGAAAACGGGTGTTGACCAGAGATAAAAAAATCGATTAATAGGTCATCAAATGATTTTTTACTTAACTGTTCGATTGGTTTCAGAAAAGTAGTCAATTTTGTTTGATTTATATCTATTTGTTTTCCATGGGATTGTATATGATATTTGAGAGACGAGTGGCCAGTCTTGGAACTGAAGACTTTTTTACACACTTTACACTTAAGGTTTTTCCCGACTCTATCGAAATTTTTCGATTTCCAGGAGCTACCGATCATATCAGTTGATTGTGAACTACTTTCCTGACAATCAGTCACTTCTGTTACATTTGAATCAGACATCAAATCTAAATCTATTTCTGAACTCATTTTCTATTATTTTTATTATAAAACAAATTATTAAATCGTTTTTCAAACCTTATATAAACAACACAATTTCTGTCTCATGAACACAAATAGTTTTAAATTAAGGTTTAAACTCCTATTATTTCTATGACAACTAAAGAGCGATCAATTTAAGGTTATAGTGTCTTATATCAGATAACACGACTATATTTTCAACTTTTAAAACTCAACTAAATCCTAATAGTCATAGATAAAAATAATGTAAAAACTTTGGTCATCAAAACATTTTGACATTTATTCATAAGAAGAGTTATAAAATGATTTCGCTATAATCTTAAATTAATACATCTGTGTTACGTCAATTGGTCAAAAGGTTAACCCAGGGTTAACTCTCTAGTTTTTTGCTTTGACTTTTAGCTTTGACCTAGCCTTAAAATTTTAACCTTAACCTAGGGTTAACTCTGTTCAAAAGGTTAACCTCAGTTAAAATGGACATCACTAGACATGATAGATACGAAAAATTAGAACTATTGATATATAAAAATTACTTTTAATTGTGAAATTTCTCTTTTTTTTATTCAAAATGTTTTGAAGTTTTTCCTTATAAACAATATTATTAATACCCATTGAGTAGTTTGACTGAATTAGATTATATTTTTGATTGGCAAAATGCATAGGAATCAAAAGTAGTAAGCCATAGAAATCACTTTTGAGTGGTCATAAGTTGTGTCTAGCCGTCAGCCTTTTATATGCCTTCTCGAACATCATATTACATGTTACTTATGCCAAAAATATTTTTGAAATCGGTTATTACATAGTCAGAACTTCCCTCATTAGTATCAGTTTAAAATACGCAGATGACTACGCAAGATTTTAACCTAAGTAGGTTCTCGTTAATGTTTCTTGATGAAATCTGGTATTTAGATAGAACAACTCTTTAGAATAAAAAATACAAAGTTACGCATAATCGTATTTATTGGCTATGATTTTATGCCTATCTCAAGCGTATCTAGTCAAAAAACTTCCATAGAAACCCCATATAATTAATTTATTTATACGATATAAACCACTTTTCGCTTCTTATAAAATCCAAAAGGGAAATAATTTGACCTATCTAACACAATAAGTTCTAGAAATTAATCGTCCGGATTAAATCAAGAATAAAAATAAGTCAGGAGTTTAGATACAAATATGGTCATTTAATCCATTAGAAATGATTCATTTTTTGAAGTTTTCAATTATAAAACCATTTTTAAATCACTAGATAAACAATTGCACTCCTATTGCAATACATTTTAATAGTGAATGCTTTGCGCTTAGTTTTGTTTTGTTAGTCTATTGATCATTTTATGAAACATATGTAAAGATATTGTATTTTATTTTGTTTTAAGTTTGAAAATATAATTTTATTTGTTGTTGACTTCTTTAGATCTATTGTTCTAATAATGTTAAAACTTACTTTATTTCAGATATATATAATGAATAAATATTTAGATGATAGGGCTATTGACAACAAAAGGATTAGACTTTTGGACGACTTTAAAAGCTTAATCCGTAGCCCCAACTCCAATAATCTAAATACTCAGATCCTTCTTACAATTTTATTTGAAATACCAATAAACAAGTAAATATTTGTTAAGTATAGAGAAAGAATGTAAAAGTTTAGAAGTTCAATACACTTCAACCTTTACACATATTAAATAATAAAAAATTTCAAAATGTTATAACATATGCTATAAAGAGATAACTAACACAAGTAGTAAGACTAAGACTAAGCAAAAGATAAGAGAAATGAAATTTTTGACTATAAGACTAAGACTAAGACAAGACAAACTAAAAATCTCTAAGCTATACAACACTAATTATAACGTAAATATTAAAGTGATCCCTAACTATATAAGGTGCGAAAAATCTTTATTAACATCTACTTTTTAGGTCGATAGTACATTGAAATTAAACTTATATAGAGTACTGAATGCCAAATGCTCAAATCATCGAATATTTGTCATCAGGTTCTTTGTATTAGTTTGTTTTGTTAAGAGTTTATCTCAAGTTAAAATTGTCCCTTATAAAAATCTACGATACATTTTGGCGAACGAGTTGATAGTAAATACTTATGATGCTTCATAACTATATCAAAATTCCTTTACTTAATCAATTCTCTAAGCGTAAAGGTTTTGTATTGAAATCCGTTTTGAGAAACAAAAAGTAATTGCAGAATATAAATTTCATTTCTAAATAAAAATTTAAGTGAATATCTAATGCTGAAAATGGATGTTTTATATCCTGATGGTTCCCTCTTGAAATGGGTTCTGTGCAAAAATCTTTATATTAAATATATAATGGTTATTAACAAATAAATAGATCTATGACTACTGGTTTTAGATTATATAAGTATCATGTTCACAGCATCATGTATCAGTCCACAGCAACTAATTAATATTAAAAGAAAATCATTGTGACTAGTCGAGACTATTTTATCAAACATGATAAGGCACTTAAGAGATTTAATAGTAAAAGTGCCGAAAATTTTCCCTATTGAGTTGTCCTTCAGTTTAAATGGCCTTCAAATCTATATCTATACAAATGAAGATTAAAATTTTCATATATACTTTATTTAGTTTAGAAGTCTTGGCAGAACATTTACAAGTTTTATTAAAGTAAAACTTGCTTTTCAAATAAGAGTTGAGTAAAATGTTGAACAAAAGTTTAGTTTTGTTGCTATTTCTATTGAAGATCATTATCAGTATAAAAGCCAATGATATAAGTGTTCAAATTAAAAATGGAAAAATTAATGGCAAAAAGAAACAGTTGATGGCAAAGATGTAAATGTCTTTTTAGGCATTCCTTATGCAGAGCCACCGATTGGAGACTTAAGGTTCAAAAAGCCTTTACCTATAAAACAATGGTCCCAACCGATTGATGCCTACGATTGGCGCAACAATTGCCTTCAAAAAAAACTATTGGGACAATTTTTGCTCAATAAAAATTATAGTGAAGACTGTCTTTATTTGAATATCTGGTCACCACTTATTAGTGGTTCGAGTGATAATTTAAAGCCTGTTATGTTTTGGATTCATGGTGGGGCTCTTCTCTGGGGATCTTCGAGTGAGCAACATTATATGGGAGAAGTTCTTTCAACTAAAGGAGACGTAGTTGTGGTTACAATTAATTACAGGTATAAATTTTAATTATTCACAAATAGAGTCAAACCCCGCTATAAAAGATCAGGTTTTAAGATGTTTTAATATAATAGGCTAAACTCTTTATGACCACTAGATGTTCTTTTAGGAGCTTTACTATTAAGATATAACTTGTAAGTGAACAGATATAAAATTGCTGGTTGGACCACTAAACTTCACAAAATAATGTCATGATTAATACTTATATATTTTAAATCAGTACTGAATGTAGAACTCAAACATAAACTTCAGCCCCGAGCACGTACCCTCCTGGAAGTTAAACCAACTTAGTTAACATATTTTTCCCATTGAATTCATATGGTCAAATTTCTATTAAGATTTCACATAAGCATCAGTCTTACAATGGAGTCTTGAAACCAATTAGTGGATATACCATTTAAAATCGGTTGAAACTCCAAGATCAATGCATTATAATCACAAAATCGGCAAATTAGCTACCACTGGGACTATGATCATAATTAAAATAACGATTAATTAGTTGATTAATTATGAAGGAATGCAAACATTTTTTTAAAAGTTTAGAGCATAGTGAACATGCGCTATTAAACTAGAGCTCTGTAAGGACTCACAAACTTTTATTACAAATTTTACAAACTTCAATTCAAACTTATTGTTTGTATATTTTATTTAAGTTTAATTAGTTCATAAACTTTATAGTAAAAGTTTATGTATCCGTGCAGAAGTCTATTTTAATAGTACGCATGTTAACTTTGCTCTAAACTTTTACAAAAGTTTAGATTGCTTCACGATTAATTAACTATTAGGTTGGTGGGAAATAAATAGCCGTTTGAACATGTTCATACTTGTAGATTGATTATGACAAAACGCATTAGCTAATTTATGTTGTTGGTATATCGTGTTTATAGTTTATAATATAGTCTATATAATTCACCATTTGTATATTGTTAATTAACGAAATAAATCTTTTTGTGAGTTTTTATCAAAATATGAATAAACGTGATTTTCGAGTGTTAATGCTTTATGAGTTCAAGCTCGGACGTAACGCTGCAGAAGCTACGCGAAACATCCAGAGAGCATGGGGCCAGGATGCGGCTACAGAACGCACAACGCGCCGTTGGTTTGAAAAATTTCGAAAGTAAAGAAACTTGATAAGTGGGTTCCTCATGAATTGAGTGAAAGACAGCAATACTATACCAAATCAGCCATTTATTTCCCACCAACCTAATAGTTAATCATTAACATATTATGATCGTAGTCCCATTGGCGGCTATTTTGCTGATTTTTGTATTTAAAATACAAAGATCTTGAACATTCAACCAATTTTAGCTGGTTTTTTCACTGACCGATTTCAAGACTCCATTGTAAGCCTAGACTAATTAAAAAAATTTCAGAAGTATTAAACTATTATCTCTAACAAGCTTTACCACCGAAATATTCAAGTTGAAGAAAAAAAGGGAGATGAAGCTAAAAGTTCCCTATATACAATCTAGAAATCTTGGCTGGAATGCTCCTGAATTATTTTAAATTGGTCTAGGCCAAGTAATATTAATATCTACGTAAGATCGAAATAGACATACATAAAAAATGAACTTATGAAAACAATGGGAAATTGTTAAGAAAGCGTGCATAATTCCCAGAAAGGAGAGTATCCAGAGCTGAAGTTCAATGTTTGGAATCTGCTCCCAATACTTATTCAGAATATATGAGCATTGGTCGTAATACCAAAGGGTCGATGTTTATTAGTCAAACCAAATTATTTAATTCATCAAATTTTGTAACAAAAATTAGGTTAAACGCGTTTGGGTTTCTGTATACCGGAACTGATGATGCCCCAGGAAATATGGGTCTCTGGGATCAGGCTTTAGCTCTTGAATGGGTTAATGATAACATCAAATACTTTGGTGGAGATCCAAATCAAATAACAATTTTTGGTGAAAGTGCTGGCGGTTGGTCCACAAGTCTTCATATATTATCTCCAATAAGTAGAAATTTATACAAGAATGCAATAATAATGTCTGGAGCGTCTATAAATAATATGGCTGGTGATGATCCAGAAAATGTTATTAAGAGTTGGCTCAAAGGTGCAAAACTTATTGGTTGTACTGATGATGAAAATAATAGTGAGAATCAATTTACACCCAAAATAATTGAATGTTTAAGAAATTCAGATCCAGAAAAGTTGATCTCAATTCCGGAACTACCGGAACTCTTATCTGGACGGATCGGTTGGTTGTCTCATGTAGTAGCCGATGGTCAGTTTCTTCCTAAGAAACCATTAGATATGTTAAGAGATGGTGACTATAAAAAGAATTTGAATCTTCTGATTGGATCTGTTGAAGATGAAGGTTCTTTTGTACTTTCCTGGAATGTGGATCCTGTTAAATACCATCCAATTTCACCACACAATCTAACATATAATGATGCTTATAATGAGTTGGTTAGAATATCTTCAAGATTGAAATCGAAAATACCAATTAATGGTGAAGATGTGGCAAAACTTTATTTTACTGGTTTATCAGATAATAATGATTTTGATCTTTTGAGGAGAACTATTGGTATAGCAGTCGGGGACTTTTTACTCACTTGTCCAACTATTCAATTCGCTAAAACTTTATTTAGTAATGATAGAGAAAAGAGTAATGTATACCAATACTATTATAACAGTAAATTAGGAGAAGAAAAATTGATTTGTTCCAAATGGATGGGCACCTGTCATGTAAATGATATTTGGCCTGTTTTTGGTATACCTTTTAGAGAATTTGATAGACATCTCGATAGGGAACGAGAAGTTTCTGACCAAATGATTGAGTTTTTCACACATTTTGCTAAAACTGGGTTTGTATAAATATTTGAATTTTAACTTAATGTCAGTTTAAAATACATAAATGACTACGAACATTTTTAGCCTAAGTAGATTTTCGTTAATACTTTTTGACGAAATTTGGTATTCAGATAAAATAATTATTAAGAATAAAAGACACAAAGTCACACATATTCGTATCTATTAGCTGTGTTTTATACCTTCAAGCATACCTAGTATAAAACCTCCCATAGTAACCCTATATAAACCAGTTTTCGTTTCTTGTAAAACCAAAAAGGGAGTTAATTTGATCCATTTAACACAATAAGTTCTAGAAATTAGTCGCCAGGATTAAATCAAGAATAAAAATTCGTGTTTAGAGTTTTTCAGCCTTTTGAAATGTGGTTTGCTCTTTATTCATCGGTAGATTTGCAAGCGGATGAATTTTCTTCATGAAATTTAACTTACAGTAGTGTCAGATTATTTACAATAGCATAAAGTATTTATTCAATGAATGTCTGCCGAACAAATGCATGCTATGTAGTCTAATTTTGAGTTCGAACAAGTTCCACTTACAGAGGTCTAAAACTATATCCAATAGATATGAATATGTATAACTTTATGATATTTTATTCTAAAAGTTGTTCAATCTAAATACCAAATTTCATTAAAAATTTTAACAAGAACCTACTTAAGCTAAAACTTTCGTAGTCACCTATTGTATTTTTGAAAATTGGATTTTTAAATTTATTTTAAATGTACTTTCGTTTTCAGACATCCGTCACCACAGAATGGTGTAAATTGGCCCAAATATTATATAATAAATGATAATATAATTACACCCTATTACGAGATAACTAATGAACCCAAACCTAATACTAATTTTGGTAATGGATTAAAGTTAAATGAATGCGATTACTTATGGAAAACATATATCGATCAACAATAATATACTGAATATAAATATTTATATTTATGAGAACTTTTTAGGCATATGATAAATTGAATTATTCTACTAACTGATCAACTAATTCAGTAGAGTTTCTCTTTATGAAATAGTGACATTCAGCTATGCATAAAATATACTAATCAAATAAAGTCTTTATACCTACAAAAAATGAAATAAAGTTTAAAGTTTTATTGTTCAATTTCAGTTATAGTTTGAGTTGACAAAATTTGGCAATACTATTAGAAAATTGAAAATTTAACCGCAAGAAGAGTCTCTTCTCGACTTTCATATATGAAAGGGCTTCTTAATTATGATAAACCAAAACTTCAGTATTAAGTTTTAGTCGTTTAGTTTCATTGACTAATCGAACATTTTATGACTAAAATATCAAAACGTATACACCAAGACATACATTCATATAAGTTTTGATTTTGTTAATTTTGAACTTCTAACTAATATAAATAATTTTTCTTGAAGAAGGGCCTTAGGTTTAAGACTAAAACACTAAAAGGTATACATAAAGACATATACACATCAAATTTTTGATTTCATTTAACTATTCAATTGTTCATAAATATAGTTCATAAGTCTTACCGCAAAAAATAGATTTTAACTACAATAACAACATGAATATATGAACGATTTGCATGCTTTACTAGTGATTATTAGTGCTAACTCACATTCTTGTCAATCTGTACTGAAGTAAAGCTAAAAGTTTGATAAGGATATCAAAATAGGATTAGTTTTAAACTATTAGTAATTGCGATTGCCTCTCAATTTAAAAGCAGTTTTCAATGCATAATCTTAAACCTAAAGCTCTTCTCCAAAAAAAATATATTCATATAGAGATAAGACTTTAATAAGTCTCATCGTGAAAAGTTTTAATTGTATAAAAACAAAAATAATATAACTTATGAATGATATACATACTATACCAGGCCCCGCCAGACATTTTTTATTGAAGAGCCGAAAATTGAAAATGATCCGAGGCGAGAGCCAGAGAATAATTTTATTGAAAATTTCATTTAACTACACTTAGAAACGTTAAAAACTATTTTATCAATATTAGAACTGATTTTATTTGCAGTTATTATTTTCATGCAGTCGTTTAGGTGTTTATCAGTTAAAGAACTTCTTTGCTTTGATTTATTAAACTTTAAAGAAGAAAAAAGTTGTTCACATCTATACGTACTGCCAAACATTGAGATAAATTTCACTGCATTGCTTTTAATCTTCATATAATTGTCGGGAAAATATTTTTGTAGATATTGATAGAAACTAATTAAGTCTGTATTCGAAAATTTCTCTTTAACGCCATCAAAATGATAAAACATCAATAAAATCATGTGATTTAATTTTCGAGAGTGAATGACAGCTTTAAATAGTGAGACTATTTCAAGCATTAAAGTCGAAAAGTACACTCATGTTTGAAAAAGCAAACTATTGATAACTTATCTCAATTAAACTTTATAAAGTTTTTCACCCATCACATAATTACCAAAATAAACAAATGCATATTAATAAAAGTTCATTATGCACATTTTGCTCAATTCAATTGCATATTTTATCAGAATTGAAATTTCTAACAATTTCAAAAGTTAATGAGTTTTGAGCAATTTAAGAGAAACTAATATTTCAGTTAGTTTATGTTTTGAGTTGAAATTTTAATAAGTATTTATTTACTGCACATTAAATATAATCAAAAAAATTTGTTCTCAAAAATCACAAACTTATACATCTGACACAGTTTAACAATTAAAATTTACCTATTTTTAGTTTTTTATTACATTTTGACTCAATTCTTAATTTTTTATTGTTTTTATCGAACAGATCGTGTAATAATTTCTGACTTTTGTACAAGAATTATCGTCCAAACTGTATAGTGTATCATAAAATTTTGAATTGACTGTTTTAGGAACGTATTCAAGAATCTTATAAATGTCCAAAAGCTTTTCGCGAGATATAGGCAGAGGTTTTTCATACGCGAGATCAATATCATTAAAAATATTATCAAAGTTTGTAAAGTCGGTGTTTGGTTTGAAAATTTCCAATTCTTGTTCACAATTTTCACTCAACGAAAAAGAAATTTTAATATTTTTTCGAGTGAACTCTATTTTTCTTACATTCTTACAATGATTTATCTGAGTTTTCACAATTTTACTCAACTTTTCCTTATATTTATAAACTTTTACAACTTTATTATTAGAATGAGAGTCATAAGAATTTGAATAATTTACTGAAATCACTTCGAAGGGGTTTTCAATGCCCGTGTTTTTAATAATTCGTTCATATTCTGAGGGAGAATAAACTTTCTCATAATGTTTTTTATTGCCTTCAATCCGTCCAAAATCTCCATCTATTTCCATATGAGTGACCAGGATTTGGATAATAGATAATAATTTTATTGAGCTTGCCACATATTGTGATATGCTTATAAAATGCCCATAAGAACTTGTTTTTATTTTGAGAAAAACAATTATCCGAAAAAATATGCAAAATCTTCACATCACTACTCAAAGTATTATTAATATAGTAATTAATGAACGAAATAACTTCATTGGAACCCTTTTTGCAAAATTCTCAGGATACAAATACATAACCGCTTTATTTGATTTCAAGTCATGTATTCCAAAATTATAACAAGAAAATTTTCGTAAATAATACTCGACTGAAACGTTAGTCTTAGGCAATTGAAGATTTTTTTGAAAGTCTTAGCAAATTGCAGCTTGCGTTATATCGTTTAAAAGCTTATTTTTGATCTCGTTTTTATAATAATAAAACTTTTGAGCCTCATTTTCATGCAACAGTAGTTCTTTTTTTATCTCATTCATTGATTCAATTTCTTTGTTTTTCTGGTAATTAATGATTTGAATTCTCAATTTGTCACAAACTTCGCATATATCAACTCTTGGCTTCTTAATAGATATCTCATAAGTTTTGAATATTTGAGAAAACACTGTATACAAAACATCAATTTTGTGTTCTGGATATAAATCTAAAAAGTCTATAGATATTAGCGACGCTCCCGAATTCAGTTGATAAATATTTTTGTTTTTATTTTTCCCATAATGTGTTTGCTCAGTCGGTAGTGATATTACTAGGTCTTTTACATCTTCACGTGCTATATAAGGTGTTTTATTAGGTCTAGAATTATGTTTGCCTCTCATATCATTAGAATTCATACGATTTTTTAATATCTTTCGTCTTAAGGCGCTTATTTTGATGCCGAGAATTCCCAAAAATACTTTTTGACAGACTTTAACTCGACTAACGTTATTGTGAAGCTAAGAATTATAATTATAATTAAACTTAAAATATCTTAGTTATCAAATAATTTTCAAAAACTAAAATTTCTGTATGTAGAGGGTTTAACAAAATCTTTTGCAAGGGGGTACGGCAAAAGACTATCGATGATAAAAGCAAATTAACGTGCTATTTCTGAAATACAATCAAAAGGGAAATAACTCATGCAGTTAAAATTCAAAATAAAAATTTTGAAACTTGCGCTTCAAGACACATCTCGACTTAATATTAGCTGACCATATAGCGTGAATACAAATAAGATTTTTATTTCAACATGTTTTTATAATTGTTGATACCCTCTGTAATGGTCGGGACATATAATGAAAACCCCCGCTTAATTGATACAGAATCACTTGAACGCTGCTTTTATAGTATCAAAAAAGGCTTAAAGATGTATTTTACGAAAACGGTGGCTATACCGAATATTAAACTTGTAGCTTTTATTCTCGTCTTTATAACATATTTAATAAAATTCACTTCAAAATTATAGATTAAGTACTTTTTGCTGTACCCCTTTGCAAAAGATCTTGTTGAACCCTGTACATGAAAAAATTCAAAACTTCAAGATTTTATTTAAATCAAAATGTTGAAAAATTTATATCTTCTAAGCTATACAATACTTTATAAATAGAATTTTTACCTCATTTTTCTCTGATTGGGTCTCAATGAAATACTCAAATTTCTGAATCTTCTTTCCAGTATTTGTGACTGGAATTACCATAGATTTGAGAAAAAAGTATTGCTGCTCATGACTTTTTAATGAATTATAACGATTAAAAAAACTGTCGTTTTTGTTCATCACTCAGAGTTGTTTTACATTTTATTTCACAACTACAATCAATATTATTGGTTTGAATTCTCGCGGGAATAATTTTTCCAGATTTATGAGCAAAATGTTGTTTACCTTCCAATATAGCGGCTTTAATTTGAATTTTTTTTAGAGATCTTTTTAGGCTTCATTTTACTTTTCAGTTCTCTAAGATATTTAAACACGTTTTAAAGGACTAAATAAATGTTTGAGAAAGTATTTTGTGTTGGCATTTAATCTATAAAATGTACAAACTATGATTCAATTTTTTAAAAACTTTTCTTACGTAAAAGTTCGTTCTCATTAATGTCTTAATGACTAAATATGTTATATTAGTTTTCGGTTTTACCTTATCTTCTACTATCTAATAAGCCTTTTTGTTTTCAAAAGTCAAGCAAGAAGTACTTTTCGACTTTTATGCTTGATTTATTGAAAAATAACAGTTCTTATATAGCAGTACTGAAATAGTATTTGACAAACTTAAATACAGTTAAATAGCATATAATACTAAAGCGTTTTCTAGAAAGTTTTAAGAGCTCATTCTTTTAGTTTCTCGAAAGTCTTCGCGAGCCATGAATTAAAGCTTCGCGAGCCGTGGTTTGGCGGGGCCTGTACTATACAAATGATTATTATTAGGGCAAACTTTCATTCATATCAAACTCTACTGAAATGAAGCTAAAAGTTGGATTAATTCTAAACTCTTAATATCTCATCTCCCTTACAATTCAAAAGTAGTCTTCAATACTGCTTATACCAATACCAATAATCTTAAACTTAAGGCTCAGATTCAAAAATATTGAATGACTAAATATTGAAATATACCATATTTAGATATATAGATACTAGTGCTTAATAAGCCATTTTAACACTTAAAGGTAGGGAAGAGGCTCCTCTTGCAGTTAAAGCTTCAAATCCTTTGCTAGTACACTTAATTAAAACAAATCTCATTTTACTTTAAGAAAAAAGAAATTCACTTATTAAATATTAAGATAAATGAACTAATTTTAATATTTAATTGTTCTTCGCTTCTCTCAAAGGTTTGAACTGAATTTTGTTTTATCTGTAAACAAGTGCTTTTTGATAGTCTGTTTGAGTCAAAGTCTGTAAGAAATTATAGATAATTTTAACCATTTTTAGCACTCATAAAATATTATTGATAAGGACTTGTATAACATTCACTCACTTTTACTATAAACCTATAAATTTATTATTTTTATTTAACAATTTTATCTATTTCTAGCACTCATAGAATAGCACTGATCATAACTCGTATAGCAGTTCCTCACAAATCAGTTTTATTATAAACTTACAAATACGAACTTATTTCAGTTATATAATGCTAGTCTACGATTTTTGCGTATTGTTATTGACTCTGTTGGGAATAACCATAGTTTTTAGTGACAAGGAGAGCGATAACATTATAAGTGTTTCGTTGAAAAATGGAAAAATAAATGGCAAAAGAGAGACATTTGATGGCAAAAATGTGAATGTCTTTTTAGGTATTCCTTATGCAGAGCCACCGATCGGTGAATTAAGATTCAAAAAGCCTTTGCCTGTAAGTCAATGGTCTCAACCAATAGATGCGACCCATTGGCCGAATCCTTGTCAACAACCACAGCGTTCTAAGGACTTTTTGAATGGTAACTTCAGTGAAGACTGTCTTTACTTAAATATATGGTCACCACTTATTGGTTCGAGTGACCAATTAAAGGCAGTTATGTTTCATATTCATGGTGGTGCTCTACTGTATAGATCTTCTAATGAGAAATTTCGTGTCGCGGATGCACTTTCGGTCAAAGGAGATGTTGTTGTGGTCACTATTAACTACCGGTAGAAAATTAAAAATTTAGGCAATAGACTCTCATTTGCAAGAAGGGCTTAATTAAATGTTGTAATACTATTCGCTTAAGCCATTTTTATATCCAATAATTATTAATCAAAATTCAGGCAATGATCAATGAGAAGAAAGGCAGAGCTACATACTATAGGAACACTTACTTGTTCCGTTCTATCACATTAACGAATTAATTTGCATTAACTCTGAAAACAATGTAGACTCTATTCATAATTCTTTGCACATATCTATCATTTAATATTTTTTTTCACCTCATAAATGAAGACTCGGCACATTTGGGTTTCTTTACTCTGGAACAGATGATGCACCCGGAAATGTGGGTCTTTGGGATCAGGCATTAGCTCTTGAATGGGTTAATGATAACATTCAATACTTTGGTGGAGATCCAAATCAAATAACAATTTTTGGTGAAAGTGCTGGCAGTTGGTCTGTAAGTCTTCTAATATTATCTCCAATAACCAGAAATCTATACAAAAATGCAATTATGATGTCAGCATCAGTTATCAATCATTTGGATAGTGGGGAACCAGATCAAGCTCGACAAAAGTGGTTAAACGGAGCGAAAAGTATTGGTTGTAATGACGAAACAAACAGTGATAAAAATGAATTCACTCTAAAATAATGAAATGTTTGAGAGAAGCCACTTCTGAGTCATTAAGAGATTTGATTGCATCTCCGGAAGTAGTAAACAATAATGGTTGGCCACCACAAGTAGTAATTGATGGACAATTTCTGCCTAAAAGACCATTAGATATGTTAGAAAGTGGTGACTATAAGAAGAATTTAAATTTAATTATTGGTACGACTGAAGATGAAGGTTCTTATTTTCTTCCATGGAAAGTGGATCGGATTAAATATGACCCGAATTCACCACAAAATCTAACTTATAATGAAGCTTATAATGAGTTGGTTACAATATCTTCAGGTTTTACATCGAAAATTCCTGTGAACGGTGAAGACGTTGCAAAACTTTACTTTACGGGTCTGTCAGATAGTAATGATTTTGATTTGTTGAGAAGAACTATTGGTATTGCATTCGGCGACTTTATGATCACTTGTCCAACTATTCAATTCGCTAAAACTTTGTTTAGTAATGATAGGGAAAAAAGTAATGTCTATCAATACTATTATAACAGTAAATTAGGAGAAGAAAAGTTGATTTGTTCCAAATGGATGGGTGCTTGTCATGCAAGCGATGTTTGGCCTGTTTTTGGTATACCTTTCAGAGAAGTTGATAGACATCTTGATAGGGAAAGAGAAATTTCTGACCAAATGGTTGAGTTTTTCACACATTTTGCTAAAAATGGGTTTGTGTTAATTTACATATTTTTAAGTTATAATTTTTAAATAAAAGTCAATAACAGGTTTTTAATATTATTTTTTGTTTGCAGATATCCCTCACCACAGAACGGTGTTGTTTGGCCAAAATATTACATAATTAATAACAATATAATAGCCCCTTATTATGAAATAACTAATGAGCCAAAACATAAGACTAATTTTGGTAATGGATTAAAGTTAAACGAATGCGATTACTTATGGAAAACTTATATCGATCAACAATAATATGCTGAATACAAAAGTTTTAGTTATGAGAACGGTTTGGGTACATCAAAAATTGAATAGCTAATTCAATAACGTCTATTTCTATGAATTAGTGACACACGGTTATGTGTAATTTATAATTATCAATTAACATATAATTTATTAATTAAATAGTCTTTATTTTTAAAAAATAAAACAAGAAATAGACTTTTGGAGTTTGACTATTTAATTTTAGAGTATGGGTTATAGTTGCCAAAAATCGGCAACACTATTTGAAATGTTTTTTCTTTAGTAAAACTCATTTTAATTGAATCCAATTTTATTTCAAGGAAAAGCAACTGTTCTATTCATTAAATATTAAGACATGGAAACAAATTTCAATGTTATCTTTTAGTTCTCTTAAAAGTTTGAACTGAATTATGATTTATCTATAATCAAGTGCTTTTTGGATAGTCTGCTTAAGTTAAAGCCTGTAAAAATTTCTAGATAACAGTTTTATCCATTTCTAGCACTCATAAAATAGCACTGATAAGGACCTCAGTGCTATGATGCGCTAACTTGAAAATATTGACAAAATAAGTTAATGCCTTGAGGTAAAGCTAATAACTTTTGAGGTAGGATATGAAACTTCTTCGATTGTTCGAATCGAATCTCAAAACTTTCGATTTCCAAATATGTCATAAAAAGTATAGCTGCTATGATATCTTAAAATTATGATTCTAAACTTTAAGCTCAAATTTGTCCATAATAAACTTTTCTGAGTTAGCGCATTGTAGCGCTGAGGTGACGATATAACACTCATTCAGTTTTATTATAAACGTACTATAAGCATGAACTTACTAGGGAGGGTGCGATCTGAGGAAGTCAGATCATGATATTCTTGATTTGGTATTAATCTATGTGACAATAAGATTGACCAAATCTCAGAAATTCGTGCTTATGAGCTATCGTTTGTCCACAATCGATAATTTAAGACGCAATCCTTAGCACTGCTTTGCATAGCAGCAATGTATAATGTAATGCCTTTGCTTCATGCCATAGAAAGTTGGCTTCACTGTTCAGTTTAATACTTGTCAATGCGCTCAATGCATATGGGTAGCAATGCTAAAGATTGCATTTTATATTGCCGATTGGGGCAAACAAGAGCTCATTAGCACGAATTTTGAGTTCTGGTCAATCTAATTGTCACATAGATTAATACCAAAATAAAAATATCTTGATCTGACTTCCTCAGATCGCACCCTTCCCTAAGTTAGTATTGTTATAAATACTAGTCAACAAATTTTCCGTATTGTTATTGACCCTATTGGGAGTAACGGTTGTTTACAGTGATGAGGCAAGTTACAGCAATATAAGTGTTTCATTGGAAAGTGGAATAATAAATAGCAAAAGAGTGATATTTGATGGCAAAGATGTGAACGTCTTCCTAGGTATTCTTTATACAGAGCCACCGACCGGTGAATTAAGATTCAAAAAGTCTTTACCTGTAAAACAATGGTCATAACCAATAGATGCGACCCATTGGCCAAATCCATGCCAACAATCACAAATATCAGGGAGCTCTTCAAATGACAACTTCAGTGAAGACTGCCTTTATTTGAATATAAGGTTACCATTTATTGGTTCGAGTGATCAATTAAAGGCAGTTATGTTTAAATTCATGGCGTAATATTCATGGCGATTCTCTACTGTATAGATTTTCTAATGAGAAATCTCGTGTCGCAGATGTGCTTTCGGTCAAAGGAGATGTTGTGGTCACTGTTGATCATCAATTGAGAATTTAAAAGTTAGGCAATAAATTCTCATCCGTAAGAAGGGCTTAATTAAATACTATAATACTATTCACTTAAACCATTCTTAATTTCAATAATAATGATCAAAGTTATGTTAGGCAATGATCAATGGGAAGTAGGGTGTAACTACATATTGTAAGACCAGTGGCGAAGCCAGTAGGAACCGAGAGGGCCTAGCCCCCCCAACTCAAATCTGAAAAACCTTAAACTAGTCGTTAAATAAAAGCAAAAAATTTCTAATTCTGTTGAATAAAACTCAAACAGTTAGTTAAAAATAGTGACTTGAAATTATAGAATTCTTGAATTATTGAATTCTTAATTAAATGATCATTGTTTAGAGTAATTTTAATTAGATATGAAATAAGCTAATAATTAAATAATATTTTAGCATTTATCAATAATTGGAAAAATTTGCTGGAAAATTATAAGCAAATTTCATTATAGCCAAAACTATATTGGAAAGTTTTAAACACACTTTAACACTCTTAGTTGCAAATATTTCAACCAAAAATGTTAAATGTATTTCAATAATTTTCAATTTTGTTTATTGCCGAAATTTTCTACAAACTATGTTTATTTTTTTTGGAATTCTAAATTTTATCGTTTAAATTAGTTGCGATAGTTTTTTTTATTTAGCTCATTTTTTATTCATCTCATAATTAGTTACCCGAAATTATTGTGCTCATAATTTTAGTGTGAATTGGTTATAAGAGGCAGAGACAATTCACTGCAAGAATAAAACCGAAATTCAGGCTTCTTGGCACGTGGAAATATTATATCCGTAATCCGAATGCCTTACCTCCCTTAACCTAAAATTAAATTTAAGGATATTTGCATAATTCAAAAATTCTAAACTTTTGGAAATAAAATCTAAGGCCAGTATGCACAGTGTGTTTTAAAACAGTTTTAAGGCTAAAACCGGGCTTAAAACCCAAAACTCATTTTAAAACCCATGCACAGTAAAAATTTAGAACCGTTTTAAAATAAAACCACTTTTACTAGTTTTAAATCGGTTTTAGTGATCAACAAAATTTTACAAATATAAAAATGAACCAATTTTTCAAATTGAAGAATTAGATAATTATGAAATAGTGACGAATAAAAGTTTTAAACGTCAAAGAGTATTAAAAGACAGATTCAATCCATTTGATAGTTGTGATGACATATCATTCATAAGAAGATATAGACTTACAAAACAGTGTTTCATTGAACTGTTGAATCTAGTTAATACAGATTTAATTAATATCAAAACGTAAAAAGACTCATTGCCTCCAATAATTCAATTATCTATTGTTTTAAGATTTTATGCCACCTGTCAGTTTCAGATCTCAGCTGCATATCTTAACAGTAAATATAAAACTATTGATATAATTATCAATTGAATCGGTTTTCTGAGGTTGAGGTCCGCCACCAGTTTGTCTTATTTATGATTTTTCTTTATTACAATTCTCACAACATTCGTATTTATATCGTTTCCAAAAGCATTTCAAAGACTTGATGTCTCTATTATTTGTATTTAAGTCCTGACTAAACTCGTCACTAATTTGTTGCCAAACGTTATCTTTTTGTTGCTTCGTATACTTATCAGTCGTTTTACACTCAATTATTTTGAGTTTGTTTTCGTCGGCAATTATTTGTTTAAGTAATTCTATTTCATAATTAGTAAAATTGTTTTGACGACTCCGAACATTATTATCACTTTTGTTCAGTTTATTTTTATTCATTTTCAATTTTTTAATGAATAAACAAACATTTGTTTACATTCTTTTGCTGGTTTTCTGGTTTTAAAACGGTTTTTACTAAAACTAGTTTTATTACAGTCAGTGCATGAGTTTTAAGTTTTGAGTTAAAACCGTTTTAACTAAAACTCAACTGTGCATACGGGCCTAAGGCTCCTATCCAGGATGTTGATATTCTTTTGATCGTGAAACATTCTGAGGTCTATTGCTTGTTTTCCACATTTCATTCATAGCTATACTATCTATGAACTCGAAATTATAGGAATATCTTTCAAGGTATTCTTTGTAAAGTGTATGTTGCCTAACGTAATGACACTGCACGTATTCAGTTTCTTTTAGCGGCTGTTGAGTACTGTACTTACGGATCCTTAACCGAAAAGCTGATTTTTCTGTAACCCAACATCTTTATTCATCTAAGAGTTTTTGAAGTAAATGCTGATGTTCTTCATCTATCGCAACGCAAGGTCTCCCATTGCGTGACTCATCTTGCCGTGATGTACGCCCTTCATTCCGAAATTGATGGCAAAGATTTTGTATATGTCTCATCTTAATTGCGTTCCGACTGGCTATATCGGTTAACATTTTGAAAATTTTAGTGGCAGTAGAGCCCAGTAATGCATGGTACCTTATAAATGCCTTCTGTTCATTGGTGACACTGGCCCGAAGAGGGTCAATAGTTGGGGCCATTATTATATAGTTGATATAACTGATCAGAGCTTAGGAGTATGCCAGATTTGCAATACATTAAAACAGATTCATAAATAAATACAGAAGTTATTGCCTTGAACTGTAGGTTTTATTTATAAAGTGACTATAATGTCATTCACCTTTTGGTAAACATCATTTCCAACAATAATTAAGACCATAGATAAATGAATATCTAATTAAGAAAAATGTTTGATATAAACTTTGATCTTCACTTATTAAAAACATGTTTGAACCCATAGTGCAGTCATCAATAAAGTACTTACTTTAAGCTTGTTTCAACTAATTGATGTCCAATCTGAGGCGATTTATTTCTAGTATTATCTTTATTTATATTTCATTGATTAACATTAATAATTAGAGATAATACTAGAGATAAATCACTTAAGATTGGACATCAATTAGTTAAAACAAGCTTAAAGTAAGTAAACTCTTAACGGAAAGTTTTTTGATATTTTTCTGCAAAACACGCAAGTTGTGTACTTTGCATTATAGTTAATGTTGTGATTTTGATAAAAATAATAAACATACACACACTTGTTCACTATTAAAGGATATACTGCTTGCGTGCTTTGCAAAAAGATGTTTTTTGGCATGGGCTGAAACACATCAAAAAACTTTCTGTTAAACACTATAGGTTCAGACATGTTTTAATAACAAGTGAAGATCAAAGTTTACATCAAACATTTTTCTTAATTAGATATTAATTTGTTGATGGTCTTAATTGTTGTGAGAAATAATTTTCATCAAAAAATGAATGACATTATGGTCGCTTTAACAAAATAAAAACTACAGTTAAGGCAATAATTTCCGTATTTATTCATGAATCTGATTTTCTGTACTGTAGATCTGATATTTATCTGAACTTTGATCAGTTTGCTTTTCGATAATTTTGATTAAAGTTACTCACCCCAACACTTATATATGAACAAATAACGTCATTTCGAAATCTTAGAGAAGTTCTCTTGTATAAAACGTTCTATACATTCAAAGCTAGAAACAAATTTTCCTACAACTATTGAACTTATTCAGTTTGAAAATATTATTGTAAACAAGTTCTATCATTCAATTAAAGTTTCTCAAGAAATGTATGAAGAAATGATTTTGAGATCTCAATTACCCCATCATGAAATACCAATTTTATCCGTTGGAGAATATATCATGGACAGATTGCAGAAACTTGAAGACAAAACATGTATTGTAAGTCATAGTTAGTTTTTTAACTTTTGATAAAATGTTACAGAAATGAAAGTAAGTTTTTTCTAAATCAGATAGAGGCTAAAACGGGAGAAAAGTTGTCGGTAAAACAATTGATAACTAAAGCAAATAGTATTGCAGTTGCTTTACTCAAGAGGGGTGTCACTAAATCAGATATAATCCTATGTTTTAGTACTAATAATTTAGAGTATGCCATATTGTTATTTGCTATTTATTTCATGGGCAATACATTCACATCTGTCAAGCCATATGATAATGTATTTGAGCTGAGAAATCAGATCCAAAACAGTGGATCAACTCTTATATTTACATCACTCTCGAACGCACACATTGTCCATAAAGTATTAAATGACGACAATATAGCAAAACAAATAAAATTAGTGACTGTATTCAACGGAACTTATGATACTTTTATATCATTCAATGATTTATTGAGTGAAGGAAATAATGAGAAGTTGGATAAAATTCCATATTTTGAGATCAAGCCCAAAGAAGACATATTCACGATTGTTTATACTTCTGGCACAACTGGTTTACCCAAAGGGGCAATACTTACGCACTTTGCTTTTGTGGCTTCAATGGAAATTTTCGATGTATTTTTCGGTCTAAAATCCAAAGAAACTGTAAAAATCGCAGCATTCTACCCGTTTGGACACTCGAGCGGCAACATATTATCACCCACATGGATCAGTGGAGGTCATACTATTGTCATATATGATGGAATTGATGAAGAAATGATTTTGCAATCAGTAGAGACATATCGAATTAGTTTTTTGCCATTGTTTCCGGCATTTGGGCATCGATTATTAGATGTGGACATTAAAGATAAATATGACTTATCGAGTGTTAAGCTTATGACAGGTGCAGGCTCAAAATTCTCAATAAATGTTGCCAAAAGGTTGATAGAAAGATATAATGTTGCTTTTTACGAAGGTATTCAAATTTTTCCTGAAAATATTTCTCTAAGACTTATCCAAATACTTGAATCTGGTCTCGAAATAAACAAACTCTGGTCATCTTATTTTCTATTCAGGTTACGCAATATCAGAATTCTCATTTCCTGTAAATATTTCTGATTATGAAGTTGGAAGTATCGGAACTGTTGCGCCAGATACTGAATTGAAAATCATTGACTTGAATACAGGCAGGAGTTTAGGTCCTAATATTGATGGAGAGATATGTCTAAGAGGACCACAAATATTTTCTGGTTATCTTAATAACGAGAGTGAAACAAAAGCTTCAATAGATAGTCAGGGATGGTTTCATACGGGAGATATTGGACATTATGATGAAGGGCAAAGACTTTTTATTACAGATAGACTCAAAGAGTTGATTAAATTCAAGGCCTGGTCTGTCTCTCCTGTAGAGATCGAAAGTCTGTTAATGACTCATGAATCGGTAGAAGCCGTAGCTGTTGTAGGTGTCAAACATATAACTGATGGACAACTTCCAAGAGCGTATGTGAAAAAATGTTCGAAAGTGACTGAAGAAGAATTGATTAAATTTGTTGAAGGTTCTAGATTTAAAATATTTTTCACTAAATAATTAATTAAAATATTTTGTTTGTAGAAAATATGGGATTTCAGAAACGACTTCGAGGTGGCGTTAGATTTGTTGATAAAGTTCCACAAACTATCACTAGAAAAGTTGATCGAAAATATTTCAAGAATTTAGTCAGCAATGAAATTATTGGCTAATAACTGTTGAAATGATCGATTTACATAAAATTTTATACTTTTATTCACTTGTAATTTTATGAAATTCAAATCGAATATTATAATTTGACTGAAGATGGATTGTTCAAAGCTACCGATAAATTGTCAAATGATAAAAAAATGAAGTTAAATCAACTGAATTATCAAGTCAAATAAAATTCTTAAATCCTTACAAATGTTGTTGATTTCATTTTGCAGCTAGTCAGGTCGTGGTTAGTAATGAGAACAAAGTTTATTTTATTATAATAGCATTAGTGTGAAAAATATTGAAAAATTTGCTTGGAATACTCTAATAACATGTTTATCCATTCTCTTAGACATTCATATACTTTTTCGACATAAACAAAATAGATGTTGATTGTATACTTGCTTTGATTTCCGCCAGGTGAGGGGCATACAAGTTATATGAAAGACTCAAATCGCTTTACATGCCTAGTACGCCATCCCTGACCTAACTCAACCTCTATGGTCATATTGGACAATAGTCCGTTTTTTCGTTCAATTCTAGAGTTTAAATAATTTATGATTCATTATAATTCTAGCACACTACGCGTGCTAATTTCTAATCTAACTCAAACAACTGAATTAGTTAATATTATAAAGGGTTTGATGCGCATTGGGAAATAATGGGTCGTATCTTAGATCTGCAGGCTACAGTAAACTCCGGAATGAAAAACCCTTAATCAGAGATAATTCGTATAATACTATTGCAGGTGCAATTTGCAGATATACAATCGCAAATTTTGAGGCCAATTTTAAGTAAAATATCTTTAGATGGACACTATCTCCATCATTATCACAACCAATATCACTACTTTAGCAGAAGAAGCGGTCCTTAAAGCTTAATCAAATCATTCTGAAACTCTGCAACTATATAAGCAAAACCCATATAAACTTGATTTCATTATCGTCATCTTTAGTCATGGATCAGTTGATGATGATAAAGAAATCATGTTCATATTGCTTTTGCTTTTATTGTTGCAGAGTTTTAGAATGATTTGGTTAAGCTTTCAGAATCGCTTCTTCTGCTAAAAATTATACCTTCAAAGTACATGCAGTCTTATAAACATTTGCACACTGAATTCATTACCTCAGCTTAACCCTTTGAAAAAAATCATACCAATGTATATAACACTTATTTAATCAAAATTGTTTTGAAAGTTATTTACGAAGGCTATACGGGATATTGACTTTGTAATCATTTATTTATGACACGATAACTCAATGTGTTTTGTTTTCAGATTATTATTACCAAACGTTAAATAAAATCCCAGAAAATCTTTAATCTCTACGACATTGGTGTGCAAATCTTTATGAGAGAAACTATACATAAGTTATATCTGAATCTGGTTCGGTTTATCGACAACCAGTTTATTGACACGAACAGTTTATCGGCTGCCAATTTATCAACAACCATTTCAATAGCATACATTGTAAATAAATTTATAGTATGAATAAAAGAATCTTGTTGATAAGCCAGCTGTCCATAAACAGTACCAGACCCATATACCTTTAATGTATGAATTATATAATTTAAATCAATTTAAATAATGACTACCAATGAAAATAACATTTAAAGTTTTACTGTAAATAAAAAGACTTGTGGATTATTACAATCAAATTAAGTTCATAAAAAATTTAAATCTTTAAAAAAGTTGTATAATACAATTTAAAACTATTGAACAAATAGTTTCGTGAATAGACATTTGTGAGTCTCTCATTGTATTATTTAGTATTAGTCTTTTAACTTAGAATAAGTGTAATACCTTATTATTAGTCGTGGAATCTTTTGCTTGTATGACAATCACTAATATTTATAATAGCATAATTACAAACACAAACACATATACAAAATACACTTCAAATTTCACTTAAAACACCTTAAAAATTGATGTAAAAGAAGTTCAACTTAATTTTGCTTATTGTTGTTTTTGTTTGTTATGTGTGCAAGTTACTTGCATGTAGTGTAATGTCTTTCCTGTTCAGCACTTTGTTTATTTAAATTGTATTATATTTCAATTAAGTGGCGTATTTACGATATTCAAAAATAGAATAGTAGCTAATTTTTAGTCTAAAAACATTTTAATCAACTATTTTTATCAGACGGAAAACATTGAAACTAGTCTAATTTCTCTGTGATCACTACGAACAAGGTTTATGACTGGTCGCACAGAAAGAGCATTTAAGCATTTTATTATGTAGATACTTCTATTAAAATTTTATGCTTTTAGTAACTCCTATTACTTGAACTGTTGTTACTCCTGTAGTGTGCGCATATACACACTATGTAAGATTAGAGGCATTGGGCTTTTACTGCCTATCAATAATAATTATTGTGTATCTCTATAGACAGTGATGCACACGCTCGACGCTCACGCTCACGCTCGGCCAGAAATTGGCCCTCGGCGCTCACTTTTTCGAGGCGCTCGAGCGCCGAGCGTTTACCGAGCGTCAAGTAAGCAAAGTCCATGAATTGAAAGGTCTTTTCTACACAAAATTATTTTTTAAAGCTATAACTTTATTTGTATATAAATTTCATAAATATGATACTCACTCATTGAAAACCATTCAAACAAATACTTTAGTTCAAAAGCTGATGTCATATATAGATACATCAGTATAACTTTGCAATTTTTAGAGCTCCTTATTCAACACTATATTCAAGAGATTAATACAGTTGATTATAAACATTACCGGTTATAATGTTCAAAAAGGAACCTTAAAAATTGCAAAGTTATACTGTTTTCCCTATAAATAAATTGTTTATATTGAAGATATGCGAACACAATTAGTTTCAGACTCAAAAAGATTCTGTGTAAACTCTTTAAAACAGAATAAGTCATAAATTTTTATGTAAAAATTTATATTTAGTAAAATCTAACTTTTTTTTATTAAAAAAATATCTATACTGTATTTCTAATATGGAAAATACGTACTAGGGCTGGGCCGGTGCCAGAAAGTAGTCACCCATTACTTTACCAAAAGTAGTCAGTAGTCATGACTATTTTCCTGACTATGATCACATTTACGAGTATCATTTATTGACGAGTAGTCATGGGTATTTTCAGGTAGCCACAGGTTTTCAAAATTACTTACAACTCATTGAATACGAGTATTTATTTATTGAGTTTTATTCACTAGAAAATATAAAAAAAATATAAAAGACAGTTTAACAATAAAATTTGTAAAATACTTGACAAGTTTCATTAATGAATTAACAATTAATGAAGTAATTGACGAGATTTGTGAAGAGAATAGTAACTACTAATTGTGAAATTTCTAATAATGAGTTTTACTATCACCCGGGTTTTCATTTTCAGTTGACGTAATCTTTATAGATAAGAAAATCAGTTTCCCGTGTTCATCATTAGGACTTATACGATAATTATTATAAAAACATTTACATAAGTAGTCGTGATTACTTATGAGTAACCGCCAATGAATGAGTAATCATTAATGAGTGACTACCGGATATTTTATGAAGTCGGTAGTCAGTAGTTACCCGACTACTAACCGACTACTCATGGTAGTTGGCACAGCCTTAATACGTACTAAGACTTGACGCTCAACGCTCGCGCTCGGCGCTCGGGGGGTAAGACGCTCGAGCGTCCACTCACGCTCGGCAAAATTAGAACGCTCGACGTTCGCGCCCGCTACCGAGCGCCAAACGCTCGAGCGTTGAGCATCACTGTCTATAGAGAATCACTCTTTCCACTAGCTAATAAAACTTTTTTAGCTATCGAAAAAGATGTTTATGTGTTAGTGCGCGCGAATCTCCTGATAAATTGGCCCTGTCGCCCGCATATTTACTGACGAGTTTAAAATTCGCGCTAAAGCACTTGAACTCTAGAAATCGCAAATTATGCCTTCAAATTTTTTTTAAATAATAGAATTTAGTAAAATCTCTCAATATTCGTGTTCAGCTTTCATACTAATGAGTATAGAAAATTATTAAAGCAAATCACAAAATATATCGAAACTAGAATTTTTCTCAAAATTGTCTTCTAAATGAAATTTAGTTTTGAAAAATGTGTTTGTTTACTTTTGCTTTAAATGTTCGAAAATATTGAGATAATAAAGTAATATATAGTTTAGTATAGTTATACTACATTTTATATACAATATCTAGTAAAAACCTCTTCAATTACCACATATTTTTAGTACTGACTTCAAATTTCAAGAGTTTCAAGTCTCGATCGAGTATCTCAGTTTAAGACTCGAGTCATAACTTTCGGAAAAGACGACCACTTTTTGGAATGATTGATATTCCAAACAGACTACAAACACATACTTATCAATCATTCATTTTCTCAGTTTATGATTTCTATGATTTGCTGAATGTGATCATTAGCAAAAGTCAGTCTTAGAAGCAGACTTACCACCTTTTGCCTGAGCCAAAAACAGAACTAAAGGCCCAAAAGGGCCTTTCTTTAATATTTTCAAAAATATTTTAACTCAATTCTTAGATACAATACATTTACTCAACTTAAATGTGTATTTAGTGTTAGACTTGCATACTTTAGCATTTTATCATTTTTCACAGAATCATGGAGTTGTTAACATTTAAAATCAAAATTAACTTTACATATATCCCTGCCTTAAGATTTTGTCAATAATTGATTCATATCTTTTGAACACAAATTATTAGTAAAATGCCATTAAAATAAGACTCACACCTAGCTTTCTTTTTGGCAGGCATACTAAAGAAAGAAAACTAACCTAACTTCAATTATTCGAGTGTAAACAAATTTCAAATGTGAATCACGTTTTAGAATCCAATAAAACTAAAACATAAAAACGTTTAAAGCGCTTAAACTTTAAACAAAACTCGTGATCTACAATGTGCGCAACTTTTACACATTAGTTTGAATACTTTGAAATTTTTGCAATCAAAATACGGCTTTGATTAATCATTTGAG
Source organism: Archegozetes longisetosus (assembly GCA_018873245.2). Lineage (NCBI taxonomy): Eukaryota > Metazoa > Arthropoda > Arachnida > Sarcoptiformes > Trhypochthoniidae > Archegozetes > Archegozetes longisetosus. The sequence goes on along the minus strand of JAEMBT020000009.1, from coordinate 5,867,225 downwards.
ACAAAACTGGATATTGTATAGTTCAGTTTCAAGTGTTGTCTGTGAATCGAACAGCATACCTCAAAATCGTACAGATAGTAAGTCTGCTTAGATGACTCAAAAACGAAATTTTACTGAAGTGGAGGAGATATAACTCGTACTAAGGGGTAATGAGTTTGGTAGTTGTACTATCTGTCCAAAAAAGACATACAATTGAACTTAATAGTAATTTTGATAAGACTTATAACCCTTCGAGAAAGTTTGATCAAAACTTGGAGTTCATTAGACTTATGATTGATTAATAATCCACTTCAATAGTTTTTAGTAGAGTCTGATTTGTTTTGCTTTTGAATGCGTTTTTCTATCAATGAATAAAAATGCATTAATTTGATAGTTTAATCTTCTATTTGTGTTGTTTTAAATCATATTCAAGTAAACAATAAACATAAATAATGTAAATAATATATAAATTGATGATTAAGTCATTGATTTAATTAGTTTAAAATGATCAATAGAAAACATGAATTATATTGAGCTGAATTTAATGCCTTTTCTGGATAGAAAATAAGTATGATGTTTATCAGCCCATAGCAACAGAATAATAATGAAAGGAAAATATTATAGTTACTTCTTAACTATTTTAATAAACGTCTGACGAGTCTTTCAACCCTTGATCACAATTTAAATGTAAAAGTCGTAGAATTAACTGTGGAGTGAAGTATTACCCACACTTTAGTTCTAAGTAAGTGCAGATGCTTTTCAAATCAAGGTCAGCCCATGCTTTCTGAGTTTTAATTTCCTCATGAATTCATTTATAGTTATTATCTGCTACAGCGTCATAAGTGGTTCACCACTTCTGATAATACTAATTAAGTAATACCCACTAGAAATAGCAATGCATACATTAAAAGAGTCAATGAATTTAGCTGTAAAGTTATAAGTCTAAATTGAGGGCACTGTAATATTAGTGCAAATTTCTAATCTTAGTAGCATTCTTACAGATGGCATCTCAGAAAGGCGTGTTACCAGCAAAGTTATTAAAATAAAGCTATAAGTTGCCTCAATTAAGTTGTCCTTCAATTTAAGTGAGCTTCAAATCTATGTCTATACAAATAAAGTTGATATATATTTTATTTAGTTTTGAAGCTCTGACAGAAAATATACAAGTTTTATCAAAAAAAAACTTATTTTTCTAAGAGTTCAGCAAAAATGTTGAACAAAAGTTTGGTTTTATTGTTGTTTCTATCGGAAATTATTATCAGTATAAAAGCCAATGATATAAGTGTTCAAATTAAAAATGGAAAGTTAAATGGCAAAAAAGAAACAGTTGATGGCAAAGATGTGAATGTCTTCTTAGGTATTCCTTATGCAGAGCCACCGATTGGGGATTTAAGGTTCAAAAAGCCTTTACCTGTAAAACAATGGTCACAACCGATTGATGCTTACAATTGGCCCAACCCTTGCCTTCAAAATGAATTATGGCTTCAATTTTTCCACAATAAAAATTATAGTGAAGACTGTCTTTATTTGAATATCTGGTCACCACTTATTAGTGGTTCGAGTGATAATTTAAAGCCTGTTATGTTTTGGATTCATGGTGGGGCTCTTCTCTGGGGATCTTCGAATGAGCAGTACTATAGCGGAGAAGTTCTCTCAACTAAAGGAGATGTAGTTGTGGTTACAATCAATTACAGGTACAATCTTTAATTAATCACGAATAGAGTCAAATTTTGTTATAAAAACTCATGTTTAATAATGTTTCGATATATGAACTAAATTGCTCATAGATTTGTTATTGCAAGGTTTCACTATTAAGTTATAACTCGCAAGTAGATAGATTTAAATTATTGGTTGTACCACTAAACTCCGCCCATTGTTGTTATGGTTAATGCTTGTACTCTTCCATGCATAAAAGTATCATTTGGTTTTTGCTTCGTAACATTCTTAAAAATTAATATAATTGCATGGAGATTTCACTAAGACATTCACTACAAAATTTTCTTTAAAATAAGCTATTGTTTAATAGTGTATAACATCCCTTTTAATTGTGATATAATTTTCTAAGCAAATTTTTGCACTACTGATCTTTTATTTGAAAATTCGCTGGTCAAAATCTAGCCAAACTTTGCTAATTGTAATCTTCAAATCGCTAGTGGTCCTTAATTTTTCTACCTTAACGATATCTGTAGTTAACTAGTTTCTATATTCTTCATTATCTAATAGCTTCTTAACCCGTGATGAACATGATATATTGCTAGAAATCAAATTTTGGTTACTTTCTGATATCTTATTTAGCGATATGCGGGATTATAACTTGCGCAACAACCAATACAAATGCCTAAGGTGCTGATCACTCAATTTAGGTAGATTCTGATTATCTTTAACATTATGATCATATATATTTTAAGCCCAATTAACCTAACTGTTAACATCTCCAATCTGAATTGAAAAAGACTCAATAAGAAAGCATAAACCTAATTTTCCATAAAAAAAATAGTATGCGAATTTATTCAGGAGATACAAATAATTGTCTACTTAAAGTTTTCTAGTTTTTTATTCAGTGATTAAAAAGTTATTATGATTTAAAGTTAAAATGAGTTTGTGATAATTTTTATGCACCAAATGATATATTCCGAATCTTTACTCAGAGTAGAGCTCAAACATAAAACTTCAGTCCCGGGTACACTCCCTGCTAGAAGTTATATCCACTTTTCCCATTCAATTCATATGGTCAAATTTCTACGTATGTTCATTTAGATTTTGCATAGACATCAATCTTAGCCTACACTAATTCAAAATATTTCGGGTGTATTAAACTATTTTTTTCGTAACTGGCGTCGCCGCCGAAATATTCAAGTTATCAAATTGAAGAAAAAAAAGAAGAATAAGCTAAAATTTCCTTAGATACAATCTTAAAATCTCGAAATTCGAGCTGAAATACTCTTGAATTATTTAAAATTAGTATAGACTAAGTAAGATTGATGTCTAAAATCAAACTCAAAAGGAAAGTCAAACTTTAATTAAATCATATACTTCATTGTATGTCACTTAGATAGGTCTACTGTATAGACTGTATATTGTCATTATATTAATATTGTGAGCAACAGGGTGACCAGACGTCCCGCATTGTGCGGAACAGTCTCTCATTAAGTGGCCTTGTCCCGCAACATACAAGCTCCCGATGTGGGATGCATTTGTCCCGCATTTTATAGATATTTTAATCTTCTAACAAATAATCATAGTTGTCCAAACAAGAAAAGTATTTTGGGGCAGTTCTAGGAAACAGTTATTTCACACATTAATTATATTCTTAGGGTAAGAGTAGTTTCGTTAATCTTATTCAGAAGATGGATAATTTTATGCGTCTATAGACTTTCATACAAGAGATTAACTCTAATGGTCTTCATTCAGAGACTTAATAAAATCAGAAATATGTATAAGATTTAATTGACGTCTTGCTCCTAATTTTATGATTATATAAAATATAACGAAATTACAAAGTACTGCTAAATCTAATAAAAAGTATATAATTTCGTAATTTTTATGGAAATTCAATCTATTAATAAACTAATGTTTCTTTGGCATAAAAATATTTTTAAAATCAAACAGGGACCCCTTTGAAAAATTTTGTCTCTCATTACAGAGATTTCTATCTGGCTACCCTATGAACAAATAATTCAAAACTTCACATTAGATAAAATCCTTTAGATAAGAAACTTAGCTATAGTAAAGTTTCTAATTGAAAATCTTTGTTATACACATAAGTATATATCTAAAAAAATTACTTTACTTTTAAATTGGATGGCATGTGAAATCTAAATAGACATGTATAATTATTATGGTGACCACCTCTGACTTATGATGGACAAAAATATCAAAAGGGGGACCCTCATAATTGTAAAAAGAAAAATGGCGCTTTTATTAGTCATTACAAGCAATTAGGTATCAAACAATACAATCTAATATTAAAACATTGAAAATTTTTGGTCATGGTTGATTTTAAATATATTTTTTTTGTTAGAAATAGCATCTATCAAAAGTTATACAAAAGTAGAAAATACTTGTTTATATCAGGTATAAGTGAATGCAGAAAAAATTAACTTAAAAACTTTTGGTTTTAGACCACAGGTGTTCAAAATATTAAATGGAGTTTCTTAATCCTTTATCATTTGTATATATAAATTCAATGTATGAATTTATAGGAAATATTTTTCTAAACACATTTTTTAAAATGAAAGTTTAAAAGTGGAACAACTAAATGTCCCAGTCAAGAGTTTTTGGTTTCACGAGATTTCTGTCCTTTATCTTAAAAAAAACAGGTCAGGTGTTGAAACTTTCTCGAGAAAAAATTTTCCTTTTACAATACTAGTAGTCAGACCATTGTTTAATACATTAAACTTTGTAACAAAAAACTAGGTTAAACACTTTCGGGTTTTTATATACCGGAACTGATGAAGCTCCTGGAAACATGGGCTTCTGGGACCAGACATTAGCTCTTGAATGGGTTAATGACAATATCAAATACTTTGGTGGAGATCCAAATCAAATAACAATTTTCGGTCAAAGTGCTGGCGGTTGGTCCACAAGTCTTCATATATTATCTCCAATAAGCAGAAATTTATACAGGAATGCAATAGTAATATCTGGATCGCCCATCAATAAGATTTTCAGTGATGATCCAGAAAGTGCCGTTAAGAATTGGCTCAAAGGTGCAAAACTTATTGGTTGTACTGATGATGAAAACAATAGTGAGGATCAGTTTACACCCAAAATAATTGACTGTCTGAGAAATTCAGATCCAGAGAAGTTGATCTCAATTCCGTATCTACCCCAAATATCACATGGACTGATCGGTTTACTTCCTCATGTGGTAGCTGATGGCCAGTTTCTTCCTAAGAAACCATTAGATATGTTAAGAGATGGTGATTATAAGAAGAATTTGAATCTTCTGATTGGAAGTGCTGAAGATGAGGGCTCTTTTCTGCTAGCCTTGGATGTGGATCCTGTTAAATACCACCTGATTTCACCACACAATCTGACATACAGAGAAGCCTATAATGAGTTGGTTAGAATATCTTCAGGTTTGAAATCGGAAATACCATTCAATGGTGAACATGCGGCAAAATTTTATTTTACTGGTTTATCAGATAATAATAATTTCGATCTTTTGAGGAGAACTATTGGTATAGCAGTCGGAGACTTTATGTTCAGTTGTCCAACTATTCAATTTGCTAAGATTTTGTTTAGTAATGATAGAGAAAAAAGTAATGTCTATCAATACTATTATAACAGTAAATTAGGAGAAGAAAAGTTTGTGTGTTCCAAATGGATGGGTGCCTGTCATGGAAATGATATTTGGCCTATTTTTGGTATACCTTTCAGACTATTTGATAAACATCTTGATAGGGAAAGAGAAATCTCTCACCAAATGATTGATTTGTTCACACATTTTGCTAAAACTGGGTTCGTATAAGTTGTTTTAATTTTATCAGTTAAATTGTTTATGAAGTTTGAATTTTTAAACCTTTTTTAAATGTTCTTCCATTTTCAGACGTCCTTCGCCACAGAATGGCGCGAATTGGCCTAAATATTATTATACCATTAATGATAACATAATAACACCCTATTACGAAATAACTAGTGAACCAAAACCTAATACTAATTTTGGTAATGGATTAAAGTCAAGTGAATGCGACTACTTATGGAAAACTTTTATCGATCAACAATAATATTCTGAATATACAAATTTTTGGTTATCATAGTCTTTAGGTATAGTGAAATTTTCGTCTACATCAATTTTAGATAAAATCCATTTACAAAACTAAATTCGAGGCTTATAGCCAATAGACTTCAAATCAAGCTTTAAAACCATGAGATAGAAGTGAAACTTGACAATTTTGAGAGTTCTGTATGTGTATAAAATGTGAATACTATTTGCCCTCAACTGAGATTCATATCTTTTCAAAGAATTATTAGGATTAGATTTATACAGAGACTTAACTTGTTTTAATGTTTACAATAGTAAATACGTTTTTATTACGAATAATACGCGATTTTCTTAAGTTGTCTACACTATAATGTGTTGCAAATTCTTATAAATTCTGTAAATCGTCTCATAATTGCATGGTATCTTCTTTTTAAATTACTTGAATTGTTTTATAACTTTAATAGGAGATTTATGCTTATGATAACTGAATGCAATAAATAAATGCTGTTCATTATCGAAAACTATTATTTTTGCATTTGTTTTAAATTGTTTGACAAATTCGAATAACTATATAGGAACTCAAATTCACTTAACTACGCATAAAATTTCATTTATAAACTTTAAGTGGCGCTCTATTTAATAAAATAAGTTTACTAATATAAAAGTTATAAACATCACAAATCCTCTGTAATGAAACATTCGATATTCTAATAGGACTTTTTAAATGACAACTTCAGCCTTTATCTGAATACATGATCACCACTTATTGGTTCGAGTGATCAGTTCAAGGCAGCAGTTTGATATTAATGGCGATTCTCTACTGTATAGATGAGAAATTTCGTGTCGCAGATGTGCTTTCGGTCAAGAGATGCTGTTGTGGTCACTATTAACTTTCAATAGAAATTTAAAAGTTATGCAATAAACTTTCATTTGTAAGAAGGGCTTAATTAAATGCTATAATATTATTCACTTAAGCCATTCTTGTATTCAATAATTATTATTGATCAAAATTACGTTACGTAATGACCAATAGGAAGAAGGGTATAATTAAGGGGCTACCACGAACTTTCACTCCGAGTGTACAGCTAAAACCACCATAGGTACAAATACAAATTATATTTGATATTTTCATATCAGTCCATGATCAAAAGGCTTTTCAGCTATTCTAATAAATCGGTCAACTTGTTCTTTGAGATTCTTCGAATAATTTTGTAGTAAACTTTTGATCTAACTGATTAATATTAATACACTTGCATATTCAATAATGCTTGTCAAAGAGGTTGTCCGGAGATCCATAGTGAGTTGGCACCCGATCGAGTTTAGACTTTACCAACACATAGAGGTGAATGAATGAAGTATAATGGCACTTAAATATTTTTCATACTTCAAGGTCATTGGAACTACCTAGACCTAGACTATAACTTTTAGACTAATCATTTGATTTCAATGGTACCAGCAAGTCTTTTGCTCAGTTTGATGAGATCTTTCCAATGATATATAACTCATAAGGGTTTACAAAGATGTAATACACTTCCCATATACGGTAATATTGACCGTTTTTGGCCTATAACTTTTAAACCTATAGACCGATTTCAGTGTGACCAGCAGGACTATTGCTCAGCTTGACGAGAGCTTTCAATTGATATATAAAATGATATATTTCACAGGGTGTCATCTCCGCATAGGATTTCCGGATAACCTCTTTATAATTGAAATTGAGGACAAATGCACTTATCAATGAGTAACTATAAACTTACTTTAATCATTAATGTCAATCAATGAAATATAAATAAAGATAATACTAGAAATAAAATTGCACATCAAATAGTTGAAACAAGCTTAAAGTAGATGCCTTATTGATGAGTGCAAACATATTTGTTAATAGGAAGCGAAGATTAAAGTTCATATAAAAGATTTTTTAAATTAGATATTTATTTATTAATGGTCTTAATTATTGTAAGAAATTATGTTTACCACAAAATGAATGACATTATGTAACTACAGTAAAAAATTCATAGTTCAAAGCAATAATTTCTTTATATATATATATATATAAATGTTCTACCAAACTGTAAATCTGGTATCCATATGAACTTTGATCGGTTTGTTTATCGATAATTTTGATTAAAGTTACTCACCCTAACATTTATATGTGAACAACTAACGTCATTTCGAAATCTTAGAGAAGTTCTTTTGTATAAAACATTCTATACATTCAAAGCTAGAAACAAATTTTACTATAACTTTTCAACTTATTCAGTTTGAAAATACGATTATAAACTAGTTCTATCATCCAATAAAAGTTTCTCAAGAAATGTCTGAAGAAATAATTTTGAGATCTCGATTACCCCATCATGAAATACCAATTGTGTCTGTTGGAGAATATATCATGAATAGATTGCAGAAACTCGAAGACAAAACATGTATTGTAAGTCATAGTTAGTTTTTTAACTTTTGATAAAATGTTACTGAAATGAAAATAAGTTTTTCCTAAATCAGATAGAGGCTAAAACAGGAGAGAAGTTGTCGGTAAAACAATTGATAACTAAAGCAAATAGTATTGCAGTTGCTTTACTCAAGAGGGGTATCACTAAATCAGATATAATCCTATGTTTTAGTACTAATAATTTAGAGTATGCCATATTGTTATTTGCTATTTATTTCATGGGCAATACATTCACACCTGTCAAACCGTCTGATGGTGTATTTGAGCTGAGAAATCAGATCCAAAACAGTGGATCAACTCTTATATTTACATCACTCTCGAACGCACACATTGTCCATAAAGTATTAAATGACGACAATATAGCAAAACAAATAAAATTAGTGACTGTATTCAACGGAACTTATGATACTTTTATATCATTCAATGATTTATTGAGTGAAGGAAATAATGAGAAGTTGGATAAAATTCCATATTTTGAGATCAAGCCCAAAGAAGACATATTCACAATTGTTTATACTTCTGGCACAACTGGTTTACCAAAAGGGGCAATGATTACGCACTTCGCTTTCGCGGCTTCAATAAAAGCTTTCGGTCATTTCTTCGGCCTAAAACCCAAAGAAACCATGAAAATTGCAGAAATTTACCCGTTTGGACACGCCAGCGGCAATGCATCATTACCCGCTTGGGTCAGTTCAGGTCATACCATCGTCATATACGATGGAATTAATGAAGAATTGATTTTGCAATCAGTAGAGACATATCGAATCAGTTTTTTGCCATTGTTTCTGGCGTTTGGACATCAATTATTAGATGGAGACTTTAAAGATAAATATGACTTATCGAGTGTTAAGTTTATGAGTGCTGTAGGCTCAAAATTTCCAATAAATGTGGCCAAAAGATTGATAGAAAAATATAATATTATCTTTTACGATGGTATTCAAATTTTCCTGAAAATATTTTTCTAAATAATATTCTGATCTCGGAATAAACAATTCCAGTTATCTTATTCTCTATTTAGTTTACGCAATGTCAGAATTCTTAACTCCCATAAATATTTCGGATTATAAAGCTGGGAGCGTTGGAATTGTTTCAGCAAATACGGAATTGAAAATCATTGACTTGAATACAGGCAGGAGTTTAGGTTCTAATATTGATGGAGAGATATGTCTAAGAGGACCACAAATGTTTTCTGGTTATCTTAATAACGAGAGTGCAACAAAAGCTTCAATAGATAGTCAGGGATGGTTTCATACGGGAGATATTGGACATTATGATGAAGGGCAAAGACTTTTTATTACAGATAGACTCAAAGAGTTGATTAAATTCAAGGCCTGGTCTGTCTCTCCTGTAGAGATCGAAAGTCTGTTAATGACTCATGAATCGGTAGAAGCCGTAGCTGTTGTAGGTGTCAAACATATAACTGATGGACAACTTCCAAGAGCGTATGTGAAAAAATGCTCGAAAGTGACTGAAGAAGAATTGATAAAATTTGTTGAAGGTTTTAGATTCAAAACAGTTTTTCACTAAATAATTAACTAAAATATTTTGTTTGTAGAAAATATGGGATTTCAGAAACGACTTCGAGGTGGCGTTAGATTTGTTGATAAAGTTCCACAAACCATCACTGGAAAAGTTGATCGAACATATTTCAAGAATTTAGTCAGCAATGAAATTATTGGCTAATAACTATAAAGATAATAGCTTTACATAAAAGTTTATACATTTATTCCTTTGTATTTTTATAGAGCTCAAGTCGATTATCATAATTTGACTGAAGATGAATTGTTCATAACTGCCGATAAATTGTCAAATGATAAAAAGAATTAAGTTAAATTAACTAAAGAATCGAAGTAAATAAAAATTTTAAAATTTTACACGCGTTATTGGTCTTACTTTATAACTAGTCAAATTGTGGATGGTAATGAGAAAAAGTTCATTTCATTATATCATTAGAATGGAAAATATGGAAACTTACTTCGAATACTCTACTAATATGTTTATCCATGCTCTTAGACATGCAGCTGCTTTTCAACATAAACAAAATAAATGTTGGTTCTATACTTTCTTTGATTTATGCAAAGTATGAGGTATACAAGAATTATATGGGAGACTCAAGTTGCATTCTATACCTAGTGCATCACCCCTAACCTAACTCAACCTCTATGATCGTATTGGGTAATAGTCCGGTCTTTCCTTCAATTTTAGAATACAAATAATTTATGGGAATAAGGTTCCGTATATATATAATGCTATCACACCACGTATGCTAATTCTTAATCTAACCCATACAACTGAATTAAGATGCTCGGAAAAAAATTCGTACAAAATTCAATTAATTATAATTTTCTTATTAGTGAATAAAATTGAAAGAAGTTTTACATAGAATTAACATAATAATTGACAAGTAATTTTAGCTTAATTAATTACGTATGTTGCCTGTTGTCCACAACTATTCGTATTCAAGTTCTAATACACGATAATAGGCTTTGGAAATAGCTTTCTGGCAGTTTCTTCCTTTCTCTCTTAATTTTTCGATCAAATATTAAACAATTTCAGCTCTAGGAGATGGATGTGCAAAATATGTATCACTACCGTAACCCATTTGAACCATCAAATGTCAAATAACTTTCGTCAACTTCTACAGCTTAGTAAAAAAAATCGGAAATTACAATTACTCATTTTTATCTATAATTGTTCAAATTCAATTATAACAAGCTTGAGCTATAAATGGCATTCTAAATAATGCTTTTATAAACAACTCCAGTATTTAATTCGCTCTCTTCGAGCTTGAATACAAAGTTGAAGTCAGCTCGGCATAGAAGCGAAAAATGTCTCCACATCGTATATACAGCTTATCCTATATATCGCCAATTTTTCTGGTACTTTTTTCTCAATTAAATCTTTGATAATCTGCCAGATACTGACCGAAACCGCTTCAAATGATCATAAATTGTGCTTAAGGGTATCCCGGTTGATTGGTTAAGTTTTTTAACTGATCTGATACCAAATTCATACAAAACTAGGAGACGATCTCGATTATCAAATTGTTTTACCATTTAGTCTCATGCGAGCTCAAATTCTGGGACTAAACCGAATACTATGCACTTATCAATCAATGATATAAGTACATCATAAGAAACCCTGTTTTTGTTTGAAAATTCATTAAGAATTGTAAAGTACAAAAAGCGCAATATAAATTTGTTTAAATTCAGCTTTTTCCGAGATTTTTTGGACTGGGGTATATTATGTGCTTTTGGTGATGGCTTAAATGCATGCATTCTCAACTTATTTAAACACTTTCTTTGTTTTATTTTTTATTTTTATTATTTCTTTGAGCAGTTTTTCATTTGAACCTTTTTGATTCCAAATTTAACTAAACAACCTTTAGCAGTTTTACAGAAAGTATTTAGTTCCTTTCCCAATTTTACGTCACTTTAAAAAATTTTTTATCATTTTTTTAAACTTATTCTTTCTTTCGATTTATGATTTCTTAGGCTTTTAGCCACTGCAAGGTTTTCCTTAGAGTTTCTTTTTCATTTTCTACTCGATTTATTATATGATACACAGCTTTTGTATCTATATTCTGTCTTTAAAAATTTTGACAGCATTTGGTTCCCCTTTATCTATATTTGTTTAATAGAAATTTCCAAACAACATTTTACTATAGCTTTGAATTAACGTTTGTATATTTACTAAATATATTAATTTATATAAACTATATTCAATTCTAAAAACTATAATAACTACGTGATTAGTTTATATACTTAGATGCAGTACTGGACAAATCTAACTCCGTCTGCGTTTACATGAATATCTCGAGAACCACAATTCCGATTCCAATTCTGTTTTCACTATTTTTTAGCAGAAATGTGTACGATTCTAACGATATGCTACTTTCTAATTTCGGTTAAGATTTTATATTAAAATTTTTAATATAAAACCTATTAAAAAGATTAAAATAGCATTTAAATTATAGATTTTACGAATCTGATATAAAATTTTTTTTTGATGAATTTTACATTTTATTGATTTATTTTATTATTATATGGAATAATTTGGCAAGTAGCATACCGTTAGAATCGTACACATTTCTGCTACAAAATAGTGAAAACAGAATTGGAATCGAAATTGTGGTTCTCGAGATATTCATGTAAACGTAGACGGAGTTAGATTTGTCCAGTACTGTATATTGAAAATCAACCTATATGTGTATTACATGTAGGCTTATTTTGTGGGAATTTCTTCTCCGAGCATCTTAAGTGAGCACTAATGCTTTTAGGATCAAAGCTACCTCATATTTTACAAGTTTCATCAATTAATTTCCAGTAATTATCAATCATAGAATCATCCGTGCTTTACTATTAGTATTTCTCGTACTGCTGATCGCAGTAAAGCGACTAGAGTAGGAAACACAAAGCACTACGATGTTAGGGGAAATTCCTGTCTTTGATATCAGGTCGTTCGAAAAGTTTTGTCGATAAAGTTAAATTTCCAAGGAAGATATGTTATTGTGTAGTATTTGTTTGTCAGCAGGATAAACATTGATTGGCAATTATTCTGGTGACTTAATAAATTAATTGCGAGAAAAATAGAAAAAGAATTAAAAAATCAGCAAAAGGAGTTTATCCTCTTAACACTGACGACCTTTTACATAAATATTCGTTTACTAAGCTATTTAACTATTTACTTTCTTACTAAACAATAACATTTTAAGTAATATATATATAAATAAAATAGTTCAAATATGCAAACAAACTAACATGCAGAACGGTTTTTGTCAATTTTCGACGTGTTAGCCCTCGAGTTCCGACCCAATCTTTGTGGGATAATACGTGTACTTGTGTAACACATAAAATGCAGTTGAGATTGGGTCGGAACTCGAGGGCTAACATATTGGAAATCAATGTAAAAAAATTCGTAATCGATTTCTAACTGTTTAAAAGTTATGGAACACTCCTTCATATAACTCATTAAATACATATCTTAGATATATACATGCATATAAAGTTTCATTGATCTACAATAATAATTTTTAGAGAAATTGGATCTTAAAGCTTTAAATATTTTTGCATTTTGACAGTCACCTGTTAGAGATACATGAAGGTGGTAAGTATAAAAGTTGCTTAGTTTTTCACTAGGAATAGCCTCAAGAAGTTTGGTTGAATTTGGACTTAAGGCAATTTCCCCATAGGAAGTTTGACAAGCTCTTTATTTAAACGATTTCTTCAAGAATTTCAGGGAGTTCTTGACTCGTGTCAAATTAATTAATAGTGTATTTTAACTATAATTCCTTCATTTTATTCAATAAATCATTGTATGTATAATGCTTCAGGAGTAAATTTTGTGAATTAACTCATAGAGTGTTACCGAAGAGTGAGTAAAAGAGTAACAAAGGGGTAATAAATTTTTAAAAAAGTTGCTGAACTAGAAATTAAACATTTTCTTTTGTAATAAAAAGAAATGATTTAAAACAGAGCAAGACAATGAAACTATAGAAAGGTATTAATTTATCCAATAGACTTATTTCAAATGAGACTAATGCATTATACCTAGCAGAGAATCGATCAATCGCTGAGGTCCAGATTTCAGAAATTTGCGATTTAAATATCATATGGTGAAATGTCCAAAATAGCTTGTTGACAATGCTGACCACTAGTTTCTTAGAAGCTGTACTCACTTGAAAATCTTATCAAACCAAGCTATATGTGGCAGAAAGGGTCTTTCCCTCATTAATCCGGAATCGATTGAAAGTCAACGAATCAAGCACAATGAATTTTCGAAATTCTAACTGAACTATTATCTTGAGCTTAAAGAAAATATACAAACATAATTCTGATATATTCCAATAGTTAAAAATTTATTGACAAAGAACATAGTGGAGTAATAAGTATTGTCACATTTATTTCTGTGACGAGGGCATCTATATACGAAAGACCCGATCTAAATGTTTTATGTAGAGTCTTTCGTGTGTGTGTCCAAGTTGAACGAATTAGAATCGGGGGCCCTCAATGTAAGATTCCATTCCGTTGTTACCTATAATTCTATCAGAGAGTCTAGTAGGACTCGATAGAATGTGCTTTAGTAGAGAATTAAGTTATAACTTACTTTTAATATAAACCTTCTTTTATTAATACAAATGTATAACGATACAATAGTAGTTATTCACTATTAATTTTCTTACATACCATATAGTACAAAGTAAGAGAGATTTCTTACATACTTTACAGTACGAAATAAGAAGTAAGACTGTTCTTAATGAGAAATCACCTCTGCTTTTATACTCTTTTTGATGTCCTAAACTTACTATATTTAGCTCAATGGAAAAAATTATTTTACATCAAAATACTTGCAATTTAGGTAAACAATACATAGTCAATTGGAAATTTACCTGTACTGTAACTAAAAACTTAAGAAACCTAAAAGATGTAACTACAATTTCTACTTTAAGATACATTTACTTTATTATTATCATGTCAAAAATAGATTAATATTTTACTCTTAAAACGAAGAAAACAAACTAAATAAACATAAAACTAAATAAACATAAAACTAAATAATATTTTTCTATTTCACAACATGATTTAGTCCGTTTTCTAAATAGTCAAATCAAAATTATTGATTTTGATGAATTTTTGGGATTAAGATGATAGTTCAATTAAAACACCTTGAAATATTAATATGGTTTATTTAGTGACTTTCAAATGATCGAAAATTAATTTCAGAAAAATTCTATAAGTTCTTTTGAGAAAAAATTTATCTAGAAAATTTATCTAGAAATTTACTTCACGATACTTGAAAATTCGTCGAGTAGTTTTTCAGAAAAAATGTTTTAATTTTCCATGATCTAGATAAATCTATTATATAAAATTGTAATAAAGTCTTTTCGAAAAATTATTATAATATAGAATGAATCAACATTGTTTATTGAGTTGAGCTTTATTCACTATAATAATTTAAATAATTCCAAACTGTTATTTTGTTAATTTGTTTTAAAACTAAAAAATAAAATTGTGAAAGATCAAACTTAGTATATTTCATTCACTCAGAGTTGAAACTTTATTTTATGATCCAATTTCCCGGTAATTTCGAGATGCGTAGTCTGTTCAATTTTCTTGAATTGTTTTGACCATGTTCTGGTCACTTAAGGCAAATGAAATTATATATTTGAACTCAATATGATTTGTAGACTATTTACTTAGAACGAGGGAAAAGTTCGTGTC
Organism: Archegozetes longisetosus; assembly: GCA_018873245.2. NCBI lineage: Eukaryota > Metazoa > Arthropoda > Arachnida > Sarcoptiformes > Trhypochthoniidae > Archegozetes > Archegozetes longisetosus. The sequence goes on along the minus strand of JAEMBT020000009.1, from coordinate 5,851,873 downwards.
ATTTTTGAATGTTTATTTTTCCTATCAAATTGAGCGCTTGACCAAGTAAAGGTACAGTCATAGAAAGCATTGATTCCTCTCTCACCACATGTTTCTTTGTTTTACCGAAGCGAATCTTATGCACTTATGTGACCAAAATTCAAAAAGTGTCTGATTTAGCTTCAAGTGTTACTTCCGAAGAATAAAGATCTTCTGTCAAGATTCACTACCTATTGGGCACACCAAAATGAAAGATTGAACAATGTTACAGCGGGCTCTTGTAAGTTTGCTATGGAAAGACAAACGGCCCACAAATGGTATGAGAGGTTCAAAGATAACAAAACATCTATAGAGGATGAATCTCTTTCTGGTTGGCCAAAGTAGGCCACCGATGAATTTTATCAATAGAATTTATTGAGGAAGAGGGGAATATATTTAAGTAATACTATATTTTAATGCACTTATGTAATATCATTCGGTAATAATTAAAAATAAAAAAGGACACGAACTTTTCATCCGACCCATATATATATAAGAATTATGCCAAAAACCTCTAGTTATTTAAGACAGTTTAATCAGGCTTTCAAGTGGGCACAATTTTTAAGTAGCTAGTAGTCATATTTCAAACTTGTTTTCTTAGAAATTATTTTCATTAATCGATTGAACAGTAATTATGAAGTAAATCATAAGTAGCAACAACAAATATTATTGGTGATAGAGCAATTAATTACAGATTCTGTTAAACTTTTTAAAACAAACGGGTCGATCGAGATTGTGCTCAATACAATTACATCATCGAAATTCGACTGTTTCCGATAAATTTTAATTTTAACGTCATTTAAATCAGAATTTAGACTTTTTGATAACATACTCAATGAAATAGAATTTGATTTGTGTGTATATATAATTATACTGCTTTGTAGATAACCTATTGATATAAAGCTATATTAATTTTCTTTGATATTGAGTTGAATTATTAAAAGTTATGCCATGAAGGAAGAGATGACTCGAAACCAAGTCGCCATATTCTATAACAATAATTCAGATAAACCGAAATTTTATAAAGTAAAGCATTTTATGGCTGAAGGTATTCCTTACATCTGCATATATACACTAACATGATTAAAATATTAGAAACGACTGATCACTGAAGATTAGGTAAGGTTCGTTAATTTCAGAAAATGTTTATACAAAAGGTTTAAAAGATTTATGGAATAATGAATCGTAAAGGCAAGTTTACCTTCTCTGGAGTGGGTCACACTCCGCTCAGCGACGACCTGTCCACCGACAGCTTATTCACCAACAACTTATTCATTGACGTATTTTTCATAGAATTAATTGATCTTTCAGACTCCAACAACATTTCTACTTAGTATATCTTCAGATTTCAATCTTTTTTCATAATTCAAAATTTATAAAAACATTAAGAATTGATTGCAGTTTAATGTAGTTCGTCACAATTATTTACAGCTTGATTCATTCCGTAAATTTTTCGAATCAGTTTGTAACAATTTTTATGCGTTTAATACGCGATTTAATCGCTAATCGCCGGTCGACCACTAAATGATTCTACCAGTGGAATACACAATATAACTTATTGTCCACTAATCTAAATGGTTTTGATATGAAAGGGAATGGAAAGGGATATCTAATAGAAATTGCTTATCCCGAGATCCTACCGTTAGATATACTAGTAAATATTTCAAGACAAGTGTTCTCAACAAACACTTTACTATAACTGACTTAAAAATGCATTTTACAAGTCTTTTATACATTAAAATTGGATCAAACCAATACTATATTAACGGTCATTTATAGAGCCACTGATAGAGTCACTGTTCGTCACAAGTTAAAATATGAATTAAATAGAATTCCACAAATTGGTCGAGTAATTCTTATGGTTTTGCGAACTTTGAGAATTTAAGCAATTGTATGAATTCTAGCGTAAAAAATAGGTCCTATATATGCATTGAAACATCAAATAGAATTCGTTTGTTTCATGGAATATGTTGTCGAGTGCTTAAAATTTGTAAGAAAATTAGTAAAATATAGAACATTATCAAAATGTACGTAACTATTAAATGTATAATGATTGATGATGAATCTTGTTAGAAATTGCTGAAACCCGAGAAAAAAGAATTTTTCTGAGAAAATTAAGCGTTGATGTACAGGCTGTCGATGAGCGTAGCCAGACCTCTCTGGAGCTATCCATAAGCTCTTTGTGGACAGAAGAACTATCAAATATTTGTTGAAAAAGGTCTATTTGCAGATATAAGAAGTCACCAAAATATACCAGACTCAAGGTATAATGGTTAAGACTGCGCTTGGCTTTATCGCTATTGTAGATTTGATTTTGTTATTGACGATGAAAAATACTTCACTTTATCTCATTCTTTAAACGATAGTTATCTCACGTCACTAATAAAGTCAACTCCTAATAACATCAAATATGTATCGAAACAGAAACTCAAGCTGAAAGCCATACTATGGATGCTATTTCGAAGGAAGGTAAACGATTACTCCAAAAGTCTGGCCTGATGATCGACTAAAATGTGTACAAAGAAGAATATCTTCACAAACGATTGATTCCTTACTTGAAGAAACCCCATTCCAACAATAGTTAAATCTTCTGGCCTGATAAGGAATCGGCACATTACGCCCGACTAATCGCACAATGCTTAGAAACGAAATAGGATTTGTACCCAAATGCTGTAACCCAACAAGCCTTACTCAGCGTCATCAGATTGGAGATTTTTCGTTTATTCGTTGAGTATTTTAAAGAAATGGTTGATATGCAAAGGAATATTGATCATTTCATAAGATGAATAAAATCTTTTCTCAATAAAGTTCACTTAAATGGCGTCAAAAGTATTGTTAGCATCGCTAAACGAACAAAAAGATGTGCCGAATTGGGGTTACTGTCAGTTCTTCATTAGTTCATTCTTATTTCTTATATAATGTAGTTTTTTGTACAAAAGTTTATATTTTTCAAGAAAGTATATCATAGCTGAAAATGAATTAAAATATTGTCCAAATTCTGGTTCACATTACATTAAGCATAAAAATTACATTGAGTTATCAATCCGAGCTTAAAGATGTATGATTCATTACTCCGTGATACCTAGAGAGTGCCTTTTCACGTTTGTTGGTGTACCGATTTTAATTAATATCGACGCACAATAAACAAATAAATGACACATAAAAAACAAACGAACACATAATCATAAAGCACAAACACAACACTATAAAATTTTGTAGTCTACTAATGGTCAGTACAACAAATCGTACTGACTTTTTACTAAAACACATGTTTGTATAAGAGAGCCCTATTCCAAGAGCTCCTCAAGAACAATTTAAGAATAAAACGGTTCACATCAAGTCGCATCGGTGAAGTTTAACTTTTATTCTTCTTTCCCTTTTTTGCTTCGCTTACTCAGAACGTGACAGTTCGCCGCAAGGGTAATTGTCTGTCTGAGAATATTTCCCCAGTAAACCCCAGCGGCTTATAGGTGGGAGTATTGACTTCCTGTGTCAATATTTTATAGTATAATGGTGGAATTAAACGTTATATCTACGTATTGATGCGCAGTGACGGCTATAAAACAAGGAAATTTCGGCGGTTATTAGGGGATAAAAATTAATTAAATTCGGGAATAATTCGGGAATAAAATTTAATGTAAAATTAGGCATATCGTAGGTAATGCAAGCTTTAATGTCACGTTTAAACTTCACTTGTTATTACTTCATTTGAATATTCGTTTAATTTTGAATAACGATAATAGCTTTTTTTTAAATTCATTAGTAGTTATGAATAAAGATAACTAGTCTCTTAGGTATAACAATCAACCTGATGAACTACGTATTATATTTTAAGTACTCAGATTTACAGGTTCTGACTATACGTGGAATTACAAAAGTTTAAAATTTCGCTAAATTTTAAAGGGCGGATCATAGTCGAGAATTTAGGTTGATTTTACAAAATTAAAGGTAACATTCGGTAATTTCGGGAAGAAAGTAATATTTTCTGGAATTCGACAAGAAACAGTCAGATTCAGGGAAAGGGGGAAAAATAGTTTGTGCTAATTATGCCTATTTAATATTAAATTGCGTATATATAAAATTTAAAAGCATTCGGACTAATCCAAAATTTTCGGTAAAAACCGTTTCTGCACATCCCTAATGATTAGTGTAGAAAAAATTTCATAAGTTTCCACTTTGTATTATCATTAATGTGTTTGGATTTTTAATCGCAATAGATGCTTAACTAAATATTCGTGACTTTTGAGTTTGATGTGCTATCCTGAGGTGGACAAATTTTCTATCAAAATTTAGACATTCAATTTTTAAGAGTAGTTTTGATTATAGTCATTAGCATTTGAAAATTTTGACCGATATTTCTGTTAGAATTATCGTAATTTATGGATAGGCCTAAAAAGCAGTTGACTCATAAGTAATAAAACATGCTTTTAACCATCAAATGGTTTATTCAAAATTTTTCATCTACATTCATTAAGATTAAAGGGTAGAGAATAGATAAGACATAGGCATTCAGCTTTTTCGACGAATGTACTTTGCGATTATTTGGTTACGATTCCTAAATTAATTAGCGATTTTCATGTCCAAAAAAAATCAATACGATGTTCAACTTATAGCGTTAACTGAATTTATTGTACGCTTTGCAAAATTTCCTTGAAACTTTGGAACTTTATGTTCCTAATATCAAGGATAAAATTGTACCACGAAACTGTTCTCGTTTCATCAGAATGCGAAACGTAATCAAGAAGAATACACCAAGCGATAGATAGACACACAGCGCAGCATATAGATGATCTTCGATAGTAAATTTGTATTTGTGTCTCGCTTTGATGATTTGTTGTGTCACAATGACCATCACCTAAGAAATCGAAACAATAAGAATAACTTGATTTTACATAAACATTGATTCACATACTGCACAGAAAAGAAATGATGAGAAGAATGCAGACAAGACACCTGGTACTTGCCCTTTATTACAGTAAACAATCAATGCGATAAACGTGGCTAAGAAACCTATACCGACTATATTTAGTATCATCTTTAGAGTGATCTTCGTTTGAAATGTGGTCGCAAAGATTACGATGCATATGAAGTCTTGAAGAGCAATGCTGACTAGAATGAATTGTGGGTCATCTGCGATGGACACGAATAATGCATACATTAATGAGACAACAATAGTTGCGACCACAAGAAATATGTGACTATATGGCGATTTGCGAGAAATTTTCCCGCAACAGCAAACTTGTAATATAATAGCTATAAGTATAACGCTGAAAAGAGTTACAACTATTAGTGGAAACTGAAGAAGAAAATCATGTTACCACCATTAAGACTAACCATGTAGTCATGAGGATGATTAATCCAATTGGTTGCTTTCTGAATAGTTCTTTGATGAATGGACTAATGAGAAATTAAATTCAGTTGAAAATAGCCAAATTCATTCTTTAAACACTCACACATAATAACAAAGGCAAACGAAGCCAAGTGTAAAAGTTATTTGTATCATTAAAATACAATATACTTTTCTGAAGAAAACTGATAATGATAAAAACAAGAGTAAATAACTTGCTACTAGCGACTAAATCTTAATACTTCTTGCAACATTTTGGTCATTGAAAGGATTATCATCTTCATTTTCATTACTTCTTGGCTTTCCATCCGCATATGCTACACCTTTTTGTATTACATCAAAGTCAATTGCTTCTGCCAAATTTTCGGCCATTACATCAATCTTAGTCCTAAATTAAATTAAATTTTCAATTTCAACTATATCACCAGAATACTAAACTTTTATTGAAAATCTTACACTTATGTACTATCACCTCCAAAATTTTTTGTAAAAATTCGAATTTGGCGAAAAATTATAGTCAAGACTTTGAGGAAATGCTATAAAATTCAATCATTAAATACTGTTTTCTGAACGTATATTATCATTACTATAAAACTTTTAAAAATTAAAGTTTTATTTTAATGATATCCCTTTCCCTTAATTTTTGGCGCAGAGTTTAACGAAGACTTTTGTAGATGATAGTACAATCGGCACCAAATAGTTTTCCTTCAATCTCTAATGCATTAAGATAAAAAATATTGGGGACAGCATAAAAATTAAATAGTCTTATGCGAAGAAAGTATAGTTGAAGCATTAATTCATATTTTATGAACAAAAATTAACCCTTGATTCACGACTTATAATAAAATTTATATTTATTGACTATTAATAATATATAGCCATACAAATGAACTAATGAGACATATATCATTTGCAGTACCTCTCGGCTCAAGACCCATATAAAATAAGATAAAAATCAATATTCTGTCGGCTTCAGGAGTTATTGGTATGATTTTATTGAATCTATTAGTTAATTATAAACACATGATAACAAAGATTTTATATTGTTTTGATACATGTTTTTTGAACTCTTTTTTAACTTGAAAAATACATGAAATCATTTAATTATAGGTGATTATTGGGTAGTTCATTACATTAGAACCAAATGATTCATGATTTTAGTATAATTTATTTCCATAAATAACTCAATGAGTGAGCGAATCTGCTCTTCACGCATCATTTTGGGATAATAAAAGGAAATATATTTGGACATAGCTGTACTATCGACCAAAAAGTATATGCTAAATAAAGTTTTATCACGCATCACATACTTAGGGATCACTTTAATATTTAGGTAATCAAGATCTTGAAAGTTTTTATAAACTTTAGTTTAAATCTGAATTATGGAAAAGCAAAATAATGAACTCCTGCATTATCGTTTAGCTGATAAAGAGTTCATATATATTTTTTACTTTGCATTAAACTTTTCTCAATTATTTATTTCATGAATTTAAGTTACTTATGTTATAGTTCGATATAAATTTAATCATTTATAGAAACTTAAAGTTTCGCATTTCATGACTCAGAAATAATACTTATCAAAATAATACGACAAAACTATTTATTCAATCTTTCCCTTATTTGATTCAATTCTCACTGGCTTTTACTATTTTTTAAGCGCACATTTTGACATACTTTTTTGGCTGATAGTACCTGTTATGCCAAGATCGTAATTTAACAATTGAAGACGATCAAAAACTTAATAATTGATGAAGCTTTAATAGATGGATTTGACGACAAGGAGCTGCCACCTAATACTAACACTTTATTAATATCAATCACAGTTAACCAGAGGGTTAAGTCGATTGGATTAACAAATAGAGATGAGAAACTTGTTCACACTAATATAATAAAACATGAATATTAGTTAAATAGTGGACTTACCACAAAGATCAATGCTACATAGGTAAAATAATTACATTCAATGAACAGGAGTTAACTTTCTTTAGAGGAAGTATGAACGAGATCTTTCTCTTTTACTCTCTGCGAGCGTAATGTTTTTATGTTTTGAATCAGTCAATCGAGTGAACAATACAATATGCGAAATTCATTCTAAGAACAATTTATTACACATAAATCTAAGTTGTTATTGCACGATGAATTATCATACTGCTAATTCTGTAAAAAAATTCGCAATTTAAACAAATAACTCACTAAAATGTTACACCATAAGAAAGCAATAATATTAGATGCTTGACGTAGCATAGAAAGGAAGGGTTGCTAGGTTTGATAAATCAATTTTTCAAGTTAAGAAAATTTCTGACAAAATAACAACAATTTCGCAAGTAATAGGAGATAGTAGCTGATATCGCTTTAATTAAACCCCAACGGACTTCGGAAAAGATTTCCTTTGTCTCTATCTACTTTAAGGACAGCTTTGATACCTCGAATTGTTTACTCATAATGAATTTTTTTAACGAAATACACATAAAAAGTGTTTAGATATCGAGTTTATAGTTAATTCTAAATTAATAAGGGTTAGTGAATTATTTAAGAAATATAACAGTGGTAAAATTACTGAGACATATGTCAAAGATATTGGTTAGAGATCACAAAGTTCATTAGGACAGATTACAAATAAAAGAGAAAACAATTCAAGGTCATTAAAAGAAAAATAAAATTCGAAAATATAAAGATACAATCCAGCATATAACGAGAGTTTTCATGTTTTCTAGATAAGATTAAAAACACAAATACAAACGAAGAATACAACTATTTCTACCTTGAGTTGCATCAATAAAGCCTTAATATCTTTATCAGAATAAGATTGATAACCTAATTATAAGAATGGAATTACTATGCTATAAAAGTGTAGTAAATGATAATTTTAGAGTGCGAAATAAAATTGTTAGTATTCTAGATTATTTGAGTAGAACCTTATCATACCTAAAAAATGATAAACACTCACAGCAAATTGTGTTGTTTACTTCGTTTAAGCCAACCTCGATGCAAATAATTTCTGAGAAAGAAATATCTGAAAAATTAAAGGTTTACCAAAACGTGCTTATTCATTTAAATTACGAGGAAAATGAGGATTACGAGATCATTTGTTTTCATAAACTAATATATATCACAAAAAGTATAATAATAATTTTATCACGGCACATTAGCTTCAAAGACATAGTTTGGGAGATTGTTACTTTATCTATCTCCTCCTACAATAATGATTTTGCTAACTATTATTAGAAGTGTATTGTTAAATTTGTTGTTTTCAAATCATCGATTGTTTCAATAGTTACCTCAAAGATATGCTTTACTATTTATAATAGAGCTTGTGTTGAAATCTTGCTTTTGCTCTTTATCAATAAACAGATTCGGAAAAATTCAACTAATTCTAATGAAAAATTAACTGTTTCATCACTGATTTGCAATATTATTTTTTCAATTATCCCGGATACGATTCTATTTCTATTTCTCGGCAACCAAAACGAATCAAAAGCTTATTTTCTATAAAAATTTTTATCTATCTCAGTTTTATCTGCTTAATCGCGAAGTTTATTCATCATTATTTCTGTGTTTTTGACTAAATAACGGACTGTCAACAAAAAATTGCACAAACTTTTAGATTAAAAATCTGTAGCAAAAACACGACACTTGTAATCATATTATACCTCATTTTAAATATTGAATCGCTGTTTACATTTTCTATAATGATCTTTTAATTACAATTGATAAATGAATTATGCCATCAAGCAAAAGATACTTCGAGAAAGGGTCGTAACATTTTATTTGAAACACAAGACTAAATTATTTGTTTTTGTAAATCATTTTGTCAATGAAGGTGTACCCACGAGAACAGTTTTCATTATCCAAAATTATAACCAACGATCGAAAACAGAGAGAATCGATGGAAGCGGCAGAATTTTCTTTAAATATCCAAGTCTAAGGTCAATCAACCGTACAGAGATATCAATCACTCTGACAAGTTTACCACCTCTTCAGCCGCTCGAAAATATAAGTGCAACAGAAATATCGTCAGATATTGGCTCAAAAAGAGACATAAAGAGATATATGAAGAAGTCTCTGAAATACAGTGAAGTCCAGAAAGTTATGACGGTTGGCTTTTACTTTTGTGTGAAGCTGGGGAAACCATTACATATCTATATATTTATTATCAGCATGATTTGAAAAGCAAAAAAGTCTCAAGCCACACCTACCTCCGGCCACTTCTAAGCCCCGCCCACCAAAAAAATTTTTAGCCACACCCACCAAAATTTTCTTAAATTTTTATCTAAATGTACTGTTTAAAAATATGCAAGCGGATTCTCAAAATTCCTTCTGTGGGAGGAGTTATAAACGTTTAAAGTTCGATTTTTCAAAATTTTGACTGGGTTTTACTTTCCGTAAAGCTGGTGTAGCAATTACATTTATATATATTTGTTGTCAGCATGACATGACAAATAAAATTCTCAAGTCACGCCCACCTCCGACCAACTTTAAGCTTCGCCCACCGAAAAAGTTTTAAGCCACAACCACCAAAATTTTCTTAAATTTCTATCTAAATATACTATTTAAGAATATGCAATCGGATTCTCAAAATTCCTTCTGTGGGCGAAGTTATGAATTACCAAAATTCCGATATTCCAATAGTAACTAAGACATCATTTATGTCTAGTTTTTTATGTTTACTTATTCACTATACATAAACACGTGTTTTAAATCCAATTTTTAGTGGCCATTTTTTTGTGAATCTTACTCACACTGGTTTTACTTACACAAGTGTAAGTCCATTTTTATTTGTTATTTTATTTATTAAGGTTTTTAGAAGTAAATTTAATCAAATTTTCAATTTTCAATTTAAGTACCAAATACCACAATTTTTTATTTTATAAATTTTATAATTTTATTTTTATTTTTCACACACTCATTCACACGAAATACACTGAGCGTGCTTATAGGCGAATGGACTCTCCATTGTTGGATAGTGATACAAGTCTAGCTTGAGAGATCAGAAGTGGTTACTTTCGAGTAATGATTACCTTCGGGTTCGAGCACTATCCCGTTTGCAACAATGCGGGATTACAATGTTTAGTGTTAGAGATTGGAATGAAAACTCAAACGACATCTAAAATTGTACCAAATTTTTCACAAATTTTTCCACTGTGCACTTCCTGTTCCTGAGTAATTTTATAAATATTCAACCAAATGGCAGAAAATAAATTTCCAGAATCTGATGACTTAAGGCTTAAGCTAAATAACTTCTCAGATGAAGAATCTGTAATTGAATTCTTAGAGAGGTTTAAACTCATTCCAACCAGAGATTATGCTGCCACTCATGCCCGATGTACAAATTGTTCATCTCCAATGATGCCAACGAATGATGCTAGAATGAAAATTGGTTGGAGATTGAGGTGCATAAGTGAAATATGCTGCCATTCATGTAATCAACTCAAAGGAACATAGAGACTAGACATAAATGATGTCTTAGTTACTATTGGAATATCGGAATTTTGGTAATTCATAACTTCGCCCACAGAAGGAATTTTGAGAATCCGATTGCATATTCTTAAATAGTATATTTAGATAGAAATTTAAGAAAATTTTGGTGGTTGTGGCTTAAAACTTTTTCGGTGGGCGAAGCTTAAAGTTGGTCGGAGGTGGGCGTGACTTGAGAATTTTATTTGTCATGTCATGCTGACAACAAATATATATAAATGTAATTGCTACACCAGCTTTACGGAAAGTAAAACCCAGTCAAAATTTTGAAAAATCGAACTTTAAACGTTTATAACTCCTCCCACAGAAGGAATTTTGAGAATCCGCTTGCATATTTTTAAACAGTACATTTAGATAAAAATTTAAGAAAATTTTGGTGGGTGTGGCTAAAAATTTTTTTGGTGGGCGGGGCTTAGAAGTGGCCGGAGGTAGGTGTGGCTTGAGACTTTTTTGCTTTTCAAATCATGCTGATAATAAATATATAGATATGTAATGGTTTCCCCAGCTTCACACAAAAGTAAAAGCCAACCAGTTATGACAAAAAGAAAGTGCATTAATAAGTATCATCACTTTCGAAACTATGATTTCATCGTTGATGATGAAAAGTATTTCACATTAAGTCACTCTTTAAACAACAGTTACTTCTCTTCCCCAACAAAATTAACTACAGGTTCAGCCATATATCAACCGGAAAAGTTTGAATCCAAAGTTATGCTATAGAGACTTCCAAACATAGCTTTTCACGGTCCTACTTCCTGAAAAGGCGTCTCACAGTCGACTAAAACGTGTGCTTGAAGGAGTGTTTGGAGGAAAGACTGATTCTGTTCATTGAAGACAAATAAATAGACGAGAATTACATGTTTAGCCGGACAAGGCTTCACCCCATTACTCAAAACGAGTAGTCGACTATCAACACTAGACACGTCAGATATGTACCCAAATATCAAAACCTTAAAGAATGTCTTGCAATGCCGTCCAATCGAAGACTTTTTTGGATATTTGAGTCGAATCGTATAAGAGAAGGGTTGGGTCTAGTGATGTCCAAAAGGTTAAAAGGTTAAAATTTTCTTGACCCTTAAGCCTGAGGGTTAAACATTTCTTTGACCTTTAACCTTGACCGCGGTTAACTGGGCTAACCCTGGGTTGACCTTTGAAATTTTAAATTCCCAAAACACATTAAAATATATTTTAAAACATATTTATTGACACAATAGATAAACGAATAATTAATACAAAAATTTAGACTTTTTCTAACCATGAGTTTAATAACATAAGCGATTTAATTGAATCATTTTCTAAACGATTGCGTTTAACAGTAATTACATCTCCAGACTTTGAAAATGCCTGTTCGCTCGGAACACTTGAGGTCATACATACGTGAAAATCAAACGCCATTCTGGATAAGTTAGAAAATAAATACTTATTAGAACTCCACCAATTGATCGAATCGATGGCAATATTGCTCTCAACCGGAGTATTTAGATATTGATCCAACTCATCATTTTTTCAAATTTTTCCTTTTAAACAACTTTTGTTGAAATGTTTCGAATATCTGTTCAGATTCAGTCTCTTTATTATAATACATATTACAAACGTAGCAAAACTTGCTTTTAATTGAATTATAATTTGCATAGTTCTCGAAAAATATTAATTTACTTCTGGGATCAAGAATTGTAGCAAAAATTGTTAAATCATTTTTCAGATAGTCTTCATATTCTTCGAGTTTGTTTTTTATTAGAGAAGCGATTGATTTGATTTAAGTATTTTTGATAATAATGTCATTTAAATTTGTTATTAAATTGTCAAAAATCGGTAATACTATTGAAAGAGTCGGATATTTTGAACGTGAAATTTCAAGTGTCGATTCATAAAAAAGTTTCAAGAAATCTCTTAATTCTTCACAGAATTGCCAAATTTCTGGTTTAATTTTCTCTTTATACTTAATAAACTCTTTATTCTCGTTTTTCAAATAATTCAAAACACTTTTCATTTCGAGCGCTCGGTCTAACATATCGTAGTATGAATTCCAACGGGTCTTAACATCAACTTTTAACTTAAGAAACTCTATTTTCAATTCTTTGGCGGTTTCTTCAAATAATTGTTTTTTTGGCGAACATTTGATTTCAGAGATAAAATTTCTTAAATTGTTCATTTCTATTCAAGTAATCCCTTCCTGAACGGCGAGGTTTAATATATGAGCAAAACATTGAATATTAATCGTATCGGTGTTTGGTTTAGAATCCATACAATCAAACCATAAGTATAAGTCATTGCTTTGATAATATTAGCCGCGTTGTCAGTAGTTATAGCCATAAATTTGTCTTTTAATGAACATTTTTCAATATTTTCTGTAATTTTATTCTTTATATTTTCTGCTGTGTGTGGAGAAGGCAATAGACAGAACTCAATCAATAAGTTGTTTAGCGAATCATTTTCCATAAAATGGGCCGTAACTACGATATATGAATGTCTTGTAATGGATGTCCAGATATCTGTCGTTAAACTTATTTTAGACCTAATATTTCTCAATTTTTCGATCACTTCTATCTGAATTTCTTCAAACTTTTTCAAACATTTTCGTTTCAAAGTATTTCTTGACATTATATTTATATTTGGATTCAATGAGTGAATTAATTTAATGAATTCATTTTCACAAACAATTGAAAACGGGTGTTGACCAGAGATAACAGATTCGATTAATAGATCATCAAATGATTTTTTACTTAATTGTTCGGTTGGTTTCAGAAAAGTAGTCAATCTTGTTTGATTTATATCTATTTGTTTTCCATGAGATTGTGTATGATATTTGAGAGATGAGTGGCCAGTCTTGAAACTGAAGACTTTTTTATACGCTTTACACTTAAGGTTTTTCCCGATTCTATCGAAATTTTTCGACTTCCAGGAGCTACCGATCATATCAGTTGATTGTGAACTACTTTCCTGACAATCAGTCACTTCTGTTTCATTTGAATCAGGCCTCAAATCTAAACCAATTTCTGAACTCATTTTCTATTATTTTTATTATAATACAAATTATTAAATCGTTATTCAAACCTTATATAAACGACACAATTTCTGTCTCATGAACACAAATAGTTTTAAATTAAGGTTTAAACACCTATTATTTCTATGACAACTAAAGAGCGATTAATTTAAGATTATAGTGTCTTATATCAGATAACACGACTATATTTTCAACTTTTAAAACTCAACTAACTCCTAATAGTCATAGATAAAAATAATGTAAAACTTTGGTCATCAAAACTTTTTGACATTTATTAATAAGAAGAGTTATAAAAATGATTTCACTATAATCTTAAATTAATACATCTGTTACGTCAATGGGTCAAAAGGTTAACCCAGGGTTAACTCTCTAGTTTATTGCTTTGACTTTTAGCTTTGACCCTAGCCTTAAAATCTTAACCTTAACCCAGGGTTAACTCTGCTCAAAAGGTTAACCTCGGTTAAAATGGACATCACTAGTTGGGTCGCAGAGAACACAAGGCAACTTAAGAATGGGATTATATATTGTCTTAAAAAGTGGACCCGAATGATGTCAAAATAGTATTGCGAGTGTCCGCAAACGGATCAGTATTTGTGCAAAACTCGGGCCATTAGCTGTCATCCACTGACATTTTTCTTCAGTTTTTATACTTAAGACAAAATTTTTTGATTGAATAAACTCTTAATTTTTAAATTGTTTGAATTGTCGTTTTGTGGAATTTTTTTATTGACAATACAAAATGTCAATTAGATAGTTGGATATAGAAGTTAGAAACACAGTTAGATACAGAATTTTTCGATTGAAACTGTTCAACCGTTTTACTTCCCTAATTAATAGAATAGCTGAATTCTAATTTACTTGCACTTGTCCCATTTGCTGGACCAGGAATTCCATTTTATAATTGCAGGTTCCAAAGGAAAATGCCCAAACCCTTTGCATTTTGTCCCTCTAGTGCGTCGCAGCGCCACCTATATCAATCGATAGATCTCAACAAGTACTAAAGTAATAAATAGATTGTAGCACAATTCGGACATCCTTGTGGCCTGTAGTGACCATCAAAGTTGTAACCAACAGATGCATTTTGCGCTTGTATTATAGTGGTCACAGTTGAGATTTCGATGAATTTGGCGTCATTCGACTCAGAATGATGAGTAGAGTCCAAATAGCTTGGTTTTGAAGCGCAGAGGTCAAAGGTTACAGAGTTATTCGCAATTAGTTACTGGTCTATTATTCGTTGGCCGATCTCTACGAACGTGGCATCATTTAGTGCAGAATAAAGAGCTGAGTCGAGTAATATCCATCTTATATGGATATCATATCTTATACAAAATATATTGTCGAACAGTTTAATTGTTTGTGTCTCGGGAAACGCCTAGGTGGTTTTGGGCAGTACCCTCTCAAGTAAAGCCCGCGCTGGAGGTTTAGATAGAGGGTCTCCATTAACGAGTATGCTACAGTCTCCCTCCCGGTCAATGCCGTCAGCCGAGGTTACAAATGCTTTAGGTTTTAACGAGTCAATTTTGCTTTCGTTCTTTACAACTTTCTTTGCTTTCATTGTTTTGTTTTTATTATCTTATTCTTTATTGTATATTCAAACTGAAAATATATTTAATTTCGCTCATCTAATTCAAAAAATTGCAAAAAATGCATGCGTCGAATATATCGTAATAACGTCTAAGTTTCTTAATTAGACCTATACCAAAATACTTTTGTAATAACCTATATTGCTAAATTAATTTTCATAACTCACCGTATATGTCAACATTTATTACCGATCTAAAGATTACTTTTTGTTTCTACAAAAGAAATCTTCACATGCTTGTCTCAACTGTACAAGTTAGTGCTGAGCAGGTCCAGGTCCTGGAGGTCTTTCTGAAAGACCTGAGCTTGGACCTGGACCTCTGTTTGAAGACCTAGACCTGGACCTCTCAAATAATTGCAAACCCGAACCTCTCAGAGGACCTCTTTTAAAGACCTGGACCCGGACCTGAACCTCAAATGTATTTTGTTTATTTAAACAAAAGTATCAAATTGCAGATTAATAGTTTATATGAATTGTTTCGCTCACATAATGCAATAAATGAAGTCATTTTCTGTTGTGTTTGTTGAATGCAAATTTAATTCAATTCAGTTTTTAATCAAAATATCATTAAAATACTAATTAAAATGAGTTCGGCTTCTATCATACTAGACTCAGATAAAAGTGATAATGTTCTTGATGAAATAAAGAGCATTCGTTTTAAAAAATGGGGGCATTTTTATGAAGATGCGAGAAGTAAAAAAATTAAATGCAAATATTGTGATGCGATGTTTTCAACAAAATCAAGTTCAAGTACATTAAGCAGACATTATTCAAATTTTCACGAAAAAACCATCGAATCAAAGGGATATTACAGAACTTTTCCAACATAATAAACGTGAAATTGAGTTGGATCCGCAAAGAGAGCTCATATCGTTTATTGTCGAAGGTCAACATGCATTTGATATCGTTCAAGAACCTAAATTTATAACGTTTTGTAAATCATTAAACAAAAATTACATATTCCAAGTCGTTTTACAGTGAAAAGAAGTATAATGAAAAAACATAAATGGTTGAAAAAGTTATTACTTTTTTGAATGAAAATACTCAAAAAAATTGCAGTAACCACTGATATGTGGACATCGAATAGCCAAAAACCTTTTATGACAACCACTGCACATTTTTTCGATAGTAAATTTGTGAAGAGAAATATTTTAATTGACTTCTCTATGGTTCCTTATCCACACTCTGGTAAGCAAATATATGAAAAGCTACTTGAAATATTCGACAAATTTAATATTAGAGACAAGATAATTTCAGTAACTACTGACAATGCAAAAACAATGTATCTGCAATGAACATTTTAAAGTTAAATTTTCAGGCTGAAAATTTTTTGAAATTCAAGTCTTTTCATTTGAGATGTTTTGCACATGTTTTAAATCTAATTGTTGAAAGTGGCCTCAAAAAGTCACCATTGAATCAACTCATAGAGAAGATAAGAAATCTTGTAACTTTTGTGAAAACGTCACCTAAAGAACAGCAAAAATTTGAATTAACAACTAAAATACTGGGAAACGTATATTTATCACTGAAAATAGATGTCAAAACTAGATGGAATTCAGTCTTGGTCATGTTAAATTCAGTAATTTTCATGAGTGAAACGATTAAATATTTATGTTTCAGTGATGTGTCTTTTAAAGAATACAGTTTGGATAACAATGAATGGGAATTATTGAAAGAAACACAATCATTATTACGACCATTTGAAGAGGCAACAAATGCTATTTCAGGTCAAAAATATGCAAGTATTTGCTTACTTTTACCCATTTTTCAATCTATTAAATTGCACATTAAAACCTATGAAGCATCTAATCTCAAAGATATTTCAAGTTGTGCAGATGTTATGCTTAAGAAGTTGGATAAATATAAAACAATAATGATAAACGATATTACAGAGTTTGCAGTTGTAGTCGATCCAAGACTCAAATTTGATTATTTTGAAGACTCAACTTGCGCTATGAAAACTAAATTTACCAACTTTTTCAATCAATTTTACGCACCTCCTGCTGAATCAGTCACTGAAGAGCCCTCAAAATCATTTATCACAAGTATTTACAAAAAACGTAAAACTGATTCTTCAAATGAGATCGAAAAATATATCAACTTTCCGACTGAAGGACATGAATCGGATCCAGTTTTGTGGTGGAAAAACAACATATCACACTTCCCAAACTTATCTAAATTAGCTTTCGATATACTTCTTGTTCCTGCTTCAAGTGTTCCTTGTGAGCAGATATTTTCAAAATCAGGTGATTTAATCACAAAAAAGCGTAATTGTCTTAATGATAGTACAATAACGTCATGCATGTGTTTAAGTTCATGGTTACCGCTATTTGAAACACTTTAAAATTTGTATTTTTATCGCTAAATATTCATTTCAGTCATTAATGTTATTATATTATGAGGTCTTCACTCAGAGGTCTTTCTTAAAGACCTGGACCAGACCCGAGCCATTTTATTAAGACTCGGACCTGGACCATAACTAATATTAAGGACCAGGACTCGGACCTGGACCTCAAAAGACCTCAGGTCCGGAGGTCCTGGAGGACCTCAGGTCTTTTATGCTCTGCTCTAGTACAAGTTATGAAGACAGCTGAGAGTAAGCATATTTCAACTCTTAAAAGCTACCTAAGTATGTCCTAGTTATACAATCTCCCAATCCTAGTTAAATGTGCTATTGACCTTAAAAGGTTTAGCCTATCATTGTAAAACATTTTCTAATTTAACCCGCCTATTGTTCCTATAAAATGTCATGTTTTTCTTAAATTTTTCGCTCTTGACTCCAGTGTTAAAATCCTGTGAAATCTTATGTAATTTGTATTGTGGTTATGTTAAATAAATGATTATATTTTAAATTTGATTTCATACACGCTCCTATTAAAGATCCAGACTTTACAATATCTTTATGGCCACTAGGGACCACAGGGATGTTCCGATTAGGCTAAAACATATATATTATTTGAGCACACGTTGAGATCTATCAACTTATATAAGTGGGGCTGCGGCGCACTGTGGAGACAAAATGGGCATTCTCCTTATCGATTGTGAATTTTCATAAGTTCTATCTTGTAATTTTTTGTTTTCATTAATTTTTCTTCATTTCCATGGCTCTCTTTAAATTAGCTATCGATTTAATTTATTTTTCAAGCCTATTATTTGCTACTACAGCTTAATTCAATACATTTTCGCGATTTGATTTCTTATCCGAATTTTTAATATTATTTCATTCTAGAAGTGAGACAGTATAATACATGTTCTTTATTAATCTATTTTTAATTGTTATTTTGCATTTTATCCATATTATCTTTACCAGCTTCAGGTGCTTTAAGTATAAATTTATTGATTATTTGAGTATCAACTCTTAGTATTAGTTATGCTTTCATTGGTGGTGATGTATCAGTTTAGCACCAGTAAATTACCCCAAAAGTCTCAGATACTTATTTCATTAAAGTCTGAACATAAGGTCTGAACTTACAAATCTTATTTAAGATTTGATCACATAAACGATCACTACTTTAGTCAGACTAGTGTAATCGCCTCATATTTAAGATTTTACTATTTAGTGCTATACTGATACATCCCCACCCTTTCATCAATTTTTATTCACTGCTTCATCTTTATTAAAAATGAGCATAGGTAAAATTTTCAGATTACTTCTTATTAAAATTGAATATTCGTTGAATACTGATCGTTTAATTATCAAAGATTATTATTTAAAACAGGTATATTGGTTATTAATAAACGAGACCTCAATTCATTGTCAACTTGTAGCGACTTTTTACTTTAATTTTTAAGATACTTTTCTGAATTTTCAATCGAGTCAGAGATTACAAACTTCGCATTGTTTGTGTCTTTAATATTAAAAAGTATTTCAATCTCAAAATTATTCTAAATAAATCTATAAAACTTATTAAAAGTAATTGAATCCAATAAAGCTCTGTCCACAGAAGAATATGAATTGAGTATATTCATAGATCCCATATAAACTATTGCGTAGTGCAGTAAAGTATACCCGGGTGCACAAAAGCTGAGATAAAGTACTTATTTATTTCTCAGAAACTATATAAGTTACAAATTTCTAATTAAGAGATATTAGTATTGAAGAATGAAATTTATAATATTTTACGTCATTTTACGGTGTCGCATTCCGCCACAATGAACTTTTCCAGGAGTGTCAGTATAGGAACGGTTAGCAACTCGATGTCGTAAGTGATAATTTACTCCATACGTTTTAAATTTCTTGATATGAATTGTTAATTCTTCGTCTGACCGACTTCTCTGCGCCAGGCTTCATGATCTTTTGTATACATTAATTACTTGATCTGGTATGTACTAATGTTAGATATCTCAAGTCCTTTGGGTTCAATTTAAGAAATCTTATTGCCTTATCTTTCATGGGAAACCAATACAATCTTTATCTGTCTATTTTTCGGCTTATTCTATCAGTATGTTCTTTACTTCTAACCGTGCTTTCATTCTGATGTCTAGGAATGAATGTTCTTTGTCAGATTCTATTATCTTGAAGTATAAGTTGTATCAAGCACCAACTAGTTTATTTTCCAATCAGAGATTAGTTTGTGCCTGAATGTTAGGCTTGACACGGTCTTGCAGTGTATTCTGTTTGAGTTATCTATTTACGATTTCAACTATTTATTTTATTTTTATTTAAGCACTGTGCATGCGTTCTTTGAAGAAATAAGCGTAAACTTCAAGATAATTTTCCAAAAAAATATTTAAAACTGTTCAGACTTATCTGGTGATTTTTATATTATTAAGGAAATTCTTTAATCATTGGACAGCAACACCCCTAAAATTTTACAAAATTCAATTTTTTCAAAATCATGGTAATTCGGGAATATTTTGAGTTGCAATCTGTTATTCTAAAAAATCACCACTGAAACTATATAATTGCATTTAACTTTAATAAGCCATTGCGCAATGTTTCAGGTCTTGCACCATTTTGAAACTTTCTCAAAATCATCCCCTAATCTTTGTTGATTTTTGAGCCAAAACTTGAAAGTAATCACTATTTCATTGATTCAACATACGCAACACTTTTGTACTATTTTACTCATTTAAGACCTGTAAATGCTTATCTTATTTTTTCAGCTAAACAGTTGTTAGCATCTTTAACACTTAACTAATGCTTAGTATTATAGTAAGTTTTACAATTGAAAAGTTTATAAATCATTTTTGTATGGATTTCTAAAATAACAATACTTGAGAAAAGGTTTGAATCACTTTAATATTTATTTTTTTCAGACAGAATCTTAATAGACACTATTGCAAGTTTAACTCATCATACATTGTATTTGATGGTCTTTCCGTGACTGTACTAATGCACTCATTTACGACCAGAGACTTCTATCTATGAGTTTGCTTCTGTGTCAGGATTTTTTGGAGCTATCAAAAAACATTTAAAAATATTAAACAATAATCTTTTTTCTAATGACCTAGCAATACAAAGTAAATAATTTTGGCATTTATACGCTATAAATAGATTAAGTAAGTAAAACTATGAATTTTTTAATCAATTGATGGTCAAAGTAATAGAAAAATTTTAGGAGCTAAGGATACTTTGAGCTATTTTCGGCCAATTTATGGTCAAATTATGCAAATTTTTGGCGATATAAATGCTAGACATCAGAGTATTTAAGGGTGGTAGAAAGAACTCAGGTTCATTCCCTCTTTTGCTATAATAAAAAAGTTATGTTCCTAATCACCACTTTTAAAGTAATTAGACCTTAATGTGTGAACCATTGGTGTGTATCATAAGTATTGTCGGAATGTTCTCAAAGTATATAGAAAGTTTGAGAACTAGTATGCGAAGGGTATATAAGTGGCGTGGGTTGCCCTTTATCCCTAACCACTGTTACAATTGACTCGCAGTTTAAGTTCCCTCAGGAAATGTCCGAAATTTCACTGTTTGTTCGGGGGTGCATTTTGTACGAGTTCGAACTCTGCTGCACGCGGCGAGGTCATCGTTAATGAATGCATCTGTCAGTGGTATCTCACGCGGTTCAAGGACAGTGACAGATCGTTGAAGGACAAGGAGCGTTCTAGAAGACCAGTTGAGTTTAACTCGGACATATTGCTCGCGTTGGTCACAGATTTTTGTGAAAAAGGCATTTTTGATTTGCCTCATAGATGGGAAGCTATTGTAGACTGTGATGACGCATATATAGTTGATTAACTGTTTTTTGTCGCAATAAATTTTCAAATATTCCGACAATGTTTATGCTACACACCTATATTATTAAATATTATAAATTTATTGTCGAATTTCACGTGATTTAATAAATAATACTATTTTATCTCAAGTACTTACTTTACTCTTACTTTTGATCGCACTCGTGAATGCACATTAAATCTGACTTAATAGACTTCAGAAACATCTATTTCTCCAGAAATTGTTTACTAATTTGACTGAATTTTATCTGAAGGATTAATGAAGAAAAAAGTTGAGTTTGTCATAAGAGTAATCGTTTCTTTTGATGGAGAAAAATATGAGAGAAGTTTAACAAAAACTTATATCTGTGATATTTTATAAAATTTGTTTTGTTGTTTAAAATTAAATCAATAGTGACCATGACTTTGCATATTTATCATAAGCGTTTTCATAAAACTTACAGTAAAATCAGTCTGACTCATTTATTGGCAATTGTTTACAAGCACCATTTCCTACATACTAACTAGTTGCCCATAACACGTTATTCTGTATACAAATCATTAGAGAATTTAAATTTTCCTCTGTAAATTCGCTATGTTCTTTAATATTATTGAGAAGTTTTTATTTTAAGATAATACTCAGAAAGTTGTCAGGATTAGAGAAAATTTTAAATTTTAAATTGAAATTCGAAAAATCTCAATAACAAATTTTCAATTTTTAACGCATTTAAAGTTGCTGTAACCAGCTCTAAAATAACAAAGCGTAGACTCTTTTAAGCTTCTTCATATCATATCTCCGCTTGAAAATTTATGACTAATTAACATTAAATTTTATAGTCAGTTATAAAAGTAAAATTACTGATAACACTAAGGATGTCGTGGAAAAAATTTCAGAGATAAGCTCAAAAATAGCTATGAATCGCGTGCTAACTTCTATAGAAAAAATGTCGCATTAATTCAATAAATATATATTTTTAAAATAAAGAGACTATGACTTATTTGTTTTAAATCTATTCATCATAGTATTGCTTAATATAAAAGTTTATAATTTAAAGTAAAGATAATTTCATTCAATAATAATGTACAAAAGTGCTTTTAATAAAGAGAAAAAGGTTTTAAAATTAGTCATATTTTTGTGTTTCATTGGTGTAATAACAACATTCAATTTATTGATGAGTAATTATAGATACAAGACTGTTAAATTTGATTATAAATACTTGATAAACAATAATATCACTAAAGCAGATCTCAGTCGAAGTGCATCTATCAATGTATCGACAGATAATTTCAAGTTAAATGATTATAAATTAAAAATCATCAAAAACTCGACAATTCAACTTTCAACTGCTAACTTAAGTTCATGTAAAATACCCCTTAATATCGACCCATTTGACAAGTCAATAAAGAATTATATTAAGAAACTTCCAAAAGTACAATATGTAAATTGAAATTCGATCAAAAGTGTGATTATTTAACTTTTATTAATTCAAATAATACACTAATGATCAACAATACAATCAGTGATGGTGTTCAGTGCTTCTATCAATTTTTAAACCGTCGAAAAAATTCTGATTACAGTATTGCTTATCTAAAATATGGTCAAATCATTCCAAAACTGGTATTTCTATGCTTAATAATGAGTTCGTGAATGTGAGCTGTTTTCGAGATAATAAGAAAATTTATAGAAACTTTCATTATGTTATACCACAAAGTAAAAAAGTTAAATCTGGTCATCAATATCGTCCATCTGTAGTCATAATAGTTATAGAATCGATGTCTAGAATTAATTTTATTCGACATATGCCTAATACCAGAAGAGAATTAGAAAAACTTCAAAATATAACTTATTTGAAAGGATTGACTAAAATTGCAGACAATTCATATCCAAATATGGTTCCATTTCTTACCGGTAATTATTTAAATATTTTTTAAGTTCTGAAGACATTTGCGACAGATTTTGTATGTGAGAAAAGTTAAAAGCTTTGAAACTGTCTAATAAAGAAAATAAAAGACAAATTTATCTAAGGGGTTTTCTATTATTACCATAGAAATAAAAGCAGTATAGATATTGCTCGAATAAACTTGTGATTTTTTAATATTTGATATCTGCCGCTTAGATAACTTCAATTATAATACAGTATCTATCCCCTAGTAGTTAAATATTGAAAAAAAATACTGGAAATACGTTTCTAATACTGAGTGACATTTATTTCTCATTGATATGAAATGCTAGTTTAATAAGACCTAAATCATACATATATTGGGTCGTTTGATAAGTCTCTAAAGTGAATCAATTAATAAGAAATTATAAGTCATAAGAAAGAAATTTGTACATTACATCACCTGTAATTACAGTTATGTATATATAAATTTTTTGTTTCATTTTTCAAATTCTATCATAACATTATAATCGATCAAAGTGAAAGAGTTTTTGTTTTGCGTTAAAAATAATAAAGAATTAGATAGTTTTCATGGTTTAAAGTCTTTTATGGACGCGAAGCTAAAGGAGACGTTGAAAAATAGTTTCCAAGACGTATTCATTGAATGGATAGAATGATGGTAACATGTATTTCGATGGATGGAATAAAGACAAGAAAAGTAGTCCTAATTAAATAAACAAACTCTGAGTAATTAATTTAATTTAAAGATTTGTCGAACGATCCAACACATTAAAACGTAATATTCCAATTGAACTTCAATAACAAAAGTTCAAGTTATCTTATCAAACAAATAATGAACTTACATTAATTGACTTTAAAAAGTAAAACATAACAATAGACAGGTCAGAAGAAAATCAGAATGTTGTTTTACTTCGAGAAAAAACTTTTAAATTCTAAATTCGTATTTAGTTATTAAATGACTTTTTTAGGAAAACGAATTGATATTAAGGAACTATCAAATGAATTTAAGGGTCCATATGATAACCTTCCTTTAATTTGGAGTAAATTCAAATCAAAAGGCTATTCAACTGCTTTTATAGAGGATAATCCGTCACTTACATTATTCAATTATTTAAGAAAAGGGTTTATTAAAGCAAAACCAACAGATTTCTACCCTCGACCGCTTTGGATACATGTGAAGAAAAATCATAAGAAAAGCAATAATTTTTGTTTGGACAATAAGATACCAATTGTGGATATTTTCTTAGATCAAGTGAAAACTTTTGTTGACAAAAGTTACGATAGGGGTGAGCCTTCATTTACTTATGCCTTTTTGATTGATATAACTCATTATAATTTTAATTCTGCACAACTTATTGATCAACATTTCGCTAATTTCTTGAGAAAAATGAGTGAAAAGTTAAAAGATATGGTTCTGATACTAATGGTATTGAATGTCTTAGAAAATAACAAGTCTAAGCTTTTAAAAGTTCTTTCGATTTAATTGATTTATCTATCGAAAGGGAGATCACGGTAACAGATATGGACCTATTCTACAAACAGATATTGGAAGAATTGAAGAAAGAATGCCTCTCTTTGCTATTCGTTTACCTCAAACACTTTACCAAAAATATCCACATTTGAAGTCATATCTAGATCAAAATAGTGAAAAACTTGTTTCATGGCTTGATTTACATCAATTATTACTTGATGTCGTTCACAGTAAGTTTTCATTTTTAACGAATTAGCTTAAAATCAAAATTTTTAGAATAACTTTTGATCCGAAAATTTTCAGATAATTACACTCCTTATAACGAAAGTCAGAAATATTATAGAAATAATGTTTATTCTCCATGGCGTCATTTGATTCCATCCAACAGATCATGTTCCGAAGCATTCATACCCGACTTGTATTGTGTTTGTGAAGAACGAAAGTCCATCAAAACAAGTTCTGATTTAGTAAAAAATGCTTCGAATGCATTCATACAACATATGAATCAAATTTTACCTTCAAATTTATGTCAAAAATTGACACTTAATTCTATTATTAAAGCACAGGTTATTAGTCATCACTTCACATAATTTGAAAAATATTTACCTATTTTTCTAATTAGGAAATAATACCAAATGAGGAAACGAATATACAGAAAATCGAAATGACAATAATTGTTAATCCATCAAAAGGTGTATTAAGAGCACAGTTAAATCGGAACAAAACTTCTAATGAATGGTCTGTTAAGGGCGGTGTGACCAGAATTAGTAGATATGGTAATGAATCACATTGTATTAAAAACGTTTACCTTAAAAAATTTTGTTTTTGTCATATCCAACTCCATTAATAATGTGATTAAGAAAGTCTTTTTACTAATCTTTGCACAATAAACCTCATGGCAATTGCCGATGCTTTGAAAATTGTTTGCCAAATTTTGATTCGACATAATTGTGGTTAAACTGAAACTTTAAAGGAACTATTTCATGAATGCGCAACATATTTTAATCTTATTTTTAGGTTCTCTCTATTTAAATTCTAAGATCTAATAAGGACTTGAGTAAAGATTGTACCATCAGAGTGGCCAGACGTTTCTGAATAGGGATGCCAGCTTTCCAGTCTCGAGACAACCAGCCTTATTCATAAATAACACTTATGTTAAGAGTGACTTTTCAAAAATTGAAAACGAACAATCTTCTACTTTGAAATTTTTTCTAGATTTAACCGATAGAGCCTTAGAGCAGTTAAGTTTCTATTGTTCAAATTTCGGATTCAAACTCAGGTTTCTTCTCATTAAGGCAATTTGGCTGTCACACTTAAGCCTCAAGTGGTGTTCGTGAATACTGCTGAATGTCTCCAAACTTAAGCGCAGGCGAAAGTTAGAGATTGAAATTTTATCTCATGGTACCTCCCTTAGATTTTGAACTTGTTTGAAATTGCTCTTAAAAATTACCTTATGGTCCCCTCTTTGGGACTTACTCCAACTTTCACTCCATCCAGTGTTGGCAACCCTACTCCTGATTTGTAAAGTCAGCTTCAGAATCAAGTGACATTAGAAAGATGTAGTATTGAGTCTCCTCTTTGATTTATTAATATTATTTGTCTTGCAATAAACCCCAGAATATGTAAGATTATATATGTTCACACTTTATACAATATGAAATTCTATATATTAATATTTATTATCTTAAATTGAGTTTCCTTATGTAAATAATATCAAAATTACTTTATTTATTCACTATCGATGAAATTCGCTCAACTATTATCGACTTAACATTATCGATTAATTTTGCTCAGTCTATACATTTCATCAAAAATATTAGTGAATTAAGCGATTTAAGAAATTCAATTATTTTAGATACTACCTAACTGTTAAAAAAATCCATCCACCATAACTCAAATAAATTTGATTTGAGCAGACCAAGAAATGTAAACCCATAAACTTTCTCAGTTAGTATAAAACTAATGGTAAGATACTTTAAATGTCATTGAGGAAAGAGTTTTTAAAATCTACTGTATAAATGTTGGTTCAACGTCATTAACGATGGCTCTGTTTTCAATATTTTAATAATTCACACGTGACCATAAAACGATGAATGATTGGAATCACAAGCTATACCGATATTACTGTAAGAACATACAATTGACTTATAAAATATCAAGTGAACTGAACGTGGACTTTTTTGGATATGAAACCTTAGTAGTTTAGTCGGAAAATCGGACTAAAAACATCGAAAACTCAGACAAAAGGTTATAACTGAATTACTAGCCCAACCAGCACTCCTTTATATCTTAGAATTAGCTGTTACAGTAAACCCTGTCTAACTTGAATATGTAATTAAGTAGTTTTCAAAGGTGAATAAAAGTTTAGCCATGCTTTTAGATTATTTTTTTAAAGTCATTAGCATGCATTTGAAGAGATCAAGTATTTTATTAATACACCTCAGATTTCTTTTGAAAATTACATATTTAGGTAGAATATGAAAAAGCAGTTGATAAAAATGGAACTTTTCACGAGCACATGTTTTAGTCTTTATCTTTTTTAATTAGTTCTTTTGAAAAAAAATTTGAAGTTTCATTTACTTTTAAAAATATTACTGATCATGTTATATTTTAATATTGAACTTCATTGTTTCAAAATAAATTCAGACCAAATCCAGAAAAACTGAAATTTTCGAACAGTTCGGAGATTTTTGGAAAAATGCGGGAACTAGAACTCTTCGAAAGATAAATTCAGCTCATTTTATTACTAATTTCATCATCAGTACTTATCTTAAAGTTTCCGAACGTTTAGAGAAATATATAAAATATCGTACTTTCGATTAATCTGTCCTCCGGCAATGAATCACTATGAATAAGGTTCCCAATTATGATCAATAGATTTTGACTGCAATCAATTAAGGCGAACGATGACAGCATTTTAAGGTTAAAAATATAAAACCAAATAATTCTTTGTTTCACATCACTACTCGATTCAGTTCTTTTTTATTATTGAGAAGATATTTTTAGTCTA
Source organism: Archegozetes longisetosus (assembly GCA_018873245.2). Classification (NCBI taxonomy): domain Eukaryota; kingdom Metazoa; phylum Arthropoda; class Arachnida; order Sarcoptiformes; family Trhypochthoniidae; genus Archegozetes; species Archegozetes longisetosus. Next base: position 5,823,900 of record JAEMBT020000009.1, on the reverse strand, counting down.
TTTCTTAAAATAAAGTTTCCAAACAATATCTTCCTCAAAATATTGTGCAAAAGAAATTTTTCTTAAACTAGAATTAAGATCAAGTCGTATTTAATTTTATGTGTATTCAAATAAATAATGTAAGTCAATAAATAACTTACATTAATTAAATTGAGGTGTATTTTGTTTGTGGCATGATTTGTTTCAAAATGATCACGAGTCAGGAACTGTGGTTGTGGCGGATCTAAGCCTGAGGAGCTGCTGAGCGTGGTTCACTTTGATTATTATTGAAGCACTTTTTTTAAACAATTAACACTCATACATAACCTTCTTTTCAATTTTAACTTTATTCAAATTTAATTATACAAAAAATGAGTTGACATTTAGGATTTTGAGTCTGACTATTGAATGCCTCTTCTTTTGAGGAACTTTCGCCATTATTAGGTTTCTTTGTACTATTTCTGAGTAAAGGGTTAATAGATTAATAATAAGGTGACCACATGTTCTTCATTGTGCAGGACAATCCTGCAAATCGGGTCTTGTGTCCTTTGTCTCGCAAAGGTATTACGCAGGACGTGTTTATCCTGCATTTCATTAAACCTTAATATTAAAAGTTTTACTCTCATCAGACTTAATCTCCAAATACTATTTCTAGTGTTATATTGGTAAAACTCTTATAAACAAATGAACGAGACAGAATGGATATTAATTTAGTTAAAGCAGAATTATGTACAAGATTTAATTTTTCAATGTCTTGTTCTAAATTTCATAACTTTGTTAAAAAATAATGCTGCATTACTTAATGCTATAAAATCAGATAAGAAATATAAGTTTAGGCATAAATAAGCAAGACGTCAATAATTTTTTAAAAACTAATGTATGAAAAATGTTTGAATATGTAAAAATTAACATTGAGTCCAAAATAAAATTTTAAAAATTTACAAGGGTGACCCTTACATTCTTGTCCTGCCTCTTCGAAAAATATATGTGGTCACCCTAGCTGGTAATTAAGTAGATTAGGAACTGACTAAAGATATTTCTAGAGAAAGTGCACAAAAGCTCAGGTTATTGAAGTTGTTAAGCGATTATAGAGCTTGAGTTGAAGGTTGAGTGATGAGGACATCTCAAAATAAACATTAAAAATATTCTTTAAGGTTCTTCCTCAAAAAATTCAAAGAACTAAGGAAAAGTTTATTCAATAGACGCCCTGGAAATTAAAGTAATCATTTCCGAAAACTTAAGAGATATTCTGCTTTAAAGTTTATATTAATCTGCTCTATAAGTTGAAAGAAGGTTTGAAAAGTTTATGCAAACTTAAAATAAAAGTTTTACAACACTTTTGCGTCTGCTCTAATAGTGCTAAAAGTATTATTCTCTCTATTGGTTAAACCTAGTAACATTGTTTTATTGCGTCACAAAAATTAAAATGACTGAAGTTAAATAAATAACTTAATAGTAATAATAGTTCAAGTGGGGGTCAATTTTTCCATTAATGACAGAGTGCCCAGGCATCCAGAAATAGAGATCTCTGTCCTGTGTCCGTGGAGATATGGTTCTTTGACATTGAGACGTCCAGGAATGGTAAATTTTCAAAATATGAAAATGAACTTTTTGTGTTTTTTTATTGGCTTTACTTTATCAAGCATTATCGAAACTGTTATGGCGATCCCTAATGAGAATGATTTCGTAGAACGAATTTTCAGTGTAATAAAGAATATCTGGACTGATGAAAGAAATCGTTTGAATGTTTGTATGGTTAAGGCTGAAAATTGCTCTAAAGTCAATTTTTCAATAATACATAATGAATTTAAAGTTTTCGCATCTCAAACTCCTAAACTATTAAAGATGATAAATCTAATGATAAATATTCAAAAATTGATTTAAGCTTCTTTAATAATTTCCCATTCAAAAGCATTAATTGTAATTTTAATTAAAGAAATAACTGTTATTTTCAAAAAAACACTTGAATTTTTGAAACTTTTCCTATAAAGTATTTAACTTTGTTCCCCTTAATCTTAAAAAATAATTAATGAACTCAAAATACATCGTAAATGACATTTCAATACTTTAATCCAAGTATTTCAGTTATACTGTCAAATAAGCTGATCGTAAGAACTAAATTTTCTTAAAAAATTTTTTTATCTATATTTACATTTCACAACATACTTTCAAACTCTACTGACTGCGTTCAAATTTCTTTATGAAATTTTGTAATTCCTTCGAAAAATGAATCTTATAACGAATAAACAGGTCTAAATTCAATTAATTTGCTTAAATGTTTCTAAGTACAACTGTTAATTGTTAAGAATCACACAAACAAGGATTTGAGTTTTCAAGCTCCGAAATGACGTTTATAAAGGTCTTTTTCTAGCACTATACTCTAAAAAATTTTTTACTCAAACGTCTTAAAAGCCATATACAACTGAGATGATTCTAAGTCTAATAAAAGATAAGCAAAAGACGTACGTATGTCTTAATCCAGCTACTTGCATGTTTGAAATACAACTTCTAGAGATATATCAAATCTTATATCTGACCCTAAGTTTGAAATAAGATGATTGTATATCTTTATCCATACAAATTTCTTACCTAAAAAATCTTTCTAAGAAATATTCTTAGAAGTTTTATTTTAGACGCACGAATTGCTGATTTTAGGAATACGTATGTCTAAAAGCCTTTTGCATATCTTTTATTAGACTTGGAACATGTCAGTTTTACGTGTTTTTTGAGTAGTACTAACGTCTTTTTATGACATATGAATAAAAAAGTTTTTAGAGTGTAACCTATTATTTAACTTTATTTTTGATTGATATGAATTGTTTCAAAATCTTTATTCTTGTGTTTACACTATATACAGATGAATGGTAGTTCTCTATTAAAAGTTTCAATTTAAATAAGCTTCTTTAGTAGATTGACCAAGTCTTGTCGAGTTCAAATCTGGGTGCTTGTCAACTTACTGTTAAACATTGTCACACTTATTTTGTGATACCGGGATTACTCAAAATATAAAATTCAAATAAAAATATAGTTTTTGCAAGCATTAGAACTTTGCAAGCTAAAATTGAACTCGTGAGGCTTTATTCTAAGGATTTAATCACTAGTTAAGGTTTTCTAACAAAAAGTCCTTTACGACTCAGAAGTTAAAGGAAATCTGAATGTACCTAACAATTTTTTATATTCTGCAGTTAAGTACTGCACTTAAGCGCAATACGAAAATGATGAAACAAATATCCAATACGACTTGCAGTTTATAACTTAGTATGTGAGCATATTTATTTATAAAATGTTTTATTAATTGATATTTTACTAAAATGATTTTACTCGTTCGATTATAAGTCAAAGGAGATAATAGCTCTGTTGTGGTAACACCAAATAAAATAAACCTCATAATACTTAAATTACCCATGTTTTGACATAAAGATTTCGTCGTAATCATATTCTCATACTCCCGTCATTGTTATCAGATATACAGCTTGTGTATAGCTTAAATTATTATAAATCTTGATAATATTATTAAAAAATACTTTGGACAATCCCTTTCGTTAAGATAGTCAGCTCTAGCTTTCTTCGAAAGTTATCACTTAATTAATAAATCTATCATAGAATTATCTTATGAGTTACGATTTAGAAATTTTTTGAGACCCTCTTTTAAAGCTCATCAAACTTTTCAGCTCACACGAGTATAAATGAAATAAGTCAGTCAAAAATTATTATCTCAGTTTATGGGTGCCACAAAAACTTTTTAATGAATGAGCTTAAATTGCCTTTCACTATCAGGTCAGCCAATAAGCTCTCAGCTTATAATCCACTGACTCACTGACTGTAACATATTAGAAGTCATAAACTTATTGACTTGTGAATATAAAATTCCAAGAATCTTTTCCAATGTCTACTTGACAAGTTTTCCATCAAGAAGTATTCTTTTCCTTTATAAATTGTTAAGAAAATTTTCGTGAAAAAATAATTTAATCGAACTCAATTGATTTATTATGTTTGAAAATGCACAAAAATTTATTGAATTGTGAAAAAAGATTACTTAACTCAGTTATTCTTCTTTGTATAGTATGCTTAATAACAATTGTTTCGATGAATGGTTTTGAATTTAATATCTATGAATTCAAATACCTGAGAAATTATACGACTCCTAAATTAGTTTCAAACCGAAGTGCATGTAAAATACCTCTAAATATCGATCCATTCGATATATCAGTGAAGAATTATACTAGGAAACTTTCAAAAAGTATAAAATGTAAATCGAAACTGAATCCAAAAATTGATTCTCTGACATATATTAATTCAAACAATACATTAATGATTAATCATACAATCGGCGATGATTTTAAGTGTTTTTATCAGTTTTTCAGGCGTCAAAAAAATTCTGACGACAAAATTGTTTATCACAAATATAGTCAAATAGACACGAAATCTGGAATTCATATGAGTGATAATGAGTTTTTGAATGTGAGCTGTTTTCGAGATAATAAGAAAATTTATAGAAACTTTCATTATGTTATACCACAAAGTAAAAAAGTTAAATCTGGTCATCAATATCGTCCATCTGTAGTCATAATAGTTATAGAATCGATGTCTAGAATTAACTTTATTCGACATATGCCTAATACCAGAAGAGAATTAGAAAAACTTCAAAATATAACTTATTTGAAAGGATTGACTAAAATTGCAGACAATTCATATCCAAATATGGTTCCGTTTCTTACCGGTAATTATAAAGAACTTGCAAACTTTATTTCAAAACGAATAAGAATTTTGTTTCATATAAATATTCAGTTATAAAAACTTTATTTGTTAGAGCATCCGAACTTGTGATGAACCGATTCAAAGCTTTTTAAAAAGAACATTCGATCGATATCATATGCATTCATTTATCATTCAATTTAATTGGGTTGCATTGTCTAAACTTTTTAAACCTTATAACTTTACACTGAGGTTCGTATTAAAGTTGAAAATCTCACGCGAAAGTAGTTGAAATCCGTATGATATTCATTTGAAAAACAAAAATTGAACTGATTAACAAAATGCAATCTCAAAAATCTCAATAATTTACTCGAAGATGTCATACTGTATCATGACCACAAAATGGAGAATTAGGTTAATATATAGGAGAAAATGCAGCATATTCTTAAAATTGAAATTTAATAGCTTTCTTAAAATTGTCTGGACAATAGGAAAATTAGCATTGAGAACAAGTTCTCTAAAAATTTCAGTTTTAACATGCCTTCTTAACTTGCTTATAAAAATGTGGCCTGTCGAATTAAAAAATCAGTTTTATATAGTGTTGGAGATAACTCGAATTTTTTGTATTTTTAATAGAAGATTATTCTCTATCTCTTTGCTCATCTACTCGAAGTTTTATAGGCAATCAACCAATTCTCATGTTTAAGCGTGGTTACTTTTAATATTATGGTTCAATTTGTTGTTGAAATCTATTTGCACTGTAGTTAAAATATAGAGGATGGATGGTCAAAATTTACTCATTTTTGAGTATCGATATTTTATTATACTTTAAAGATACAATTATTTACAATATTTTAGAATGAAGCCTATCTTCATATCTTTAAAACGATATAAAATTTATTTGTATAAATATTTTTCTCAGTGTTAACCCCTTTAAAAGCGATGCCTGCGTTAAAAAGTTTTCCAACTCCATTATAAAAACCCATTGAAATATAACATTTTTCAAAAACGCAATCTATGCGCACTTTGTTTGTGTGTCACAAGTCCACAATTCGTTGTTTTCTAATGAATTCTTCGGTTATAATTAAACTGGATTAAATATGCTTAGCAATAATAGCTGAAAAACCTGATTGCAATGAATCTTTCATGTTGTAGCAACATTTTTTGACTTAAACCCGTTGGAAAAACATTTGATGTAGTCATCTTTTTCTGGAGATATTAACACAAAGGCATGAGAATTAATACTAACAAATTATATATTGTTTTAAAACCATGATTATAAGCTTTGTTTTGATAAATAATAGATATCTATAAGATTCATAGATAAACGTTATCAATAAATAAAAATGAGTAAATCTTCACCATCCATCCCCTGTATTTATTCAATCCGATCAATATTAAAACACTGTATGCTTCATAAGAGTTGCATCTAGCAAATAAAATTTATGCTTCATTCAAGTGTGTGACTTACTAGACAGATTGGTACAGATTATGGTTTCTCCGTTTAGTAAACTTATTTCAAAACTAGTCGTATACTTTTACTCTGTCTGCTTTCGTTTAATACTCGCTCGCATTATTTCATAGCTTTTAACTTAATACTGGAAACTTTTAGACTTCCTTATGTGAGACTCTCAAATTAATCTAATCAAACAAATCATAAATGAGTTCTGATGAGAGTAAGGAAAATTCCATTCTATAGCTACATCTATCATTGATTTATTTGTTTAAACGTCATAAACGACTTGTCACTAATGGAATTATTCTCATTATATATTATTTTGATCATTCCGAAGAATAAATTTTATAGTAAAACATCAGCCTTTTATAAAGGAAAGCTGTAAGCCCTTTAATTTTTCCTAATAAAGTTATAATTTTTAAAGATAAACACAACAACTTTACATAAATTATAATTTTAATTACAAGCAAAATATCTAAAACAAATAGAAATTCAAACAAAACTATCACAAATCAGGTTATAGAAAGTTCAAATAAGTTCAAAATTTGTTTTCTTTATCAATGATTAGAACTATAACTAAAAAGGGAAGAGTCTCACCACTAAGATTCCAATTTTGAATAAATTTTATCAGATAAATAATATGTCGTATGACGCTCAGAAATGGTATTCAAAAATGCTAACCGTCATTTCTCTACAAGTTATGATTATTCAAAATTGTATATTAAAAATTACTATATATAAATGATTACTTCATTTTTACTTATTCAACTTTGGAGGCTTTTTAAGCTAAGCATAAAACTTGCAAGAGTGCCTCTTTTGCATTTATATATAGATATTATGTTCGATTTTCTCTACTATACATTATTCAGAAAGTCTCATTTAGTTATTAAATGATTTTCTTAGGAAAACGGGTAGGTTTTAAGGAACTGCCAAATGAATGGAGTGGTCCTTATGATAATTACCCATTAATTTGGAATAAATTCAAGTCACAAGGATATTCAACTGCTTTTATAGAGGATAATCCGTCACTTACATTATTCAATTATCTAAGAAAAGGATTTATTAAAGCAAAACCAACAGATTTCTACCCTCGACCGCTTTGGATACATGTGAAGAAAAATCATAAGAAAAGCAATAATTTTGTTTGGACAATAAGATACCAATTGTGGATATTTTCTTAGATCAAGTGAAAACTTTTGTTGACGTAAATTATTATCAATTTCAACCATCATTTGCTTACTCCTTTTTAATCGACATAACTCACAATGATTTCTGCACAACTCATTGATCAGCATTTTGCTGATTTCTTAAGGAAAATGAGTAAAAAGCTTAAAGATATGCTTTTTGTATTGATGGTATTTTAATCAACTCATTAGTTCTAAGGATATTCTCTATCAATTTCTCTTAATTTCTGTCCAAAGGGAGATCACGGTAACAGATTTGGACCTATTCTAAAAAAGATATTGGAAGAATCGAAGAAAGAATGCCTCTCTTTGCTATTCGTTTACCTCAAACACTTCATCAAAAATATCCACATTTGAAGTCATATCTAGATCAAAATAGTGAAAAACTTGTTTCATGGCTTGATTTACATCAATTATTACTTGATGTCGTTCACAGTAAGTTTTCATTTTTAACAAACTAGCTTAAAATCAAAATTTTTAGAATAACTTTTGATCCGAAAATTTTCAGATAATTACACTCCTTATAACGAAAGTCAGAAATATTATAGAAATAATGTTTATTCTCCATGGCGTCATTTGATTCCATCCAACAGATCATGTTCCGAAGCATTCATACCCGACTTGTATTGTGTTTGTGAAGAACGAAAGTCCATCAAAACAAGTTCTGATTCAGTAAAAAATGCTTCGATAGCATTCATACAACATATGAATCAAATTTTACCTTCAAATTTATGTCAAAAATTGACACTTAATTCTATTATTAAAGCACAGGTTATTAGTTATCACTTCACACAATTTGAAAAATATTTACCTATTCTTCTAATTAGGAAATAATACCAAATGAGGAAACGAATATACAGAAAATCGAAATGACAATAATTGTTAATCCATCAAAAGGTGTATTAAGACCAAAGTTATATCGGAACAAAACTTCTAATGAATGGTCTGTTAAGGGTGGTGTGACCAGAATTAGTAGATATGGTAATGAATCACATTGTATTAAAAACGTTTACCTTAAAAAATTTTGTTTTTGTCATATTCAACTCCATTAATAATGTGATCAAGAAAGTCTTTTTATTAATAATCTTTGCACAACAAACCCCATGGAGGCTACTAGTGCTTTGTATAGTAATAAATTGGTTTTTGATAACGAAAATTTCTCAAAATAGCTTTTGTTAATATCAAAACTTAGCTTTATAGTTGATTGAATATGAGTTTAATTTTTTTCTGAAATAAATTGCAACCATTGCTTGGATAATCAAATAATATCTATATTGTGAAAAATTACTTGATTGTATTTCTCTGTTACACCAAAAATTGATTTAATTTTTAAATATATATTGAACCAGTTTTATCATTACTATTATTTGGCTCATTATAATTGAGCGTTTTATAGAGTTTTGCTTTTATTAGAAAATTCTGAACTGAATTGTATTTAATTATTACCATTATTAAACAAATCTATAATTTTATATTCAATTAGTGTTATCGAAGTAGTTAAACTAATGATTTACAGATTTACTAATTAGTATAAAATTAATGACAAAAATATAATTATGAAGGCTAAAATGATACAAAAATGAGTTTAATTTCCTAGTCAATTTTCTGTTATTCATATCTTTTACATTAGATGTGACGACAAGATAATCATTGATTTGCTGAATAAGCTATATCTTCATCATATATACAAGGGGTACTAGTTAAGTTTTGAGAATATGATATTTAGATTAGTTGTAATGAACTCCAAGTTTATAATTATTAAATATAGCATAATATGGGCTTACATAATAAGCATTGTTGATATAGCCTTGAAAATTTAGGAAATACTTAAAGTTCAAACAGAACTACTTTGCACTTTTGCTATTATAATGGCTGAGCTAACAAGACGTGATTTCGTGTTATAATATTGCATTTTAAAAGTCCTATGAGAGCTGGTTCAAATGTAAAAGTGTATAGAAAACCAGAAAGAGTACTTCGGAAAAAATTCTTAATATAATGTATTTAACTCTTGAATTAATTGCTTATTCTCAAAACTTAACTAGTACCCCTTGTATATATCAGGGGTTGCGTTAAGTATCCAGACTATCATATCTTTGAAAATATTTAATGGAACTAAAATTTAAACAAATGATTAGTGACTATATCCGTCCCCAGTCTGCTTCACCAGCGCCCACCTCAGTGGGAGGCGTCCAATGCCAGTGGTGGAACCATTCAGATTTATTTCATCTATAACTTCCTTATAAATCATTTCAAGTTCAATCGGAGTATTGAATCTTTTATCTTTATTGGGCCTCTTTATTCTATAAATGCCATCGTAATCGCACGGCTTCAAATCAGGGCTATAAGGCGGGTGTTTCAATTCCTCCCATCGATGTCACAAAAAATTCTTCAATTTTCGAATGTCTATGGGGTCTTACGTTGTCATGGAGTATTATTGGTCTATGAATCCGTAGTCTTTTTATCGCTGGGAGTATTACTTGATTCAAAAAATCAAGATAAATTTCAAAATTGACATTTGTATTTCTCGCTAAAATTGTGCAACCCAACACCCGATTTTTTATGAAAGGCCACTATCATCATCTGCTTCCAATCTTGTATTGTTGCTCTTACTTTTGTAGGCCTGGGATACAAATTACGAGCGCTAGCATTATTCGAAATTTATGATTTTTCAAATCGATATTCTTACGATGATTCTTCAGGGAGGCGATATTGGCGAGATCCCAGTAATCTTTACGGTAATAGTAATTGAGTCATGTCTCATCAATAGCTATAATTTTATCCAGCATTTCATGGTCACTGTTGTATCTTTTAAGGTATCCAGAGCAACACATTATTTTTATGTTTTGATTTAATCGATAAGTTCAAACCCTGAATCGAAACTAAGAGATAAGATATTTCAAAAAGTTTGAAAGAATCATAGTCATGTCTCGGCTATAGTTTAAAATTAAGTTCTGCTTATGATTGAAAATTTTTTAAGTCCTTTAGAAAAGAGTTTCTACTTTCGTACTTCTTTTTGACAAGCTTTCAAAAATGTTTAAGTTTATATAAGCATAGTAGATGCTATACTTGAATTAATCTATAACTTTCTTTGGGAAAATGAGTTTTTTCATATTATGTTGCAGTAAATTTTTAGTAAATATTAATATATAAGATATTTTTAGTTAGTAATAAAAGGAAAATCACCCAAAACTATCTATAAATTTATTTTTCTTTTATTTTCCAGCCTTAAATATTGAATCGTGATTTGCATATCTTAATAGATGGAAGTTTCAAAATTTACGTCCAATTTAAGACAAAAAACATCGACGCGTACGATTTTGATTAAAAGTGTATTAATTTAAATATTAGTAAATCCATAGCATTAAAAATTCAAGGTTACATTTGCTTTCGTTAGAAAGATAAGAAGTTATGTTTAAAGAGTTTAAGTTTTTAAGATCCAAAATCAATAACGGAGTAGTGAAAATATTTTTCAAAAAGTCTAATACAAACTCATGCTTAAACAGAAATGATTGACTTAAGTTATTTTCCATTAATGCTAGCGATTATAATTCCAACTAAAGGCATAATTACGTATGTTATTTTCAAGTTGATAATTGTTGAAGTAAAACATATTCATATTTTGTCAGGTATATAATAGCCGTATATTATAAACACGTGAATCCTCTCATACCATATATTTCTTACACTGGAATTCATGAACCAGAAGCTGGATATTTCTCATTATTCTTCTCTTTTGAAGCAATACTATGTAAGTTTTTCTAAAAAATATTCCGATAGATATGAATATTCATCTATTAATAAGAATTTCCGTTTACTGAAAGTCGGAATAACAGGTTGGATACGCTTTCAGCAAATTGAATTTATTTGCAATTATTATATGAAGCTAGATAATAATGATGTCTCAACTGAAAATATCACTCAAATTCTGCACTTAAATAGTTACTCGTTTATCTCAGTTATAATTTTAACATTATCACTACCAATTACGGGATCTTTTCGAGCATCAGGGAATGCGAAGCTTCATATGATTGGAACCATAATGGTGTTCCTGTTTGGCCTTATATTTCAAGTTTTACAAATAAGAATTTCATATCTATTGATACCAGATGTGAATTCCTTAGCTGTAGCAAAGATAAGATGTATCACTACTATTATAGCTATATTTTGTTTATTTCTTATGATTATATTCGCCATTTGGGATTCAGTTAAATCAGGTGTTCCCATTAAGAATATTCTTTCAGAAGAACGATTGATGCGCATAAATCTTAATGGAAGCCATGTTCAGCATTCTTTGAGTGCTCTTTTTCAGTGTATTGGGATCTTCTCCTTAGGCCCATTTTATGCTACTTTTATTCCTGAGTTCAAGAACATTGTTTTGAACGATGGAAAAATTGAATTTAAGTTTATATCATACACTAGTGAACTCGACAACATTAATGTATAGTTTAATTTTTATCATTCTGTGATAATTTCTGTATGAAAAAAAATTTAATGCAAAAAATATGGATAATTGTAAAAATATTGTCAATAGAAATTTCATTCAGTTTTCAGGAATGCCTTGATATGATGCGCTGTATGCAGTAACGACTTATAGCCTTATGCGCAGAAATGAGAAAATTGCGTTTAAAGTAGTGCAACTTTCAAATACATTTCAATCATTTATTTTGAACAAGAAAATATTTAAATATCAAATTAATATAAAAATAATTTAAGTAAATTAACGAAAGAACATTATTTTATCATTCATTTATCTAAATCTGATTCTTCGGAGTAACATTTAGTTGTATATTTAGTTAATTTGAAATTAGATAAATATTCAGAGTATAATGTTCCATTAACAGACTTCAAATATGGTAACAACGAATATAAATTTTTAATTTTAGCAGCACTAATATTAGATTTCTCGGCTTTAACTAAATTATTCAGCCAATTATTAACGTTTTCTAATAATTCATTATTTTTAATAAGCTGGACTTTATTAGGGTTAAAATCGTAAGATCTAGAAAAACTAATTTCCCCATTAGAAAGTAGTCAATTCTGAAAATATTTGAGATTTTGATTGATTTTCTTTGTTTATTATTTCTGACAAACATTTTCAAAATCTAAAACATCAGTTTTAACTAGCTTAAGCTTTCTCTTACTCTCCAAGATTTTTAAGCAATCATTCGGTACTACAAAAATTGCTTTTCTTTTAAACTCTTTCCCCATTGAAGCAAAGTTGGAGTCACAAATATTATATGAATGACCTCTAACTGGAAAAATATGAATAATTTTTATTTGTAAAAGTATTCCTAAATATAAAGTTTATCGAATTACTGTTTAATTTCGGTTTTGTGGACAACATAAATCACTAAATAAACAAATATTTTCGATTTCATCGATATTAACATCGTTGCATAAAATTAAATAATAATTGGGTAAGACTATAGCAAATGGGCACAGCTTCACCCAGCGACCCAACCAACACGATATATTGTGAAATATGAAAAATATAGTGCTTTAGTTTCTATAATTGTTTAGTTAGTCATCTTAAGAGATTAACCTTAATCTATAGTAAAGTAGTTTGGTAGTAAAATAGAAAGTGTAGTTTACAACTTTCATTTGTAATGAAGAAGTGATCTTTGAGATCACAGTACAAGATCATTTTCCACTTGAGTGATAAATATTGGTATAAGTACTATTTACCTAAATTACAGAAAAACACAAATATTTTCTTGTTTTCAGATAAAATAACTATTGTGAGAACCAAAAACTATAAAAGGCAAGAGAAGTTGTGTAACGAGAGACAGATAAAACATAAACCCTTAACTGTTAACTGTTATTAAGTGTACATCAAAAGTTATAATAAAATAATTATTAAGAAATAGAACTCTTTTATTTGAAGTATATATTTATATCATATTTATAATAGAGTACGAAAAGGTGAGTATCAAACAATTTACTTTAAAAAGTAAAGCATACTCTATCGAGTCCAACCTGACCCTTAGATAGAGAATTAGGTAAAAGTAAATTGAAATCTCACATTGAGGTCCCTGATTTCAATTTACTCATTCCTAGACAGACACACACACACATTACATGAGAAACTATATCGATCCCAAGTCACAAAAATAAACATGACAATATATATTTATATATATCGTTGGACTCAGCTAGTCGAGCTTAAGATTTATACACCACTTGACCCTGTGACCTGATATATATATACGCGCGCGGTGGGGGGATATTTGGCGGTGTTTTAAACATACTTTTACATTTAATTTAAATGAAAATGAAAATAAAATGAGCAATACACATTTAAATGAGAATGTAAGTACAGTCAAGCTTATTATCACCTAGACTCTCTTAGTCATACCAAATTATTATCGCGTACTTTCGCCTATCTCTACCTCACCGCAACTCAAATCAGCTTACCTAACCTAGCCTAACCTAATATAACTTAATATAAACTAATACACTATTATACAGTCAACTCAAATCTTTCTTGGGGAAATCCTTATAACTTTTGATTTTCTTGGCCGATTTGAAAAATTTCAAAAGTAGCTTGTTCTCTGAAAATGCTAATTTCTAGAAATATCAAATAACCTTGGAAAATTCAAAAAGGTAATTGCACAAACTCATTCCAAAATCGGACATCAAATTTCCAATAGAAAACATATGAAAGTTTGAAAAACAGATTTTATTCAAATATTCAACTATTCATAAAATTTAACCTGATAATTGTACAGAGACAACTTAAAAAATTACTTGGGTTTTAACAAAATTTCAGAGATTTTCGAATTTTGATTATCAAAATGAATACAATATTGAACGTTATTTTTGTCAATTCCATTAAACCGTTTTATTCAAATTTATTTAAATTTAATTGATTTCATTTGAATTGAATTCACTTCAAAAATTGTATTTACAACTGAAGAACGAGAGTTAAAATTTCGACAATTTATTAAATTGAGAGCAAAAGGAACGCCAAAATCAGTGATTTTGAGAAGTGTTGGTAAGAAACCTGATAATAGAATTTTGTTGAATAAATTTTAAGTTTTAAGGGATAAATGTAAATGGACATTTAAAGAGTGGCGTCGTATCAATGATGAAGAGCTGTTCCTCAATGTCTCACGGGCGAGAGGATAAAATGCCAAAAAGACTACTGAAGATGATCAGTTGCTCAGAACTGTCGCACTTCAGAACCAGTGGTCAAAGACTCAAGATTTGAGAGAAATTCCCGAAATTAGGAATAATGAGAGATACTTTTCGCTTTGATATAATATTCTTAGGAATCGCCTTAAAGATCTCAGTAAAATTTTAATGAAAATTTTAATAGGTTTTAAAAGCTTCTTTCGTATAGGAGTTAGAGGAAGAGTCGCCGCCATAAAGGAGAGGTTGAGAGAACGACACATTGAGGGGACGGCTTATATACTTAAATCAATTAATTGATTGGAATTTGATTGAATGGTCGAGAGTCATATTCATCGATGAATTCAGAACAAGTCCTAGAGATAGGGGTGGAATCAGGGTCTGGCGTGTAAATAGCACTCGCTATGATGAGCGAAAGATTGCCCTCATACAGAATACTGAACGATACGGAGTATCAATTATTCTCAGGTAATTTTTTAAATATTTAAAATGAAATTCGCCTAACCTTTTTTGATAGTTTCAGTTTTCATGGTATCGGCCCTATTAAACGAATCAGTTGTTTGGATAGAGTTTCATACACTGAGTGTTTGGAAGAACTAATGGATTACGTCGACCGTCACTACGATGATGGAAATGTTTTCTTTTGCACCACAATCATCGGGTGCATACATCAAATTGTGTCAAACATTGAATTCGGGATAATATCGGAAATCCTGAGGACTTTTTCATTCCTCATCCGAGGTAAATTCAAATTTGAAATTTTGAATTTTAATTTCTTTTTCAATCTCACTAGATTTGAATCTTGATGAGAATGTCGGCGCTATGATAAAGGACTACGTTAGGTCGATGCGCCCTATCATAAACTCTGAGGAAGAGTTATGGAATGCTCTCGAATTGGCTTATCAAAGGCTTTCAAATGACAAGTGCTATTTTATTGAATTAGTCTAATCAATGCCTAGACGCCTGCAGACGGTCATTGACGCTGAGGGCAGACACACAAGATATTGAAAGTGTATTAAATATTTGAAAAAAACTGTTTTTTAAACTTGCATATTTTTTCTATTGAAAATTTGATGTCCGATTTTGGAATGAGTTTGTGCAATTACCTTTTTGAAATTTCCAAGATTATTTGATATTATTAGAAATTAGCATTTTCAAGGAACAAGATACTTTTGAAATTTTTCAAATCGGACAAGAAAATCAAAAGTTATAAGGATTTTCCGAGAAAGATTTGATTTGAATTGACTGTATAACAAGTGTAACCTAATATGGAAAGTTAGGTTGCTAATTATAACGTCATATATTCACGTGACTAGATCAAGTGGGGCATCGATCTTCTCAGCCCGTCAAACTGAATCTAGCGATACTCCATATACTGAGGTCAGATTATCGGTATTCGGTCCTTAGGACTAAGCGCCCTAGGTCACGTGACATGGCCTTGATCAGGTCAAGTATGATATCAATCTTCTTGGTTCGCTTAGCTGAGTCCAACGATATATATATATCATGTGGGTCAGATCTGTGGGTTGAACTGTGCTCATTTGCTATAGTCGAACCAACATTTCTTTTATGAAAATGAAAATCAGCTAAATATAAATATAAAACTCTTTTAAAATATCGAATACTGTTATTGATTTTAGATAAAACTCTATTAGAGCTGTAGTTGAATTCTAAGCATAAATTTTTAATGTCACCAATTAATTTACCTCTAAATTCTCTATAAAGAGAAATTTTTATCTCATGATTTCTATTTTCTTCTAAGTCTTTGTCAGATCTATTTTCCTTATTCTCAAATTTAACACAATAGTCACACCTATCTATTCTTGGAGTACGAAACTCATAATTACAATATTTCTTTAAATATTTATGAAATGTTTTGTGACTAAATGCTAGTCTAATTTTATATTCCTCTTCATAAAAGCAAAGTTCGTGAAGTTTTTTAAATTAAGCTCTGAATCGTCAAAATATCGTCATTTAGATCTTTAATTATTATAGTGCAATATTTTACTTGGAATTAGGGTAAGAAAAAGTTTAAGTGATTCCCAAGTACTTTAATTTAATTAACATTCGGTTGTAAACCTCTCTTATCAATCAAAACTGTTTGACTCAATAACTTATTTTGTATTGTATTAATTCTGCGTTCTGAAATTTGATATAGGTTTATTAGAAATTGTTTACAAACCTGAGATTTTTGCCCATTATAATCGAAATAATATTTCCATAAAAGTTTCTCTCTTTTAAGCTATGATTTGATTTAGTCTTTGATTGAGTTTTCATCAAAAGACCAGGAAGTTTTATCGATTGCTTTTCCCAATCGCATAATGAATAGTAACTAATTATAAATTAAAATGAATTTTGTAAAGTATATAATGACAAAAAATGAATGAATATTCAAAACCTGTTGAATCCATTGAATTGTTCTGATTCAGAAATCTTTTGAAAGCACACTTTAAGACAACACTTCAAAACTTCCTTAAATTCTTTTGAATCGATCTCACCCCCTTTAAATTCGTGTATTTATTTCCCTGTAATTTAGTTACTAACTCAATTATTTGGCTAAAATATAAATTTTCTATAATTTACTGAATTTCTTAATATTTTTCTCATTATTTGCCATAAGATTGGACGTGGTGTACGTTACTTTCCATTTTCTTTAGACTTTTGAATCAATTCATTATTAATCAAGTCTATAGACGTTCGTTTATTTATAACACAATTAGTGATATTTTTCAATTTATTTTTCAATAAATCTAACATTATTATATGTAAAAAATCAAAACAAATAAACGTAACAAAAAAAATAAAGTTTTATTTCAAAAGCTTGTAAATAATTGACTCACATTTAACATCTCAGTTATATGGCTTTCGTTATATCTACATATCAAGGTTGAAATTTTTATGTACACTTTATTTGGTTTGAAGCTTTGACAAAACATTTACAAGTTTTAGTAAAACAAATTCATTTTCTTAATAAAAGTTCAGCAAAAATGTTGAACAAAAGTTTGGTTTTATCATTATTTCTATTTAAAATCATTATCAGTGTAAAAACTAATGATATAAGTGTTGAAATTAAGAATGCAAAAATTAATTGCAAGAAAGAAGCAGTTGATGGCAAAGATGTTAACGTCTTTTTAGATATTCCTTATGCAGAGCAACCGATTGGGGACTTAAGCTTCAAAAAGCCTTTACCTGTAAAACAATGGTCACATCCGATCGATGCCTACGATTGGCAGAACTCTTGCCGTCAAAAAGCATTAACGGAACAATTTTCGCTCAATAAAAATCATAGCGAAGACTGTCTTTATTTGAATATCTGGTCACCACTTATTAGTGGTTCGAATGAAAACTTGAAGCCTGTAATGTTTGGATTCATGGTGGGGCTTTTCTTTGGGGATCTTCAAGTAAGCGGCACTATGTGGGAGAAGTTCTTTCGACTAAAGGAGATGTAGTTGTGGTTACAATCAATTACAGATATAAATTTTAATTATTCACAAATAGAGTCAAATTCCATTATAAAAACCCAAGTTTACTTATGCTTGATACAATGAACTAAATTATTCATGACCATTGAATGTGTTATTAGGAGCTTTTCCTTTTAAAATGACTTGTGAGTGGATAGATTTAATATTGTTGATAGGACCACTAAACATCGCCCAATGATGCTATGGTTAATACTCATTTTCTTAATCAGTACTGAGAAAAACTCAAGCATAAAACTTCAGCCCCGGATACGACTCATCTTGAAGGTTATATCCACTAGTTAACTTTTCCTGTTGAATTCATATGTTCAAATTTCTATATAGATTTCACATATACAGTAGAGCTCAGAAATATAAACCCCCTTCCTGTTTTCATCACTTATTATAAGAACTTCAAATAATTAAATAAAAATTATGAATGAAAGAACTTCATTAGATTTAATTCATTTATCTTTTGTAGATATATACTTTGGTCAGGTATATCTTAAAATGAAATTGATATGAGCTCTCGAATATGTTAGCAATGGACAAAAGTTTATACCCCATAAGCTCTTTAGATTAACTTAACTTAAAATTCTTCGATTGAAACAAGAAATAATTTATCATATGCTTATCTCATCGTTTATTAAGTGCTTTAAAGCACTACAAAACTGAGTAGTAAAGTCTTAAGGATAATTTTATCACGATTAAGATATTTGTTATTTGTATAGTAAATGAATGTTTTTTGAGATATTTTAATTTTGCAACTATTTTTTGTAGATAATTTGTCTACTTATGTTCTTTTACACAATATCTACTGGAACCACATCTTTAATTTTAATACATAACGGATTAATCATACCTTCTCTGCCTTTAGCTGTAGATCATGTACATTTTTTATGGTTTATATTTTTGGGCAAAAATATGATCAATACTGTTACATAATTAAGCTTTCACTTCATTGTTAAAAGTGACAGCCTTATGTGTATCTACTGATGAGATTTCATGTTTATAACTCAATTCAAACATACTTTTCTATTAGCATTATGTAACAATTATACTTTAATCCTTTGACCTATTTCGACTGTAGGCATATGGTCATTTGTTTTTTGTGGAAACTTCTACATTAGACTTAGTGGCCACTTTATTACTAATTTTAGTAAAAGTTACAAATCGAGTCTATTTGTATATCCTGATTAATTATTTAATTATTTCTAATCAATGCGATAAACGCGATTTTAATGTAAAATATTTTGTTATAAAATTGACTTCATAATTGTTTTAACGCAATTAGTATCAATCTATACCCGATCAATATATATTTATAATCTACAAAAAAAAGAATTAAATCTGGTAAGATTTTCTTTTCAAGAATATTTTACGGGTCTATCAGATAGTAATGATTTTGATCTTTTGAGAAGAACTATTGGTGCATTCGGTGACTATATAATCGCTTGTCCAACTATTCAATTCGCTAAGACTTTGTTTAGTAATGATAGAGTAAAAAGTAATGTCTATCAATCCTATCATAACAATAAATTAGGGGAAGAAAAGTTATTTTGTTCGAAATGGATGGGTGTTTGTCATGCAAATGATATCTGGCCCGTTTTTGGTATACCTTTTAGAGAAGTTGATAGACATCTTGATAGGGAAAGAGAAATTTCTGACCAAATGATTGAGTTTTTCACACATTTTGCTAAAACTGGGTTTGTGTTAATTTACATGTTTTAAGTTATAATTTTTTTATGAAAGTTAATACCAGGTTTTTAATATTGCTTTTTGTTTGCAGATACCCTTCACCACAGAACGGTGTTGTTTGGCCAAAATATTACATAATTAATAACAATGTGATAGCCCCTTATTATGAAATAACTAATGAACCAAAACAAAACACTAATTTTGGGAACGGACTTAAATTAAATGAGTGCGATTTGTTATGGAAAAAATACTTGGATCAGTTGTAAATAGTTCGTACGCAGCAAAAATAATTAAATCGCTCGAAGTTAATCAAATATAAATTTAAATTTACGGTATAGTAATTGATATTAAATTTTGTTTTGAAATGAGATCAATTTTTATCTATCAGTTTGTTTCTTCTGTTAACTCAAATAATATTATAAATTCTTATTAATCTATTAATAAAATTGAATTTAAGTTTATGTCATACACTAATGAACTCTACAGCATTCAAGTATGGTTTAATTTTTATTATTCTGTGATAATTTTTGTATGAAAAAAATTTAATTTAAAAAATACAGATAACTGTAAAAATACTTTCAATAGAAATTTCATTCAGTTTTCAGAAGTATGTGAATAAGCAATGTATTTGTATTTAGGTCAATGTCTCAATATTTGTCTGCTTTATTATCTTGCCCTCAGGAGAAAAGTTTAACTTAATCCCAGACGTTAATATATTAATCTCATCACAGTCAGGTTCATGGGCTCAAATTGCATGAGGAGTGCTTTTATTAGTCTTTGAAAATACACTAACTAATTTATATCCTTAATGAGACAAAGATTTTATCATCGTTTCAAACAATAAAACTTCAATGATGAACTAAACGCTAAAAAATTTAATACTATTATAACAATTTTTCGAAATTATACAGATTCAAAAAAATTAAATGTAAATGTAGAACTCGTGAAGTTTTCAAAAATCAAGAGATTAATGATTAATATAACTATTGTATATGTAAGATTAACAACATATCCAATTCGTACATTTGTGTTAGATATGCTCCAACCGCGCAACATAACTGATCTCAAAGAATCAATTGAATGTGTCAACGGATTCCAGTAAAATATATGGCTCAATCGCGAAGGTATAGCTTCTAGTGGCCAGAATGCACCTGAAGATATCCATAACAGGAATACTATTGCAATAATTGATGCCTAATTCAAAAATAAATTTTTAATAATATGATTTCAATACTAATTGCAAGCTTGAAAATAAATTTCATACAGAAGCCAAGAACTCGTCTGAAACAATAAGTGATATCAAAAGTCCAAAACTCATTCCTTGCAAACCTTGCGATACTAAACATCCAAAAACGTCTACCACTGAACCTTTCAATGGTTTTTCAAATAAAAAGAACATAACAAACATTGAAAGTGATACTTGAGATATGATCGCGAAAAATAATAAAATTATATGAGAGAATAAGATTTCGATTGGTTTAACACCAGCTGCAAGAGTTCTCTCTAAATGTCCATCTTTCCGCTCAAGTAATATCACAAAAGTTGCAGAAACTAAAGGCAAGGCGTGATGAATACATAGCATAATTCCGGGAGATATATATTCATTATAAGTTAGGTTTCTTCTCCCATAAATAGGTTGCTCGACATTCACAGGAAGTGAAAATATCAACGGATTATAACCTAATGATGAGCTGTAATTATGTAAAAAGCTTCGATAGGTTTCTAACAGATACCTATGAATATGAGTTCCAACTATAGAGTTAGACATATCTGCATAAAGTTTAATTTTACTGAATTCCAGTTCTTTATCAGTCAAGTTATTAGGTCTTAAAAGTCTATTTTTAAAACTATAAGAAAAATTTTGTGCGAATGATACCGCAAACCAGTTTTTGCCTTTAATTACCGAATCAATGGCTGATTCTTGCATTGAGTATTGGTTTGTATGGATCAGTTTTGTATCGATTCTATCGATAAATAATTTGGAAAGTTTTGGATTTGATTCTGCGCTATATATAGCTATCGGAAGGTTTGACGGGTTTTCTCCGAAAGTTAGTTCGAATGAAATAATTTGCATTATAGGCAAGAGATGGAAAATAATTAATATGAGAAGATTTCGTTTAACTCTTATATAATTTTTCCTTAACAAGGCACTCATGTGATCATAATCTATGAAATTTTGGCCTTTTGGTGATTCAATTTGTTTTGCAATGAAAGGGTCTTCAAGCTTTGAGACTTCTACAGAGTTAAACATTTTTATTGTCAGTCTGTGAACTCTTTTCTTTTGAATTCTTTGTTGACAAAGCTTGAGAAAAACTTCCTCCAATGTTAAGCACTTATGGTTGACTAACAGTTCAATAGGTTTTGCTTGAGCCAATAATATTCCTGATTCCATGAAAGCAACTTTTGATGCAGTTTTCGCTTCTTCGATATAATGTGTGGTTATTACAACTGTTATACCTTTCAAGGAAAGAGTTCATATTATAAGAAATTTTTATTTTAATGTCAGTTAATATCATACCATTTTTAATGCATATATTGTCTAAGTAATCCCAAATTCGATGCCTAAGAAGTGAATCGACACCAACTGTTGGCTCATCCAGAATAAGAAGCCTTGGTCTGTGAATCATTGTCACAGCTATTGATACCAGTCTTTCCTGTCCACCACTCAACTGACTTATTCTTCTATCCTTTTCGGGAAGACTTAGTAATTGAATTAAATGTGTAATTCTATCATTAATAGAATCAATGTTAATGTGATGTAATTTTCCGAAATAATGTAAAATTTCCTCGATTGTGAACTCGTTAAATAATGCGATTTCTTGAGGCATATATCCGACTTCATATTGATTACTACCAGGTTCTCTACCAAAAATCCTAATAGAACCAGATTTAGGTTTTAATCTTCCCAACATTAATCGCAAAAGAGTTGTTTTGCCACAACCGTTAGAGCCTAAGATCGCATATATATCTCCTTAAATAAAAAATCAAAATCTTATTCAAGCTATAAAAATTTATCTATAGATATAAAATTTCTGATAAAAGCTAAGAAATCTCAATGAAGACATACCTTCAGGTATTTGAATACTTATATTTTTAAGTGTTCTAACGTTGTTTTTATACTCAAAAACCAGTTGTTGCACATTCACTGCTATTTCTGAGTTAGTATTTTTCCTCTCTATATTATTCAAATCATTCAAAGTATAGTCCAAGTAAATGGAAGATTGACAATTCATTTTACCCATTTAATTGTTAGGGATTATAGGTTTTTCATTTAGAATGAAGTGACTTCAACTATATTGTAGTCTCAGACAAGTATAGTTTAGTCAAGCACAAAATAAAATATGTGAAGTCCAAAAGTTAATCATAGCTTTTAAATAAGTAGGTTAATATAGATTTTATTGCAGACTGCTGATTTCAAGGCAATCATTTCATGAAGCTTTATACAAACAAGTTTTTAAAACTTTTACAACTTAAAATAGCTTTGTTCATGACCTTAGTTTTTTAAGATTTTATGAAAACCATCAATCTAAATGTGTCGTAAAACTTTATACAAAATATAAAGTATTATTTGCTTTATTTTGAAATAATTCAAAGAATTAGTAAATAAAATTCGTTTTTTATAGAAACTAAAAAATCTTATGGTTTATTTAAGAATGAAGACAAATCTCAATAATTTATTCAATTCTATTTGAATTTAATAGTTTAGGTTGGATTTATAAATTGCAATATTTAAAATCTGTTATTTTTATAAATCTGACTTCAGGTTGACAAAGAACTGAAAATGAGAATGAATTCAATATAGCTCTTTTAATTATTTTTACACTACTGTCCAATTGAATGCCGAAAATTAGATAAAAGTTTTGCTTTTAGGGTTTTGTTACAAAAATATATGAAAAAATGTTTGAAAAAACATGAATTAAATCAAATTAAATCATTGAACCAGAACATAAGATTAAAACATTTGTTAATTATATAGTTTCTCAGGGAAGACTGATAGTAGAAGTAAAGTTATGAGATTATATGACTAAAAAATGAACAAAATATTTGAGCCTAACATAAATTGATATCTAAACCCTTAAGATCATTTTGTCAATCACTCTGACCACAAGTCCGGCAAATATTAGTAGAATTTATTTCTTAGAAAACAGATTTTTCAATGAGCTTCAATTTACTTTGTGACACTTTTGACACTTTGCTGAAAATTTATTAATCGAAATTTCATTTTGAGTAATACTAACACTGATACTAAAACAAAATCATAGCTTGAATTGCTGAAGAATTTCAAAAATAATGAAACTTTTAGAGTTCAAATGCAACACAAATTATATGTTGAATTAACAGTTGACGCGCAGCGTAATATTGCTATCAGCTATTAAGATATTTACGAAATGGAAAAATGCAGTGCCTTCGCAGAAAATAAAATTATAGATAATTTCGACTTCTTTCGTTCATATAATAGTATTTTAAGGAACTAAATGAGACTTTTATCAAGTATAATTCTAAGAAAGAAGTTCCAAACCTTAGTTGCAGGAAAATATATCATCTCATTCAATGCAATCAATGTTTGAAGTGATTTAAGTGTGAATTGTTTTATGTGATCTTTTGAAACTGATTATATGTCAATTATTAATAGTCGTAAGATACTCCAAATTGTCAAAACTATTATTATTCAATGTAAATTATGTTGAATTTGAAGAAAGATGTTCTGGTGATTGTAGAAAGATTTCAATACGATCTAAGACTTGATCGCATAAGCTTTTTGATAAGCACTAAATTTTTCTATTACATGTTTTACATTAGTTTGAAACTCAATAATTGAATTAAATTCGCATTAAATATAATTGTATAAAACTTTTGTTTCCAAATCAGCCCAAACAGAACATATTATTCCACTTAATCTAGTCAAAGTTTAAAAGTGGGTTCGTATTGGGTTCTGTTTTTCCAAAATCAATATGCTATGATCTTAATATTGAAAAAATGTTTAATTAATAGGTGTAAGAACCGTATCAATATTATTATGTTTCTGCTGAAAGAAAAAACGATTCATATACTAAAGGGTGTCCGGTAAGTAAACACGTAAAGAACCTGTGAAGATATGCATCGAGGCTTTATAATGACTATCTGATGACCTCCCGGGAAGTAAAAGAAGATATAAACAATAGTGAGTTCATCAAATGCTATTCTTTATTGTCAAGAGTACTTTCAAAAATTTAATTTTAATAATGAGCATCGTACTGATTAAAGTGAGAATTACTTGAGGACGATGGACTTTCGCAATTACATTTAATTTTATAAAATTATAACCCAATAAAACACTTTTCAGAAATGTTTATATTTAAATGAAACAAACCATATAGAAATAGATTAATAAGAATTTATAATATTTGAGTTAACAGAAGAAACAAACTGATAAATTAAAATTGATCTCATTTCAAAACAAAATTTAATATCAATAACTATACCGTAAATCTAAATTTATATTTGATTAACTTCGAGCGATTTAATTATTTTTGCTGTGTATGAACTATTCAAAACTAATCCAAGTATTTTTTCCACAACAAATCGCACTCATTTAATTTAAGTCCGTTCCCAAAATTAGTGTTTTGTTTTGGTTCATTAGTTATTTCATAATAAGGGGCTATTACATTGTTATTAATTATGTAATATTTTGGCCAAACAACACCGTTCTGTGGTGAGGGATATCTGCAAACAAAAAACAATATTGAAAACCTGTTATTAACTTTCATAAAAAAAAGATCATATCAACATAAAAATGTGTTAATTAATACAAACCCAGTTTTAGCAAAATGTGTGAAAAACTCTATCATTTGGTCAGAAATTTCTCTTTCCCTATCAAGATGTCTATCAACTTCTCTGAAAGGTATACCAAAAACGGGCCAGATATCATTTGCATGACAAACACCCATCCATTTCGAACAAAATAACTTTTCTTCCCCTAATTTACTGTTATAATAGTATTGATAGACATTACTTTTTACTCTATCATTACTAAACAATGTCTTAGCGAATTGAATAGTTGGACAAGTGATCAAAAAGTCACCGAATGCAATCCCAATAGTTCTTCTCAAAAGATCAAAACAACTACTATCTGACAGACCCGTGAAATAAATTCTTGCAACATCTTCACCGTTCACAGGAATTTTCGATATTAAACCTGAAGATATTGTAACCAATTCATTATAAGCTTCACTATATGTTAGATTTTGTGGTGAGTTCGGGTCATATTTAATCGGATCAATTTTCCAAGGAAGAACAAAAGAGCCTTCATCTTCAGTCGTACCAATAATTAAATTTAAATTCTTCTTATAGTCACCACTTTGTAACATATCTAATGGTCTTTTAGGCAGAAATTGTCCATCAATCACTATTTGTGGTGCCCAACCATTACTGTTTACTACTTGAGGAGATTCAATCAAATCTCTTAATGACTCAGAAGTGGCTTCTCTCAAACATTTCATTATTTTAGGAGTGAATTCATTTTTATCACTGTTTGTTTCGTCATTACAACCAATACTTTTCGCTCCGTTTAACCACTTTTGTCGAGCTTGATCTGGTTCCCCACTATCCAAGTGATAGACAACTGATGCTGACATCATAATTGCATTTTTGTATAGACTTCTGGTTATTGGAGATAATATTAGAAGACTTACAGACCAACTGCCAGCACTTTCACCAAAAATTGTGATTTGATTTGGATCTCCACCAAAGTATTGAATGTTGTCATTAACCCATTCAAGAGCTAATGCCTGATCCCAAAGACCTACATTTCCGGGTGCATCATCTGTTCCAGAGTATAAAAATCCGAATGTTCCGAGCCTTCAATTATGAGAAAGTGACAAAAAATGATTAAATGTGCAAAAAGTTATGAATATTTTTGATTGCTTTCAAAGTTAATACAAATCGATTCGTTTTGTGGAAGAACAGAACAAGTACATGGTCTTATAGTTGTATTCTTATCCTTTTCCCCACTGATTTAATGTAGTTTTATTAATAATTATTGAATATAAAAATGTCTTAAGTGAATAGTAATATAGTATTTAATTAAGTGTTTCTTGCAAATGGTAATTTATTTATTGCCTAATTTCAATTTTTTACCGATAATTAATAGTGACCACAACAACATCTCCTTTGACCGAAAGTACATCCGCGACATGAAATTTCTGATTAGAAGATCCATAAAATAGAGCACCACCGTGGATATAAAACATAACTGCCTTTAATTGATCACTCGAACCAATAAGTGGTGACCATATGTTTAAATAAAGACAGTCTTCACTGAAGTTGTTATTCAAGAAGTATTTAAAGACTTTTGGTTGTTGGCAAGGGTTCGGCCAATGGGTCGCATCTATTGGTTGTGACCATTGTTTTACAGGTAAAGGCTTTTTGAATCTTAATTCACCGATCGGTGGCTCTGCATAGGGAATACCTAAGAATACGTTCACATCTTTGCCATTAAATGTCTCTCTTTTGCCATTTATTTTTCCATTTTCAATTTGAACACTTATATTGTTATGAATCGCCTCATCACCAAAAACAATGTTTATTCCCAACAGAGTCAATAACAATACGCAAAAATCGTTGACTAGCATTATATAACTGAAATAAGTTGGCATTTATAAGTTTATAATAAAACTGACTTGTGAGGGACTGTTTAGTGCTATTCTATGAGTGCCAAAAATGATTAAAATTGTTGTCTAGAATTTCTTACAGACTATGACCCAAATAGACTAATAAAAAGCACTTGTTTATAGATAAAACCTAATTCAGTTCAAACTTTTAAGAGAAGTGAAAGATTGCTTAATATTGAAGTCTGTTTCGTCATCTTAATATTATGGAGGCCCAAAAACTTACTCACTTTCTACTTCCCACTTCCCACTTCCCACTTCTCACTTCTCTCTGTCCCTTCGAAATTGTATATTCAAAAGAGATAATAAGAAACAAATAGGTATCTGGTCTAATCGCACACCAAGCTATTATAGATATCAAATTAAAGCTTATGAAGAGTAGAATCGAAAGTGAAAACAAATTTTCAAGAATACGATGGCTGAGAGGAGATATGAATTTTTGAAGATTCACGTCTATAAAATTAAAAAAACAACATTTTGATCATCTTTTTAAGAATGATTAGGCAAAATACATACAAATGCGACTGCATTTTCATTGGCTTTTTAGCATTATAAATCAAGATTTTGTAATAATACGATATGGTCATGAGTAAATAAAACATTTTTAGATTCAATTCATGCTTCAAAGGTATATTTGATAGATTATTTCAATCAAAATTGTTAAATTCTGAAATGATAAATTATCCGATCAAGTTTTAAAAGGGCCAGCGCTCCTTTGTCGCTAATTAGCGCCAAATGAGCACATAAATGCTATTTAGGCGCTGATTAGTGCCAGAAAAGTTTTTATGCTGTGGTAAATCAGAAAATCATAAAATTATGTTGAGATTATTTTAGTTTCATGACGAAAAGAGTGAAATGAACACTATTTTACGAAAATTTATAGCCATATATTTATACAGTTTATTTCAAAATTTTAAAGCCACTCGATTTTTTGAATAACTTTTGAACGGGATTAGACAATTTAATGAAATTTGATAATAATACATTATATACCAAGTTGTAACAGAAAACCTATCGATTGTCTAGTTGCATGAATTGGTTCTTGTATAATATAATTTAATGCAAAAATACACTTTTCAAAATTATAAAACCAGCTGAAATATTAGCTCAAAATTCATCAAAAAATTAAATCTAACGCCTAATTGAACCTCCATTGCTAATAATAGTCTTGAATATACGCTCTAAAGATTTCGCCTTATGATTTGTCTAGCATCATTTTAGGACTATACAGAACCGGAAAAAACTATTTTCCCGTAGTCTAGGGCAAAAAATATAATAGCCATGCTAAAACCAATTGTATATTCGGATTCTATGTTGAAAAGTTTGTGTGATAAAGGAGGATTCCATTATAACATTGGCCCCTCCCCTCAAAAATGGATAAAATAATTTTTTCAAAACATGGGGGAAAAACCAATTGAACTCATTTATAATGCAAAAAAATTGAGTTTTATCGTATTTGTTGGTGTTTTTGTGCAATTTTTTAAAAGCATTAACAAAATAAAGAACAAATACGATAAAACTCAATTTTTTTGCATTATAAATGAGTCCAATCGGTTTTTTCCCCATGCTTTAAAAAAATTATTTTATCCATTTTTGAGGGGAAGGGCCAATGTTATAATGGAATCCTCCTTTGTCATAATATTAAATGATAGAATACTCACTCGCTATCTTGGTTGTGGAATTACATACGATAAAAGTTAAAGTCAATGGAAGTAATGCTACTTTCAATATAGCACACATACTAATTTTTATTATTTCATGTAATAATGAGTTTATATACCTTATTATTCTTTTGGTTTTTATGTATATCACAGATATAATTTTTATTTTAATTTTCGATGAAAGTAGCACATTATTTAAGTAAATCATGTTAAACACATGTACAAACATTATTAACATATTCCAGTTTTGAGCCTAAAAATACTCAAATATGTTTTATGAAAGAAAAATTAATTACAAAGTAATAAATGAGTTATTAATAATGGGGTGATTGACTCTAATCTACAAGAATTATAGCTTTTAGTGAAAAACTCAATTGGATCATGTAAATGAGTTCATTAATGATCGGTCACAATTTTAGGGAAATACTAAAAATAATGTGAGATCCTTACATGGATTATTTTTACACCTATTAACTTAAAATGTGCTTTAATTTCCTTTTCGAACTTCGTTAAAGTGAGTAAACTAATAAGATATCTCCGATTTTATCGAATTCAAAAATTCTACTCCAAAAACTGAGGTCTTATGATTATATAAATAAAAGTTCATTTTAACCAAATAATTCAATTCATTTCTCTTTAATTTGATATATTATATATTAACATTTCGATTAAACGTATTATTTGTTTTAATTTTATAAAGAATTAGTAAATATGAATAAAATTGTTAATAAATATAGTTTGATATAAATTAAGGTAATAGGTGCCTTTCCCCGGCACATACTTTTGATGATCGATCCTAATAGTGCTCGATGTGAGGAGTCGAATGATATATTACATGCCTATATTCTTTCCATGAATCACGTAAAAAATTAATTTATTAAAAATTCAAGAAATACATTACTAATAGAAATATTTACATAAATATTTTTTCAAGCTTCCTTATTAATCTTTTCATTAATTAAAATTTTTTCATTTGCAAAAAATATTTTTTTCATTTTTATTCATCTAAAATTCGATTTTTCACATCTTTATTTTGTTAATCTTTTTAAAAAATTGCACAAAAACAACATGTGAAAAATCGAATTTTAGATGAATAAAAATGAAAAAAATATGATTTTTTGCAAATGAAAAAATTTTAATTAATGAAAAGATTAATAAGGAAGCTTGAAAAATATTTATGTAAAGAAGTTTCAAACTCAGCATATTTCATTGCAAAGTTGACACTCTTGACTGATGAACCTTAGATTAATGAGGGGTAGGAATAAGCACTGAAAACTTGCCGATCGAGTGATTTTGATCAAACTCAATATAGTTATAGTCCATGTCCAACTATTAAGTTTGACCAAAGGTTTGACCCGATTCCGCGCCTCTCGCGAGATTTAAAGTGTTATAATCTAAAATGCGGAAAACTTTATTTCAGCGAAACGGGACAAGATAGAAACACCAAACCAACGCAAATATGAGTGAAAATTGATTCTAAACAATATGTGAACATTTCAAAACCAGTACTATACGTACAAATATATTTCATGAAAAAGTGAAGATTTTGAAATTTTCCACTATCTTTGCCAATAGTCCCCAAAGATCCCCTACATAAAACAACAACAAAAATTTTGGGGACTCTATGGGCAAAAATAATATTGACAAAAAATTAACCGGTGTAATGTATTCGCAATTGTATACATGTAAATATAATTATATACATATCAGTATAAGTAAACTGAGTTTGATCAAAATTGGTCCATTAGAGCGCTTATTCCTACTCCTCCTTTAATACGTTTTATTTGAGAACCTGACTAAAGTTTATTCAAGCAGTATGTAATAAATATGATTTCAAAACCTAATAAAAATTCTATAATTATTATAAAATGATGAGGTTTAAATTTTTTAACATTAATTATTTTAAACATATTCAAAATAATTTGAAAATGAATAAAAATTGAATTTTTGGTTTTTGTATTTTTTCAACATGTTACCCCAAAAGGGCTAGCTTTTCATTTTAACCAAAGCTTCTTTAGATAAAGTTGTTTCTTAGGAAAAATTCCCAAGCTGGCCCTTTCGGGGTAACATGTATAAATAAAATTTCAAAATTTTATTATCTTTATAACTTTCTTAATAATGAAAATTTTATGATGATTTTTTTCCTCATAAACTTGTATTCAAACTTTAAGTTTTAGTGAAAAAATTTTCAAAATATCTCTAACGGTTTTCTTACAATAAAAATTTGAAATTTCAAACTTCTGGAATTTTTTGCAGAGCTCAGGCGTGTCCAATCTCAAAGTGATAAGCACAAACATATATTCTTTTTTAGTGTTCTTTTTGAATAAAAAGTTTCAAAGAAATCGGTGTCTCAGGGGAATTTTCTATGGGGCCACCGAATCCTTCTTTTGGCATAATGATTATATAATTGCTACAGTTATCATTCACTCTTAAGATTTTGCAAAACCTAGTTAATTCACTTTTCAATTCATTCATTCATTCACTTTCGTGCGTTTCCCTCACTTTCGAGAGACTCACTCGAGCCCCATTTACAGAGTAAGTTTTTTGAGGGGGACGGGCGGGGTATGTACAGTCATTTATAAAATTCAGAGTAATGTTTTTAAGCATTCCATACCCTTGAACATTAGCCAATTTGGATGAAATCTTTTATGAATAAACTTTGGGTTGTCAAGTATATTTCCACAAGGCAGCTAATCAAGTTTTCCAAAAGTATCTATTTGAGCCATGTAAACGTGTACATAAAAAATTACTATTGAACTCGAGTTTTGACGATTAGAATCAAAACTAATTCAAAAATAAGTGAATAAATATATTTTGTTTGACCTAAAAATTCCTCAGTTCATATTTTGTAGTGAATTCAACTTGAAATTCTGATAATTTCTTTTGAGCGCATCTTTCGAACCAAGAGCCCGAAATATTTGAAAATGGTATCAAATTAAAGGCATTCGAAAACTTTATCAGGGAAATTATTATTATTTGAAAATTGATTCGCAAAATTGAAATTTTAACAAGCTAGTTAAATATAGCACAAAATTTACTTAGCATTACTTGAGTAAATATTTATATGAATAATTAATGAATTTTAAACCAAAAATCTATAAATAAAATCATAAAATCTTATTATTGTGATTACGAATAGGAAATTTGTATATATAGGCAAATTTAATTATTTTTAAAGAGGAGCTTTAAAAATCCTTCAATTGAATTCAATTTCCAAGTATTTTTGGCGTTTAGTTCAAAGGTTAGATTCAAATAAAATTATCGGAATTTCAAGTTGAATGCACTACAATTATAAACTGAGAAATTTTTTAGGTCAAATAAAAGTTTATGTATTCACTTATTTTTGAATTAGTTTTGATTCTAATCGTCAAAACTCGAATTCAGTCGTAAGATTTTTCTGTATACGTTTACATGGATCAGATAGGTACTTTTGGAAATCTTGATAAGCCATTTTGTGAAAATGCTCTTGACAACCCAGATTTTGTTCAAAAAAAACTTCATCCAAATTAACTAACGTTTAGGCGTAGAGAATGCTCAAAAACTACTTCCCGGAGTTTTGAAAATTACTGTACATTGGGCCAAAGGCGGTTATAACTCGGGAGGAGCCTGATTGAATAACAGCATTCCCGTAAGGACTTATACAAGAGAAACGAAGAGTAGGCCCTTGTAGTAACAATATTATTATCAATTTTTAAAATAAAGATTATGTATTACAGATTAAAAATGTTTACGACATAGTATTTGATATCGATATAAATTAATCGTTCATTCATCATCATGATCATCATACCTTCAAACTCCTTTTCTAAAGACTCGCTCGAGCGAACCTACAGATTGAAATTTTGGTTGAACTAGACTTTACGTGACCAGAGATTTTCGACATAAACTTTGTATACAAATAAACTACAACTTAAGCTGGTTTCAGATATATACGTTTTATTCACCGCAAATGACCAGAACATCGGTAAAAGTGTTCCCGAAAAATCGACTAGACTTTACGTGGCCACAGATTTTCGATATAATTTTTCTATATTAAGAAACTAGAACTCAAGCTGAGTTCAAATATACAAATTTCATTTGCCGCAAATGACTAGAACATTGGTAAAAAAATTCTGAATAATCAAGTATATAAAAAATTACCGTAAAATAAATTTATGGAATCAAGTTTCAACTCAAACCGATTGAAATGAACATAATTTCACTGCTCCGATAATATATTTTGACGAAACTTCCAAAAATAAAAAAATATTGAAAAAATGCGAGAACTTAGATCCTACGGGACCTTGGTCCAAAATAAAACCTCGTTAAAATATATTTTCTTTGAATAAGGTTTTGACAAGGACGATCACAAGATCCGGGAACCGTTGCTATGCAGCAATGGCGGAATATGGCTTATAAATATAAGCCAAGTTAAAGATCTGAGCTAATAAATGTAGCGTCAGGACTAATTGTGTCATTGGAAGTGGAAGCGCAATAGGGGATGCACTGAGCATCGGTCAGACGATGCTCAGTTGGTTTAATAAGGCAAGCGGTTCTGCTTAGTATGTTGAAAGTCGATTAGAAATTCTCTGTATCGGGTCAAAGTATCTCAGCTAAAATAAACCAGCAAAAATAACGTTTTAATAATAATAACTATTATAGTGTTTTAAAAAGACTATTAATGATTTATTGCTTATAATATCATTATTAATCTATATTAAGCGAGGAATTTCACATAAAGCTACGTTATTTTATAATTTTTTCGTCCTTGTCAAGACCTTACTCAAAGAAAATAAATTTTTACGAGGTACTATTTTAGACCAAGGTCCCGTAGGATCTAAGTTCTCGCATTTTTTTAATTTTTGAAGTATCGTCAAAATATATTATCGGAGCAGTGAAATTATGTTCATTTCAATCGGTTTGAGTTGAAACTTGATTCCATAAATTTATTTTACGGTAACTTTTATATACTTGATTATTCAGAATTTTTTTACCAATGTTCTAGTCATTTGCGGCAAATGAAATTTGTATATTTGAACTCAGCTTGAGTTATAGATTATTTGTATATAAAATTCATCTATGGATTCTCTGGCCACGTTGTCTAGTCGATTTTTTCGGGAGTTTTTTTACCGATGTTCTGGTCATTTGCGGTTAATAAAACTTACATATTTGAAATCAGCTTGACTTGTAGTTTATTGATATATAAAGTTCATGTTGAAAATATGTGGCCACGTAAAGTCTAGTCGATTTTTCGGGAATTTTTTTACCGATGTTCTGGTCATTTGTGGTGAATAAAATTTATATATTTGAACTTAGTTTGAGTTATAGAAGATTTATATACTAAGCTTATGTCGAAAATCTCTGGCCACGTAAAGTCTAGTCTAACCGAAATTTTTTCGCCTATTTAAAGACAGACCGGATGGAGCATGTATAGATAGCGTAGTTTTGCAGTCGGATGCCCTTCCTGACGCCAATTCATCAATATAAATTAATCGTTAATATATCCTAGAAAACTTAGTATTTATTTCAATTGAAACATTAAATTCAGAATAAAATCAATTAAAACGTAGATGAAAGACTCAAAAATCTGTTCCTACGATGTTTTAAAGAGTATTTGTTGCAATAGAAATTATTTCTCAAAGTATTTTTTAATTAATTTTCTTGAATATTTATTGTAAAGTTTAAACTCAAATCAACTTTAACATCCCTAAAATCATTAATTATACACGTCTTAGTCATTAATAACATTGAGAGTAAACACTTTTAAAGCGCAGTGACTCTTTTGGCGCTAAATAGCGCGAAAGAGCTGTAGAGTGCTCTTTAGGCTTTATATCTAAAAATCACTTTAAAAACACTAAAATTGCGTTGGTTTATAAAGAAAATAATAAAAGAATTTTATTTATTTATAAATATTGCAAGGAATTTTAACTTATTCTCTTTTTACACCCTCAACCTTACTTTCCCACAGATGAACATAAATCACAAACAGGGACCAGACATAATCAAGATTAGTTATTCAAAAGTACTCCCACTTCCAACTATTGCCTAACAAAAATAACTCCTCTTTCTCGACTATTAGTTAAAACCTGTTAAGCCTCTACCCTAATTTGGGTCGAAATCTTCCTATAACAGTGATCGACAAATATGTATTTGCATATTTTACCTCATGTTACCAAAAATAAAATAGCTCCTGTAGTTACAAAAGTTGTGTCATTGTTACGAAATTGTGTTGTGCTAAGATTCTATGTTGCAATATTAAATCCCTTGGAAACAAAAGGGATTATCGGGTGAATCAGGGCTAATGGGTCTAGTGTGTTTCCGACCCCCACCTCAAAATGTGATGCGCCATTGGATTCAGTTCGTGGAGCTGAACATTTTGACACCACACTTGACCACTTCTAACCCAATTCCGGCCAACTCCCGACGGAAGTGGCCAACCCTGCCAAGTGATATAACATTGGACTCAGGACGTTGAACTTAGCACGTTGATACCTCACTTGATCAATTATCTCAAGTAGTTCTCGAGATACTAGTCCTTAAAGTTTCTTTACCTATTGCTTAATAAGCATAAAATTTCATGTTCTCGAAAAAAATCCTGGAAAATCATAAAACACTTGAAAAAGCAAAAATAATAGGAACTTAAACGAAAAAGTATACATGTGCGAATGTAACTAATGCTGGGGTGCGTTTCCGAAAACGGTCATAAGGCTAAGACTAGTCTTAATACTAAATGCAGCAAAAACTCGTTATAATCAAATTAAAAATTTTTACAAATAAATTACTTAAAACGAAAATTTGCTTACATGGAAAACTACTTGGCCTTTAAAAACTGTATTTAATTTTAAAATCATTGCTAATACCAAAATTTTGCTTATATAGGACCTGCTTATAAAGAGTTTTTACTGAATTTTGCATTAAGACTAGTCTTAGTCTTGTGACTGTTTTGAGAAACGTACACCTGATTCAAAAGACTTAACACCTTAGGAAATTGTAATTAAGTGGAAACTTGTTATCAATTTCATGTGAATTATTTTTATATCTGTAACAAAAAATATTTCTTATAAAAGATCTTTTGAAAATTTTATTTTGAAAAGTGCACTATTAGGATCCCGGTAAATAAAATTCATTCTTCCCGCGAAGACTATTTTCCTGGAAGGCCTTTCTCTGTTGCTTAGGTTTGGCTTAAAATCTATCAAAAATTAAATCTAACACCTTATTGAACTTCCATTGCTAACAATAGTCTTAATATAGGACTTGGCATGAATTGACTAAAGTTTGAAGAAGTTGAAGCGATGTTCTTAAAGCATTATCTCTATCTATAAACTGAATTTTTAGCGTCAATTCGTAGACCAAATGATAGCAAATGCATACCGAGTTTGTAAATATAGTTCTAAAGACTCCATCTTATGATTTATGAATGCGATATTAGTCATTTGATTAAAGCCGTGGCCGGGTCACATCACGGCAAAACTGCCGACTCCTAACCGATTGAAACTATTGAACCAATCTAATCAGACAGTTGTGATCCTGTGAGCCGGCCACGGCTTTAATCAAATGACTAATATCGCATTCACAAATCCTAAGGCGAAAACTTTAGAGCGTATATTCAAGACTATTATTAGCAATGGAGGTTCAATTAGGCGTTAGATTTAAGTTTTGATGAATTTTGAGCTAATATTTCAGCTGGTTTTATAATTTTGAAAAGTGTATTTTTGCATTAAATTATATTATACAAGAACCAATTCATGCAACTAGACAATCGATAGGTTTTCTGTTACAACTTGGTATATAATGTATTATTATCAAATTTCATTAAATTGTCTAATCCCGTTCAAAAGTTATTCAAAAAATCGAGTGGCTTTAAAATTTTGAAATAAACTGTATAAATATATGGCTATAAATTTTCGTAAAATAGTGTTCATTTCACTCTTTTCGTCATGAAACTAAAATAATCTCAACAAAATTTTATGATTTTCTGATTTACCACAGCATAAAAACTTTTCTGGCACTAATCAGCGCCTAAATAGCATTTATGTGCTCATTTGGCGCTAATTAGCGCCAAAGGAGCGCTGGCCCTTTTAAAACTTGATCGGATAATTTATCATTTCAGAATTTAACAATTTTGATTGAAATAATCTATCGTTTTTAGAAATTTTATCCATATTTGCTCATTTATTTATATACTAGGTGACGAATTTACTAAAAATTAATTTATAGATTATTCAAACCTGAAATATTGATGAAAATATATTTTAGAGATAAATTTAGCAATAAATCTGAATAATATCAATAATTAACTTTAATTTGCAACAGGTTCTACGATTTAATTCCTTGTAGTTAAAAAGTTATGACCCCTTGAATTATGGGATTTTTCGTGTTTCAGACCCTATAGTTTGAAAGTGAGTCGTTTCAGAGCCAAACAAAAATACACGTATTTGATCATTTTTAGTCAAGTATTGATTCCTTGCATCGGAAATTTAAAATTCTTATTGAGTTCCTCTAGGAGAGTTACCTCAATTTACGAGTAGATTCTCTTAGATTCGGATCACGTCTTTCAAGTCAAAGGTTAGTCCCAACATACCCTTCACTCAAAAAAAATGTCATCAAAATCCAGTGAAGTTTAGGATATAAAAACGCCTTAAAAACTGATGGAGGGAACTCTGTCAATGACTGTGCATTTAAGATAAATTTTAAAATCCAAACTTCAAAATACGATAGGTGACTACGAAAGTTTTTAGCCTAAGTAAGTTCTCGTTAACATTTTTTGGTCAAATTTCGTATTTAGATAAAACTCTTTAGACAAAAAAATACAAAGTTACACGTATTCATATCTATTAACCATGGTTTAAGACCTCTGTAAGTGGAACTTATTGAAACTAAGAGTTCTATTACATAGCATGCATTTTTTCGGTATACATCCATTAAACAAATACTTTATACTATTGTAAATAATTTGACACTATTGTAAGTTAAAGTTCATGAAGAAAATTCACTCATTTGTAAATATACCGGTGAATAAAGGATAAAACCAATCATCAAAAAGCTATCGGATGTGATCATTGTTTTACAGGTAAAGGCTTTTTGAACCTTAAGTCCCCAATCGGTGGCTCTGCAAAAGGGATACCTAAAAAGGCGTTAACATCTTTGCCATCAACTGTTTCTTTCTTGCCATTAATTTTTCCATTTTTAATTTCAACACTTATATCATTAGTTTTTACACTGATAATGATTTTAATAAAAATAATGATAAAACCAAACTTTTGTTCAACATTTCTTGCTGAACTTTTATTAAGAAAATGAGTTTATTTACTAAAACTTGTGAATGTTTTGTCAAAGCTTCAAACTACATAAAGTGTATATAAAAATTTCAACCTTGATATGTATAGATATAACCAAAGTCATGTAACCGAGATATAATTAAACTGATTGACTGTTATGTGAGTCCTTATTAGTGTTATTATATAAGTACTAAAATGGATAAAATTGTTATCTTAAATATTTTGCAGAGTCTGACTTAAGTAGACTATCAAAAAGCACTTGTTTATAGATAAATCATAATACAGTTTAAACTTTATGGGAAGTGAAGGATATATCTTGAAATTTGTTCCCGTATCTTAATATTTAGTGCAAGCGTTAGAAAGAAACCAGAAGCGATCGACGCTCTGTACTATTGTGACCTATAACTCGTGACCGCTACATCTGGCCACTTCGTGCCTATTGACAACTTTTATCTACTCGTCAATACCTGTCGGTTGACATCTGTTTTGACCTGGCAACGCATTATGCCATTCTCCATAGATTTCTATCATCATCCTTTATGCCAATGTTGGTGATAAGCTTGTGATTCAGCCCTATTTTCAGCTTCGTAGCCCAAGATATCAGAGAAATACTCGAAAAAGAATTTTAAAATTCTTCTGGACCTATCGTACAAAATAAGAGGCCTCGCCACCTAATACTGCATATATAACCTCTGAGAATCACCCTCTACCAAAATATACCGATGTCACCTCTGAATCACTCTGGGAGTTTACTAAAGTTTACTCCAATTTTTACCTTCAGAAACTGATAGCTAAACAATGACTTAATCCATAGTTAGTCAATGCTGTTATATTTTAAGTCATTATTTTAATCACAAGTTTAAATATTCAAAGCATTTATAAAGCCTTTTATCAGTTTATTGATTGCTTAACCATAGGTAAGTAAAAACTGTTTTTTTTGTTTACCTTAATTGTAAACTTGAATTGAAAGGCATTTTATTAATACATAAAACAGCTAACATGATCTGATGATTATGCAAAAATAAAATTATTATTTCTATTGACTGGTTTTGATAATTCGATGCATTCCTTGTAGTAATACATACTCTAATTTACACTTAAATTATTTAATGAGATAAGACACACAGGTGCTGGTTTCCTCAAGTTGACAGTCAAGATGTGATTATAACATTGCAACTCCATATAACTAATATGACACTCACACAGATTACTTTACATTTAATTAGTGTTAAATATATTTATATACAATCTAATGTTACTTTAAATATATGAAAATTAAGGAGTGCTCTGATATGGACTATGCCACTGCATACAAATTAAATATGGCCTTCATTTCAAACTGAAAATGAGACTATTATTAACTATTATTACCATTAGTTTTAAATTACTTATTTTAAATAATGCAAATAAAAACTATAATCTATTTATTGGAATTTAATCCAAAAGTCTAAATGATAAATAAACTAAAATAGAGTTAACTGCAAAAAGGTTAGTATTTAGCGTCTAAAACGAATATGGAAGAAAATCATTTTTGTTAATGATTATTTTATTATAACATTGCTGTGGCCCTAGTTATAGAGCAAAAATTAGAAAAATTAAACCTCAATGTTACAGTTCACACAACAATGTTTTTTATAAATTTCTCATGCAAGACCGCCAGAGCAAAGTTTAAGTTCATATAAGTCTTAGATGAAAATGTTGTAATTTTTTGACAAAATTTTAGTTCATAATCTCCACTCTAAAAAAATATCACACATGAACATATGTATTTAAAAAAAGTACAATTAGACAAAAAGTGTGTATCGAATAGAACTTTTTCACGCCTGATACACTTACGAATCACTTTAATATTAAGTAAATAACATTTTGAAAACTTTTATAAACTTTTACGACTTGAATTTAGGTTTGACTTATGCTATAAAAAAATTATAAAATTTTGAGTGCATTAATAGTTTTACTGGTAAAAAGTTCATGAACAATACTTGTAAACAATTTTCCCTTAAATAGATTTCGATAAAATTCCTATTTTGAGTTTTTATAAGAAATAATACCTCTCAAAGTAATATGACATTATTTATTCAATCTTTCCCATATTTGATTCATCTCTTATTGGCTTTTATTATTCTTTGAGCGCACATTTTGATGTATACTATTTTGTCTGATTGTACAAGTTTTGCAAACAATACAACTATGACTTTAAAAATGTTACGCCCAAAGTACACGACAAATATATGTATGAGATAGATATCTACCATATTGCATAAACTGATATGAAAAGATTTACAAGTTTACATTGAATCATTTCGAGACATATGGAAAAAGCAACTGTCAACTTGTAAGTGTTAATTTTGAAAAATTGTTATTCAAAACTTTTATATACATTTATATGTGAAATAAGTCAATTGCCGTAAATGAATGACTGTATCTTACATTTAATTTTTATCAAATTAAGTTCCAATAAAACACTTCTCAGAAATATTTATATTTAAATGAAATATAAACCACATAGAAATAGATTAATAATTTTAATTTTATTTAGTCTAGTAGAAGAAAATTTCTGTACATAACTGATAAATAAAATTTGGTCTCAGTTTATAAGAAAATTCAACATCAATAACTATCCCATAAATCTAAATTTGTATTTAGTCAGTTTTGAGCAATTTGATCATTTTTCGTATGTGTGAAGTATTCACAACTGATCCAAGTATTTTTTCCATAACAAATCGCACTCATTTAATTTAAGTCCGTTCCCAAAATTAGTGTTTTGTTTTGGTTCATTAGTTATTTCATAATAAGGGGCTATCACATTGTTATTAATTATGTAATATTTTGGCCAAACAGCACCATTCTGTGGTGAAGGGTATCTGCAAACAAGAAGCAATATTATAAATTAGTCACTAATTTTTATAAAAAAAATTATATCAACATAAAAATATGTAAATTAACACGAACCCAGTTTTAGCAAAATGTGTGAAAAACTCAATCATTTGGTCAGAAATTTCTCTTTCCCTGTCAAGATGTCTATCGACTTCTCTAAAAGGTATACCAAATACGGGCCAGATATCATTTCCATGACAAACACCCATCCACTTGGAACAAACCAACTTTTCTTCTCCTAGTTTACTGTTATAATAGTATTGATAGACATTACTTTTTACTCTATCATTACTAAATAAAGTTTTAGCGAATTGAATAGTTGGACATCCGATATAATAATCGCCGAATGCAATACCAATAGTTCTTCTCAAAAGATCAAAATCACTACCATCTGACAGACCCGTAAAATAAAGTTTTGCAACATCTTCACCGTTCACAGGAATTCTCGATATAAAACCTGAAGATATTGTAACCAACTCATTATAAGCTTCACTATATGTTAGATTTTGTGGTGAGTTCGGGTCATATTTAATCGGATCAATTTTCCAAGGAAGAATAAAAGATCCTTCATCTTCAGTCGTACCAATAATTAAATTTAAATTCTTCTTATAGCCACCACTTTATAACATATCTAATGGTCTTTTAGGCAGAAATTGTCCATCAATCACTACTTGTGGTGCCCAACCATTACTGTTTATTACATTCGGAGATTCAATCAAATCTCTTAATGACTCAGAAGTGGCTTCTCTCAAACATTTCATTATTTTAGGAGTGAATTCATTTTTATCACTATTAGTCTCGTCATTACAACCAATACTTTTCGCTCCGTTTAACCACTTTTGTCGAGCTTGATCTGGTTCCCCACTATCCAAGTGATAGACAACTGATGCTGACATCATAATTGCATTTTTGTATAGATTTCTGGTTATTGGAGATAATATTAGAAGACTTACAGATCAACTGCCAGCACTTTCACCTATTATTGTGATTTGATTTGGATCTCCACCAAAGTATTGAATGTTGTCATTAACCCATTCAAGAGCTAATGCCTGATCCCAAAGACCTACATTTCCGGGTGCATCATCTGTTGCAGAGTATAGAAATCCGAATGTTCCGAGCCTTCAATTATGAGAAAGTGACAAAAAATGATTAAATGTGCAAAAAATTATGAATGTTTTTGATTGCTTTCAAAGTTAATACAAATCGATTCGTTTTGTGGAAGAACAGAACAAGTACATGGTCTTATAGTTGTATTCTTATCCTTTTTTCCACTGATTTAATGTAGTTTTGATTAATAATTATTGAATATAAAAATGTCTTAAGTGAATAGTAATATAGTATTTAATTAAGTGTTTCTTGCAAATGGTAATTTATTTATTGCCTAATTTCAATTTTTTACCGATAATTAATAGTGACCACAACAACATCTCCTTTGACCGAAAGTACATCCGCGACATGAAATTTCTGATTAGAAGATCCATAAAATAGAGCACCACCGTGGATATAAAACATAACTGCCTTTAATTGATCACTCGAACCAATAAGTGGTGACCATATGTTTAAATAAAGACAGTCTTCACTGAAGTTGTTATTCAAGAAGTACTTAAAGACTTGTGGTTGTTGGCAAGGGTTCGGCCAATGGGTCGCATCTATTGGTTGTGACCATTGTTTCACAGGTAAAGGCTTTTTGAATCTTAATTCACCGATCGGTGGCTCTGCATAGGGAATACCTAAGAATACGTTCACATCTTTGCCATTAAATGTCTCTCTTTTGCCATTTATTTTTCCATTTTCAATTTGAACACTTATATTGTTATGAATCGCCTCATCACCAAAAACAATGTTTATTCCCAACAGAGTCAATAACAATACGCAAAAATCGTTGACTAGCATTATATAACTGAAATAAGTTGGCATTTATAAGTTTATAGCAAAACTGACTTGTGAGGGACTGTTCAGTGCTATTCTATGAGTGCCAAAAATGATTAAAATTGTTATCTAGAATTTCTTACAAACTATGAATCAAATAGACTATCAAAAAGCAGTTGTTTATAGATAAAACCTAATTCAGTTCAAACTTTTAAAAGAAGTGAAGGATTGCTTAATATTGAAGTCTCTCTCGTTATCTTAATATTTATATAAATACGTTGCTTTGTCCTTCAAGTAAAATTGAGATTTGTTTTAATTGAACTTTACTAAAAAAAGAATTTTCTAGTAGTATTGCCAAATTTTCTAGTAGCATTGCCAAATTTTGTCAACTCAAACTAAAACTGAAATTGAACAATAAAATTTTAAACTTCATTTTTTGAAGGTATAAAGACTTTGATTAGTGTATTTTATACATAACTGAATGTCACTATTTCATAGAGAGTAACACTACTGAATTAGCTGATTAGCTAATAGAATAATTCAAATTTTATTATGCCTAAAATGTTCTCATAACTATAAATGTTTTTATTCAGTATATTATTGCTGATCGATATATGTTTTCCATAAGTAATCGCATTCATTTAACTTTAGTCCATTACCAAAATTAGTATTAGGTTTCGGTTCATTAGTTATCTCGTAATAGGGTGCAATTATATTATCATTAATTGTATAATATTTAGGCCAATTTACGCCATTCTGTGGTGACGGACGTCTGAAAACGAAATTACATTTAAAATAAACTTAAAAATCCAATTTTCAAAAATACAGTAGGTGACTATGAAAGTTTTAGC
Source organism: Archegozetes longisetosus (assembly GCA_018873245.2). Lineage (NCBI taxonomy): Eukaryota > Metazoa > Arthropoda > Arachnida > Sarcoptiformes > Trhypochthoniidae > Archegozetes > Archegozetes longisetosus. The sequence continues at coordinate 5,780,138 of JAEMBT020000009.1, read as the reverse complement.
TTAAGTAGGTTCTTTTTAAAATTTTTTTAATGAAATTTGGTATTTAGATTGAACAACTTTTAGAATAAAGTGAAACAACTTAAGTGAAAAATAACGTTAAATTACTGATTCTGTGCGTTAGACGAGACTTGGAAACATCTTGAGCACACAATTTAATGAATTTTTAAAATTTCATTTCATTTATTTCTGTGATATTATTGAAGAATTCGTTTGAAATTTAATGAAACACAACTATGTGAACAGTTAAATGTGAACAAATAACATACGAGATCGTTTTGAGAAATTTTATCCATATTTGCTCATTTATTTATATACTAGGTGACGAATTTACTAAAAATTAATTCATAGATAATTCAAACCTGAAATATTGATGAGAATCTATTTTAGAGATTAATTAATCAATATATCTGAGTAATATGGATAATTAACTTTAATTTGCAATTGGTTTCACGATTTAATTCATTGTAGTTAAAAAGTTATGATCTCTTGAATTATGGGATTTTTCGTGTTTCAGAGGCAAACAGAAATACACGTATCTGATCATTTTTAGTCAAATATTGATTCCTTGCATCAGAATTTTAAAATTCTTGTTGAGTTCCTCTGGGAGAGTTACCTCAATTTAAGAATAACTGTCTTAGACTCGGATCACGCCTTTCAGGTCAAAGGTCGATCCCAAAATACCCTTCACTCAAAAAAAATTTTCATCAAAATCCACTGAAGTTAGGGTATAAAACTTCTTAAAAAGTAATGGAGGGTATTTTGTCAATGACTGTACATTTAAGTTAAATTTTAAAATCCAAGCTTCAAAATGCGATAGGTGACTATGAAAGTTTTTAACCTAAGTAGGTTCTCATTTAAATTTTTTGATGAAATCTCGTATTTAGATAGAACTCTTTAGAACAAAAAACGTACAAAGTTACACATATTCATATCTATTGATCTCTGTAAGTGGAACTTATTGAAACCCAGAATTCAACTACATAGCATGCATTTATTCGATAGACATCCATTGAATAAATACTTTATGCTTTGTAAATAATCTGATACTATTGCAAGTTAAAGTTCCTGAAGAAAATTCACTCATTTGTAAATCTACTGACAAACAAAGGACAAAACCACATTTCAAAAAGCTAAAAATTCCTAAACACAAATTTTTATTCTTAATTTAATCCGGAAGATTAATTTCGACAACTCATTATGCAAGACGGATCAAATTATTTCTTTTAAACTTTACAAGAAACGAATACTGGTTTATATGGGGTTTCTATAGAAGGATTTTGACTAGATATACTTACAGAGATATAAAACCACAGCTAATAGATCGAACATGCGTAACTTTGTATCTTTTACTCTAAAGAATTATTCCAGCTAAATACCAAATTTCATCAAAAAATTTAACGAGAATCTACTTAGGCTATAGAATTTAGTAGTCATCTACGTATTTTAGACTGATATTAAGTTAAAATTCAAATAATTTATACAAACCCAGTTTCAGCAAAATGTGTGAAAAACTCAATCACTTGGGCAGAAATTTCTCTTTCTCTATCGAGATGTCTATCATATTCTCTGAAAGGTACACCAAAAACAGGCAAAATATCATTTGCATGACAGGTACCCATCCATTTCGAGCAAATCAACTTTTCTTCTCCTAATTTACTGTTATAATAATATTGATAAACATTACTTTTTCCTCTTTCATTACTAAATAAAGTTTTAGCGAATTGAATGGTTGGACAAGTGAGTAAGAAGTCTCCGACTGCTATACCAATAGTTCTCCTCAAAAGATCAAAATCATTATTATCTGATAAGCCAGTAAAATAAAGTTTTGCAACATCTTCACCATTAATTGGTATTTTCGATCTCAACCTTGAAGATATTCTAACCAACTCATCATAGGCTTCACTATATGTCAGATTGTGTGGTGAAATCGGATGGTATTTAACAGGATCCACATTCCAGGCCAATACAAAAGAGCCTTCATCTTCAACAGATCCAATCAGAAGATTCAAATTCTTCTTATAGTCACCATCTCTTAACATATCTAATGGTTTCTTAGGTAGAAACTGGCCATCAGCTACCACTTGATCTAACCAACCGATCTGTCCAGATAAGAGTTCGGGCAATTCCGGAATTGAGATCAACTTTTCTGGATCTGAATTTCTCAAACAGTCAATTATTTTGGGTGTGAACTGATTCTCGCTATTATTTTCGTCATCAGTACAACCAATAAGTTTTGCACCTTTGAGCCAATTCTTGATAGCATTTTCTGGATCATCACCGGCCATATTATTGATAGACGCTCCAGACATCATTATTACGTTCTTGTATAAATTTCTACTTATTGGAGATAATATATGAAGGCTTGTGGACCAACCACCAGCACTTTCACCAAAAATTGTTATTTGATTTGGATCTCCACCAAAGTATTTGATGTTATCATTAACCCATTCAAGAGCTAAAGCCTGATCCCAGAGACCCATATTTCCAGGGGCATCATCGGTTCCGGTATATAAAAACCCGAACGTGTTTAGCCTAATTTTTTAAAGATTTGATGAATTAAATAATTTGGTCCGACTAATAAACACTGACCCTTGGTATTACAGCCAATGCTCATATATTGATTCAGTATTGAGGGCAGATTCAAACAAAAAACATCAGCTCCGGGTGCCCTCCTTCTAGGAGTTACTCATGCTTTCTTAACAACTTACCATTGTCTTCATATGGTCAATTTTTTATGTGTATCTATTTAGATTTAACATGGATATTAATCTTTCTTATCCTAGATTAATTTAAAATAATCCGGCTAGAATATTGAGACTTTAAGATTGTATATAAGTAATATCTTAATAATTAATTTCATTACTTTTTTATCAACTTGATAACTTGAATATTTCGGCGGCGAAGTCGGTTAAGAGAGAATAGTTTAATACTCCTAAAATATTTTAAATTAGTTAAATACTCCAAAAATTTGTCTAGGCTAAAATTGATGTACAGCGGGGCTCAGAGATATAAACCCCGGTCCTGTTTTCAGTCACTTATTATAAAAACCTTATATAATTTTTTAAAAATATAACTGAAAAGAAATTTTCACTAGATTTAACTCTTTTTTGTAGATTATAAATATATACACGTTTCCAAAAGAGTAACTAGGACAAGGAGAACGCTTGTATCTCTGCGCTAGGTGATCTGATTTTGATCCGGTTTGTTTTAAAATGTAGAAAATGTTCAAGAAATGTCATATTGAAATTTCATAAGTTTATTCCGATTAATTATAAAGCTGATGACCAGTAAATGAAAGTTTACCTTCAAAATCACAAATTTTAAATAAAAAAACAATGTTAATGCATTTAATTAAAACTAGAATTAAATGATTAGTATCGGGTGTGACCTCCTTGAGCACCGGCGACTTCAAACAAAAGTTTGTTTACAATCAACACAACTCACTTCGGGGGTCATTCACAGAGTAGGTTACCATAAAGCGTTACATTTTTATAATAATTTGTAATTTAAAGTGATTTTTATTTGTCTTCTCAAAAAAATTATTATTAGTTTAGATAAATTTATGAAATTTTAATATGACATTTCTTGAACATTTTTCTACATTTTAAAACAAACCGGATCAAAATCAGATCGCCTAGCGCAGAGATACAAGCGTTCTTCTTGTCCTAGTTACTCTCTTGGAAACATGTATATATATTGATCGGGTATGGATTGATACTAAAAGCGTTAAAATTATTATATCTTAAAATCGCGTTTATCGCATTGATTAGAAACAATTAAATAATTAATCAGGATATACAAATAGACTCGATTTATAACTTTTACTAAAATTATTAATAAAGTGGCCACTAAGTCTAATGTAGAAGTTTCCACAAAAAACAAACGGTCATGTGACTACAGTCGAAATAGGTCAAAGGATTAAAATATAATTGTTACATAATGCTAATAGAAAAGTATGTTCGAATTGAGTTATAAACATGAAATCTCATCAGTAGATACACATAAAGCTGTCACTTTTAACAATGAAGGGAAAGCCTAACTATGTAACAGTATTGATCATATTTTTGCCTAAAGATATAAACCATAGAAAATATATATGATCTACAGTTAAAGACAGAGAAGGTGTGATTAACCCGTTATGTATCAAAATTTAAGATGTGGTTCCAATAGATATTGTGTAAAAGAATATAAGTAGACAAACTATCTACATAAAATAGTTGCAAAATTAAAATATCTCAAAAACATTCATTTACTATACAAATAACAAATATCTAAATCGTGATAAAATTATTCTTAAAACTTTACTACTCAGTTTTGTAGTGCTTTAAAGCACTACAAAACTATAAGATAAGCATATGATATAGTATTTCCAGTTTAAATTGAAGAATTTTAAGTTAAATTAATCTAAAGAGCTTATGGGGTATAAACTTTTTTCCAATGTTAACATATTCGAGAGCTCATTTCAATTTAATTTTAAGAGATGTACCTGATCAAAGTATATAATCTACAAAAGATAAATGAATTAAATCTAATGAAGTTCTTTCATTTATAACTTTTCTTTAATTATTTGAAGTTCTTATAATAAGTGATGAAAACAGGAAGGGGTTTTATATTTCTGAGCTCTACTGTATATGTGAAATCTATATAGAAATTTGAACATATGAATTCAATAGAAAAAGTTAACTAGTGGATATAACCTCCAAGATCAGTCGTACCCGGGGCTGGAGTTTTATACTTGAGTTTTTCTCTCGGTACTGATTCAGAAAATGAGTATTAACCATAGCATCATTGGGCGGTGTTTAGTGGTCCTATCAACAATATTAAATCTATCCACTCACAAATCATATTTTGAAAGTAAAAGCTCCTAATAACACATTCAATGATCATGAATAATTTAGTTCATTGTATCAAGCATAAGTAAACTTGGGTTTTATAATGGGATTTGACTCTATTTGTGAATAATTAAAATTTATACCTGTAATTGATTGTAACCACAACTACATCTCCTTTAGTCGAAAGAACTTCTCCCATATAGTGCCGCTTACTTGAAGATCCCCAAAGAAAAGCCCCACCATGAATCCAAAACATTACAGGCTTCAAGTTTTCATTCGAACCACTAATAAGTGGTGACCAGATATTCAAATAAAGACAGTCTTCGCTATGATTTTTATTGAGCGAAAATTTTTCCGTTAATGCTTTTTGACGGCAAGAGTTCGGCCAATCGTAGGCATCGATCGGCTGTGACCATTGTTTTACAGGTAAAGGTTTTTTGAACCTTAAGTCCCCAATCGGTTGCTCTGCATAAGGAATACCTAAAAAGACGTTTACATCTTCGCCATTAACTGTTTCTTTTTTGCCATTAATTTTTCCATTCTTAATTTCAACACTTATATCATTAGTTTTTACATTGATAATGATTTTTAATAGAAATAATGATAAAACCAAACTTTTGTTCAACATTTTTTGCTGAACTTTTATTAAGAAACTGAGTTTGTTTTACTAAAAATTGTAAATGTTCTATCAAAGCTTCAAACCAGATAAAGTGTATATAAAAACTTCAACCTTGACATGTATAGATATAACCAAAGTCATGTAACTGAAATATAATTAAACTTATTGACTGATATGCGAGTCCTTATCAGTGTTATTATATAAGTGCTAAAATGGATAAAATTGTTATCTTGAATATTTTCCAGAGTTTGACTTAAGTAGACTATCAGAAAGCACTTGTTTATAGATAAATCATAATACTGTTTAAACTTTACGGAAAGTGAAGGATATATCTTGAAATTTTTTCCCGTATCTTAATATTTAGTGCAAGCGTTAGAAAGAAATTAGAAGCGATCGGCGCTCTGTACTATTGTGACCTATAACTCGTGACTGCTACATCTGGCCACTTCGTGCCCATTGACGTCTTTTATCTACTCGTTTTATTTACTCCAATTTTTACCTTCAGGAACTGATAATTAAACAATGACTTGATCCATAGTTAGTCAATGCTATTATATTTTTAGTCATTATTTTAATCACAAGTTTGAATATTCAAAGCATTTATAAAGCCTTTTATCAGTTTATTGATTGCTTATTCATATTTTGGTGCTCCCAAATGAGTATATGATTTTTTCTGTTTACCTTTATTGTAAATTTGAATTGAAAGGTATTTTATTAATACATAAAACAGCTAACATGATCTAATGATTATGCAAAAATAAAATTATTATTTCTATTGACTGGTTTTGATGATTCGATGCATCCCTTGTAGTAATACATACTCTAATTTACACTTAAATTATTTAATGAGATGAGATACACACAGGTGCTGGTTTCCTCAAGTTGACAGTCAAAATATGATTATAACATTGCAACTCCATATAACTAATATGACACACACAGATTACTTTACATTTAATTAGTGTTAAATATATTTATATGCAACCTAATATTACTTTAAATATATGAAAATTAAGGAGTGCACTGACATGGACTATGCTACTGCATACAAATTAAATATGGCCTTCGTTTGAAGTTGAAAATGAGACTATTATTAACTATTATTACCATTAGTTTTAAATTACTTATTTTAAATAATGCAAATGAAAACTATAATCTATTTATTGGAATTCAATCCAAAAGTCTAAATTATATATAAACTAAAATAGAGTTAACTGCAAAAAAAGGTTAGTATTTAGCGTCTAAAACGAATATGGAAGAAAATCATTTTTATTAATGATTATTTTATTATAATATTGCTGTGGCCCTAGTTGTAGAGCAAAAATTAGAAAAATTTAACCTAAAACAGATTATATAATAGATGCTTCAATCCTATGCTAGTGAAACCAAAAAAACTGAGGCGACATCTAATTATGAATTATGGAAGCAGTAGAGAGTATTAAGAAGTTGCGAACTTTTCAAAACCAGTATTTTCCTATTATATGCATTGATTTCCTATAGTGTACGTAAATTTGTTGTAGTAACAACTGTAACAACTATAACAACTCTATTAACTCTAACAACTATAACAACTCTATTAACTCTAACAACTCTAACAATTGTAACTGTAACAATTTTGAGAAATAAAGGTTTTAAACATTGACGACGATAGTCAAATTTATTTTTTCATTGAATTTTTGATTAAAATTCCTTATAATATTAGGAGTACCGGAAAGAAACCGCGCATTTTATGGACATAATTAGCACATAATTTATTATCAGAATTCAATTTTTTACAAATCGATTCCATTTCTTAATTGAAAGTTACAATATTAACCATTAATTTTTTGTGAATAATTATTTTAAAAATGGTGTCCAACCCAATGTCTGACTACAAACCCGATAAGAACCACATTCGGCATTGTATACTTTATGAATACGGCCGGGGATCTAATGCAACGGTGGCCGCCAAAAACATTTGCGATATCTATGGCCAAGTATTGAGTGTCCGTCAATGTCAGGAGTGGTTCAGTAGGTTTCGATCAGGTGACTATAGCCTGGAATATCGCCCGAAATCCGGTTGACCAGTTTTATTAGACAACGATGTCCTGCGGTCAGAGCCTGAGATTTGATACAGAGATGGGAAGATGTCATCGATAATGATGGCGAATATATAATCGATTAGAATTTAATTACAATTAGTTTAATAAAATAAATTTTTTTGTCATTCAATGCGCGGCTTCTTTCCGGTACCCCTAATATAACAAAATTTCGTGGAGATTCTAGAGTGAGGTCTTCGAAGTGTACTTTGTGAGTTTATTTTAATTTAATTCATTCAGATGTAAGTTATGGGTTGAGTTCGCCGATAATTCAATTCTTTCATCACGATATGAGGCATCAAGGATTCCAAATCACCAGCGAATCTGTGGAGCTCATTTTGAAGATAAAGAATTCAATAATCCGTTTGATAGAAAGACTAATCCACAATGCCATTCCAACTATTACATCCCAACAATCAATATCTACAGCTCTTATAAATATTAACTCTGACCATAATTACAGTTCTACATTTTCAACAAATATTCCTAATAATGATCATACACCCTTTTCTGAAGATTTCCAACCTGATGTTTCAATACTATCCATAACCATACGAAAATTTTCAAGTTTCAAAAGATCAAAATCCTTTAAAATGACCCCACCTGACATCGCTGAAAAACTCCGCAAAGCTAAGGCTACAGTCAAACGATATAAATTTAGGTGAAAATTAGTAAATTTTTTATTATAACTATTATGCATATCATTGATAATAACGCACAAAATAAATTTTAAAAATAGGCTCTCTCAGTTGAAAAAGATGCGCGTGTAGTCATTGTCGGATTTCTTACATGCAGTGGATTCTATTAAACATCTTAGTCAAATAGCAGCAGAATTTATTAAAAGTCAAAGTTTCTTACTTATATTTTCCTTTAGTACTACAATTCTATAATTTTAGGCCAATTCATAAATGCGATGAGTAAAAAAATTCTAAAACAATGGACAACACCAATGAAAATTTTTTCATCAATTTTTCGACATCGTAGTCCAGCCGCCTTTCGTTTTTTTTCGTTAACATTTCTCACTACCATCCGAATCCACAATTTCTCGTCATTTATCATATACAGTTGACACAACAGGAATTCAATCATCTATTATATTAGCCATTAAACATTTGAGTTCGCGCATTAATGATACTGATCGTGATTTTGCGTTAGCTTGGGACGAAATCAGTTTGCACGCACATTTTCATTATAATCATCGCAAAGATATCATAGAAGGCTTTGCAGATTACGGTCATTTGAACCGTCGTCCCGTAGAAGCTCCCTTTGCTCTCGTATACTTCATCAGAAGCATTAAAGGTCAATGGAAATTTCCCCTTTGCTACATTTTCTCAAACAATTCTACTCCATCTGAAATCATGCATACATATTTACATTCAATCATTGAACTGCTTCATCAAAACAGCATTCGCATACGCATCACGATTTGTGATATGGGTCCAAATAACCAATCACTTTTGAATAAGATTCTAAGAGCTACACGCTAAAATCCTTTTTTTCATCATACTCTTGAAAGTGGTGAAAAATTAAAGTTTTTGCTTCATGGGATACACCACATCTCATAAAATGCTTTCGAAACAGCTTCATAAACTACCATATTAAATTCGCTCCAAACAAATTCGCTCATTGGTCAGATATCACATCATTTTATAAAGAAGATTTCAAACGTTGTCCAAAATCATGCCCCAAGCTTACAGATTCTCATTTTCACTTAACAAATTTCACAAAATAGCGCGTTAAATATGCAACACAAGTGCTCAGTCATTCAACATCTGCAGCAATGCTTACGCATGTTTCACTTGGAAATGCTTCATCACCCTCATGTATACATAGAGCTAAATTTATTGACATAATCGATTTGCTGTTTGACTGCCTTAACAGTTCATCTCTCAATAATCGCAATGGAAAACCATATTCAACCGCTTTACGTCCTAATAATGCACCACATCAGTTTCTTTTGAACCACAGAACTTTTGTAAGAGATCTCGAGTATTACAGCGGCAGTAAAAAAGTTCGTGATCCACCTTACAAAAATGGACTTTTGCTTTCAATCAATTCCATACTTCAACTCTTCAGCGACTTATCATCTTCACAAATTAAACATGATTACCTTCCCACTCGTCATATTCAACAAGGTTTTGTAGAAGATTCATTTAGTATCATGCGTGAAAAAGCTGGATGTTCATCTACATTAACTGTTCAACAATTCACATCTTGATTTAAATCACTGCTTATTCATAATTTCGAATCCGCATCAACCAGAACAAATTGTGAATGGGACGATGATTGTCTCCTGACATACATATTTAACTCTCATTCATCAAACTCAAATTCAGAGAAAAGCTCTACATCAAACATACATAACACAAATTTAATGACTTCCATCCGAACATCATCAGCTAGTTTATGATATAACCATCAAAAATTCAAGTTCGTACGTATCTGGTTACATTTTACGCCGCATATTTACATCAACAGAATGTAGCTCATGTCATTCGGCATTAATTGAAACATCAAACATAACTTTTCGTGAAGATACCATTTTTATCAATATCAAGAAATATAATGAAAATTGTCACCTTATCACTCCACCTCCTAAAACTTTAGAGGCTGTAACATCCATCATAAATTTAATTAATGATAATTTCGAAAAACTAATCTTTCAACCACATTTGAAAAATTGTCTAATGGACATTATTCACAAAAATACTGATTTCTATTTCATTCCACAATGCCATAGGGAAAATCTTTCTCAAAACATTATTTCATTATTATGCTGTATTTTCATTCGATTTCATGTCAAACTTAAAAATTTAGAAATTTCTAATAATACTAAAGATAAATCTAGACATAAATTACAGAAAGTTTCACATAACTAGTATGTAAAATTTTTGAAAACTTTAATAAATATTAATAAACATTAGAATAATTTTTGCATGAACATTAGTGGGATAATTTATGCTTGACTTAATTACAAACATATGGTTTACGATACAAAAATTGGCATAAAGGTTTTTATACATGCGAATTTAATAAATACTTATATTTGGGTTTAATTATTACCGAACGATAGCCTTTATTCTTGTATTAAAAGCTTATTATAAGAATTTTCACCGCTTCATTAGCCACAGTAGGAAATTGAACACGCTATCATCATATCAATAAAAGACTTCACATTGAATTTTTTTAAAAATCAACACCATTATCTTCCATTCATATTTTAATTGATTTAATTTGATATTCTACATCAAATTAGTCATAATTAAAACTATCTAAACGAAAATTTTAGGTTTTATATCACATTTAGAGCTAGCTCTATAACAAATATCAATTCAAAAATTTTTAAGCTTACAGTTTTCAGATGTTCTCTATATACTTTCACCAAGATTTAATCATTTTTAAATATCTCGAATTTTTCATAGTGTCAAACTGAATAAATTAATGTGCTGATTTATTCAAAAAAGCTAATATAAAAAAGTTTTAGGTCTGATTACTGACTATAATTGTTTGTTATTAGTTAACATTAAAGTTAGCGCCAAGCTCTAAATCCTTGAATTAAAATTTTTAAATTTAAATATATATATTGTAATTGATTATTTTCACATTAAATCATTATCAGCGACCAAGTGAATGCTATGGCTAAGATCAAATTCAAGTTTAAATGTAAGCAAAACTTTTGCCAATTTTTATATCGTAAACTACATTTTTATGAGCAGTATTGCTAATCATTACTTAATACGCAAGCTACATCGTTTCATATAAGGCTAAAAAAGTTAAGCAGCAGTGAGTATGGTTAGTAGGTAAAAGGAGACTCTATTCTATCCCAGACAGATCCAACTTTTTTTGTAGAATTTTTTATTTGTCACTTTTTGTAAAACTTTTATGACTTGTGTTTTAAATGAATAATTGAACATTAGAGGGCTGCAGAGGCTCGAAATTTGGTTCTCTTTTTTCCCATTGAATGAATCCTCTATTCTCTTACTCTATGACCTAAAAGTTACAGTTCACACAACAATTTTTTTTATAAATTTCCCATACAAGACCGCTAGAGCAAAGTTTAAGTTCATATAAGTCTTAGATGAAAATCTTGTAATTTTTTTGGCAAAATTTTAGTTCATAATCTCCACTCTAAAAAAATTTCACACATGAACATAGAATATGTATTAAAAGAAGTACAATTCGACAAAAAGTGTGTGTTAAATAGAACTTTTTCACGCCTGATACATTTACGGATCACTTTAATATTAAGTAAATAACATTTTGAAAACTTTTATAAACTTTTGCAACTTGAATTTAGGTTTGACTTATGCTATAGCAAGATTATAAACTTTTGAGTGCATTAATCGTTTTACTGGTAAAATGTTCATGAACAACACTTGTAAACAATTTTCCCTTAAATAGATTTCGATAAATCTCTAATTTTATGAGTCTTTATAAGAAATAATACCTCTCAAAATAATATGACATTATTTATTCAATATTTCCCTTATTGATTCATCTCTTGTTGGCTTTTATTGTTTTTTGAGCACACATTTTGACGTATACTATTTTGTCTGATTGTACTGTGATCTGCAATTGCTATTAATCAAACGGTTCAAATAACGCTTTGTTTCAATACATGCAAATTTCGTTTTTAAACCAATACAATAAAAAAATAATGCAACACAATAGATAAACTAAAGTTTTATGCTTTGAAACTGCAGTGTTATTTCCGCTGTTTCATTAATATCAATTGCAGATCACAGTACAAGTTTCGCAAACAATACAACTATGACTTTAAAAATGTTACGCCCAAAGTACACGACAAATATGTGTATGAGATAGATCTCTACTATATTGCATAAAATGATATGAAAAGATTTACAAGTTTATATTGAATCATTTCGAGCAACTGTCAACTTGTAAGTGTTAATTTTGAAAAATAGTTATTCAAAAGTTTTATATACATTTATATGTGAAATAAGTCAATTGCCGTAAATGAATGACTGTATCTTTCATTCAATTTTTACCAAATTAAGTTCCAATAAAACACTTCTCAGAAGTATTTATATTTAAATGAAATATAAACCACATAGAAATAGATTAATAATTTTAATTTTATTTAGTCTAGTAGAAGAAAATTTCTGTACATAACTGATAAATAAAATTTGGTCTCAGTTTATAAGAAAATTCAACATCAATAACTATCCCATAAATCTAAATTTGTATTTAGTCAGTTTTGAGCAATTTGATCATTTTTCGTATGTGTGAAATATTCACAACTGATCCAAGTATTTTTTCCATAACAAGTCGCACTCATTTAACTTAAGTCCGTTTCCAAAATTAGTCTTTTGTTTGGGTTCATTAGTGATTTCATAATAAGGGGCTATCACATTGTTATTAATTATATAATATTTTGGCCAAACAGCACCATTCTGTGGTGAAGGGTATCTGCAAACAAGAAGCAATATTATAAACTAGTTATTCATTTTTATAAAAGAATTATATCAACATAAAAATATGTAAATTAACACGAACCCATTTTTAGCAAAGTGCGTGAAAAACTCTATCATTTTGTCAGAAATTTGTCTTTCCCTATCGAGATGTCTATCAACTTCTCTAAAAGGTATACCAAATACGGGCCAAATATCATTTCCATGACAAACACCCATCCATTTCGAACAAACCAACTTTTCTTCTCCTAATTCACTGTTATAATAGTATTGATAGACATTACTTTTTTCTCTATCATTACTAAATAAAGTTTTAGCGAATTGAATAGTTGGACATCCGATATAATAATCGCCGAATGCAATACCAATAGTTCTTCTCAAAAGATCAAAATCACTACCATCTGACAGACCCGTAAAATAAAGTTTTGCAACATCTTCACCGTTCACAGGAATTCTCGATATAAAACCTGAAGATATTGTAACCAACTCATTATAAGCTTCACTATATGTTAGATTTTGTGGTGAGTTCGGATCATATTTAATCGGATCAATTTTCCAAGGAAGAACAAAAGATCCTTCATCTTCAGTCGTACCAATAATTAAATTTAAATTCTTCTTATAGTCACCACTTTGTAACATATCTAATGGTCTTTTAGGCAGAAATTGTCCATCAATCACTACTTGTGGTGCCCAACCATTACTGTTTATTACATTCGGAGATTCAATCAAATCTCTTAATGACTCAGAAGTGGCTTCTCTCAAACATTTCATTATTTTAGGAGTGAATTCATTTTTATCACTATTGGTCTCGTCATTACAACCAATACTTTTCGCTCCGTTTAACCACTTTTGTCGAGCTTGATCTGGTTCCCCACTATCCAAGTGATTTATTACTGATGCTGACATCATAATTGCATTTTTGTATAGATTTCTGGTCACTGGAGACAATATTAGAAGGCTTACAGCCCAACTGCCAGCACTGTGGCCCATTATTGTGATTTGATTTGGATCTCCACCAAAGTATTGAATGTTGTCATTAACCCATTCAAGAGCTAATGCCTGATCCCAAAGACCTACATTTCCGGGTGCATCATCTGTTGCAGAGTATAGAAACCCAAATGTGCCGAGTCTTCAATTATGAGAAAGTAGCATAAAAGATTAAATGATAAACATAAGCAAAAAATTGTGTATAGAGGTCTGATTATAGTAAAAGTTAATACAAATTGATTTGTTTTGCGGAAGAATAGAACAAGTAAATGGTTTTATAGTATGCAGTTATACCCTTCTTCCCATTGATCATTGCCTAATGTAATTTCAATGAATAATTATTGAATATAATAATTGCTTGAGTGAGTAGCAATATAGCATTTAATTAAGCCCTTCTTTCAAATGAGAATTTATTGCCTAACTTTTAAATTTTCTACCGATAATTAATAGTGACCACAACAACATCTCCTTTGACCGAAAGTACATCAGCCACAAGAAATTTTTCATTAGATGATCCATATAGTAGAGCACCACCGTGAATATAAAACATAATTGCCTTTAATTGGTCACTCGAACCAATAAGTGGTGACCATATATTTAAATAAAGACAGTCTTCACTGAAGTTGTTATTTAAAAAGCTCGCAGACATTTGTGGCTGTTGGCAAGGGTTCGGCCAATGGGTCGCATCTATTGGTTGTGACCATTGTTTTACAGGTAATGGCTTTTTGAATCTCAATTCACCGATCGGTGGCTCTGCATAGGGAATACCTAAGAATACGTTCACATCTTTGCCATTAAATGTCTCTCTTTTGCCATTTATTTTTGCATTTTTAATTTGAACACTTATATTGTTATTAATCGTCTCATCACTAAAAACTATGGTTACTCCCAACAGAGTCAATAATAATATGCAAAAATTGTTGTCTAGCATTACATATAAAAATAAGTGGTGTTTGTAATAGCCTTATAATGAAACTAAGTGACTATCATATGAGTCCTTCATACAAGGATAGAGTAGATTTGAGCAAAAGTGGTAAACAGTTTATCTTTCCTACCTTCAAGTACGTCGCTATAAACATGTGCTTATTAGCCCACACTCGATTTAAATAACAGAACCTGAGCATTTAAATGTGTTACTTTTATTAAACACAATTATGGCTCTAAAAAGGCAATTATATCGAATCATAGATCAGTTTAGATTGACTTTGCTTGACTTTTTTCTTAAAAAAATGCGTGTCTCATCAAATTAAAAATTCTTTCATCAAACAATCTTTCATTTTTTCAGATCAAGTTTATATAATCACAATAATAGTTACAGTTTAAAATCACAGTAAAACAGTCGATAATTAAACTTTAACGTTAAACTGATTAAAAAATGATATGGTCCAAAAACGTTATTTGGACACTCGTGTAATTCATAATTTATTATAACTGTTTTCATAAAGCATTGCAGAAAGTTAGTCACAAATAAACATTATTTGTGACTTTTTTGCGAAACAGACAATAATATATCTCTACACGGGATCGCTCAGCATGGAATTGAAGAAGTTAAGACTACTATGCTCGTTTCGCCGAATGCCATATTCCTGAATTTAAAAACAGGCGAACCTATCTATAAGCTCTTTCATAGAGAGGAATGTAAATTGTGTATTCGATGAAATAAAATTGATTCTACAGCAACGATCGATTCGCATAAAATAGTTTTCACAATTAGGTTAGCTAATAGGGAAGTAAAATTATTATAGGTTGGTACATCTATATGTAAATTCGGCGAAATTGATTATGAAAATCAGGCTTTATTCCAGAAAAACGTGTTAATTATGATAGAGAGTTCATAGATAAGCGTCCTGGACAAATTTGATTAATGAAGATCCAATTTTCGACCTAAACACTTGAACTTTTTCTTAGACTTTTCTTAAGTTATAATTTTCTAAGTGTAAGAGACGGGCTACTCTTCGACTAGTACCTTTAACATAGAAATCGAGAAATACACTGACATAGACTATGCCAATAAGTGCAATTAAATATATTTGTTACAACTAATCCTAATAATTATCTTAGAATGGACATGTTATCTCAAAATTAAATAAGGCCTTCACTTAAAGTTGAAAATGAGACTATTGTCAATTATTATCCTTAATTTTAAATTATTCCTTTTAAATAATACAAATGAAAACTATAATTGACTTATTGAAATTTAGTCCAAAATTCTAAACGATAAACTTAAATCAAATGCAAAAACGATAGTATTTAGTATCTAAAACAAATATGAAAAAATCATTAATAAAACAATAGTGCTGTGGCTCTAGTTATGGAGCAGAAATTAGAAAAATTTTAACTAAAATTCACAGTTCATAGAGCAAAAGTTTTCCAAATTTTCCGCAGAAGACTACTGTAGCACAATTTAAATCCTAATAAATCTTTGTAGAGAAAATTTTTTTAATTTTTTTGACAAAATTTTAGTTCATAATCTCGGTTTCAAAATAATATATTACACATAAACATAGGATGTCTATAGGTTGTACGAAAAGTCACCCGGCATTTTTTAATTCGAAATAACTTTTGAATGAGTGGATTTTCAAAATTCATTTTATTTAAAAGTACAATAATGGGAGATTTGCATAGGCTACACGACAATGTTTTCAATGTGAGCCCCTTCTACGGCTATTATTTGACGTATTCTTTTTGCAAAATTATTGATGACTGAGCATCAGTCACACTGCCTGTTCCTTCGAATTGTTCAATAAAATCCTTTATTCCTTGTCTACTCGGACTATCGTTGATTCCAAATTCCAAATAGTCCTCTAAACTGAACTGAACCGAATCGAACAGTTCTCTGAACTGAAACGATACATTTATTTGAAATATAAAACTCATGAAAAGTAAAATTGCTCTTTTAAGTGTTGTATTTCACCAGTTTTTCAACTATGAACATGTGCTCAATGTTTACACCAAACAAAACTCCAATGCACAGAGGTCCCGCCTACGAAATATTTTTTTAAGTATTCACTCGTTCAAATTTTAATGGCCATTGAAAATGTCAAGCAAATTTTGCCCCGTCCTGTACTAAAACAAGTTCAATAAGTTTGCAAATTACAAGACTATGACCCATATTCTGAGTTGTTTTAAGCTCGATCTCGACTCAAGTTAGACTTGGTGCTAGCAAAATTTGTATTTCAAATCTTACTTGAGTCAAGATCGAGCTTAAGACAGAACTCAGAATATGGTTTTATAACACTTTGAAACGTGCGTTACGCGCAAGGTATACGGCGACAAATATGTGTATGCCATGGCTATTACTTGATTGCTCAAAATGATGAAAAGATTTATAAGTTTATATAGAATCATTTTGAAATATATGGAAAAAAGCAACTGTCAATTTATAGGTGTTAATCTTGAAAAGTTGTTGACCGTAATCGTTATCTATTCTTAATTTTTATATAGATCCCATGTGAAATGAGTCAAATACCATAAATGAATGATTGTATCTGACATTCAATTTTTATCAAATTGGGTTGCAATAAATACTTCTCAAAAAATATTTATACTTAAATGAAATATAAACCACATAGAAATAGATTAATAATAATTTTTAATATTATTTAATCTAACAGAACAAATTTTCTGCAATGAACTAATATATAAAATTTTGGTCTCAATTTAAAAGAAAATTTGATATCCCATAAATCTGAATTTGTATTTAGTTAATTTTGAGCAATTTGATCATTTTTCGTATGTGTGAAACATTCACAACTGATCCAAGTATTTTTTCCATAACAAGTCGCACTCATTTAATTTAAGTCCGTTCCCAAAATTAGTGTTTTGCTTTGGTTCATTAGTGATTTCATAATAAGGGGCTATCACATTGTTATTAATTATGTAATATTTTGGCCAAACAGCACCATTCTGCGGCGAAGGATATCTGCGAACAAAAAACAATATTATAAACTAGTTATTAATTTTATACAAAAAAATGATATCAACATAAAAAAAATGGTAATTAATACAAACCCAGCTTTTGCGAAATGCGTGATAAACTCGATCATTTGGTCAGAAATTTCTCTCTCCCTATCAAGATGTCTATCAACTTCTCTAAAAGGTATACCAAATACGGGCCAAATATCATTTCCATGACAAACACCCATCCATTTCGAACAAAAAAACTTTTCTTCTCCTAATTTACTGTTATAATAATATTGATAGACATTGCTTTTTTCCCTATCATTACTAAACAAAGTCTTGGCGAATTGAATAGTTGGACAAGTAACTATAAAATCGCCAAATGCAATACCAACAGTTCTTCTCAATAGATCAAAATCATTACTATCTGACAGACCTGTGAAGTAAAGTTTTGCAACGTCTTCACCATTCACAGCAATTTTCGATGTTAAACCTGAAGATATTTTAACCAACTCATTATAAGCTTCATTATAAGTTAGATTATGTGGTAAGTTCGGATCATATTTAATTCGATCCACTTGCCATGAAAGTAAATAAGAGCCTTCATCTTCAGTCGTACCAATAATTAAATTTAAATTCTTCTTATAGTCACCACTTTGTAACATATCTAATGGTCTTTTAGGCAGAAATTGTCCATCAATCACTACTTGTGGTGGCCAACCATTACTGTTTACAACTTCAGGAGATTCAATCAAATCTCTTAATGACTCAGAAGTGGCTTCTCTCAGACATTTCATTATTTTAGGAGTGAATTGATTTTTATCACTATTAGTCTCGTCATTACAACCAATACTTTTCGCTCCGTTTAACCACTTTTGTCGAACGTGATCTGGTTCCCCACTGTCTAAGTGATTGGTAACTGATGCCGACATCATAATTGCATTTTTGTATAGATTTCCGGTCATTGGAGATAATATTAGAAGACTTACAGACCAACTGCCAGCACTTTCACCAAAAATTGTGATTTGATTTGGATCTCCACCAAAGTATTGAATGTTGTCATTAACCCATTCAAGAGCTAATGCCTGATCCCAAAAACCGACATTTCCAGGTGCATCATCTGTTCCAGAGTATAGAAATCCGAATGTGCCGAGTCTTCAATTATGAGAAAGTGGCAGAAATGATTAAATGTGCAATAAATCATGAATAGTTTTGATTATTTTCAAAATTAACACAAATTGATTTGTTTTGTTAAAGAATAGAATAGGTAAATGATTTTATAGTTTATAGTCTTATTCACATCCGTAGCCAGCGGGGGGGGCTAGGGGCTATAGCCTCCCAAAAGTTTTACAAAGTTTAAGTTAAATCAAAGGTTTGATAATGAATTAACAGATATTTTAATGGGAGTTAGCGCTTGCTATCCAATATCCAAGCATTTCATGAACTTTGAAATTATGAAGCCTTTTGCTACTCATTATTGTTTGAATCTAGAAAATTTAAAGTCAAATTCTGAAATTACAAAATTATTATTCTATGAATGCGAAGATACTTTTAATGTCTATGAAAAATTAACTGATTATTCAAACTCTATGCCAGATTTATTAAAGTATTTTAAGATATCATTAACTATAGGATGTGTTAATGTTTCGTGTGAAAAGAGTTTTTCAACATTAAGAAGAATTAAAACTTATTTGAGAATTTCGATGTCTAATGACAGATTAAACGGTTTGGCTCTTATTTCGATTGAAAGAGAAATTGCATTATCTATTAATCTAGATAACTTTGCCATTGGATTTGGTAAAAATCACTGTAACAGAAAAATTGTATTGAATTAAATTTTGATTTGAGATGTTCTAAAGTTTAATTTTAAGCTTTATCCCAAGTTTAAACAAATGGAAATTTTCCTACTCTCAATCTTATTTACTACTACTAAAATTTGGGTGTCCTCCCGATTGACCAACAAATAAAAGACCAAAAACTAAAAGCCCAACAAATTTATGCTAAGGTTATTATTGAATAGCAGTTCATTTAAGCAATGCTTAAGTAATGTTTTTTCTATAGTTAAAATTAGACAAAAAATATATTATTGGAAAATAAGAGTAAATATCAGAGTAAATATTACTAATAAGTTTTGAGAAAATTCAAAATTTGAAGGCCCTTTTTTGAAATCTATAAAACATCTTATAAATGTGACTCGTTCAATAATCTGAAAACAGATGTTTATTTAATTATTTGATAAATTAAGAGATTTGATTTGTTGGGCATTTATTTGTTGGTCATTTAATTGTTGGTCTTTTATTTATTGGGCTTTTCTTGTTGTGCTTTTGGCTTTTGGTCTTTCATTTGTTGGTCAATCGGAAGTAAACCAAAATTTGACCATTACTTTTAATCCTATTATCAATGTATAAACAAATAAACCTTTACCTAAATATATAGGGATAGAAATTTCAATAGAAGGGTCAGTCTATTTTTGAGTTTGACAAACACACACCACAACTAAGTCCATATATTGCTTTATATATTAAAAATAAAATTAGTTTACTTCACCACAACAAGACAAGACACCTCAGATTAAATAAAGCTTATCTTAGCTGAGAATTTTCAGACATTTAGCCCCCCAGACCAATAAAGCTGGCTACGGCAGTGGTCTTATCCTTCTTCCCATTCATTTTACGTAATTTTGATTAATAAGAATTATTTGATATAAGAATGGTTTATGTCAACAGTATCATAGTACTTAATTATGTGTTTCTTGCAAATGGTAATTTATTTATTGCCTAATTTCAATTTTTTACCGATAATTAACAGTGACCACAACAACATCTCCTTTGACCGAAAGTACATCAGCGACGTAAAGTTTCTCACTAGAAGATCCATACAGTAGACCACCGCCGTGGATGTAAAACATAACTGCCTTTAATTGATCACTCGAACCAATAAGTGGTGACCATATATTTAAATAAAGACAGTCTTCACTAAAGTTGTTATTTAAAAATTTCCCAAATATTTGTGGCTGTTGGCAAGGGTTCGGCCAATGGGTCGCATCTATTGGTTGTGACCATTGTTTCACAGGTAAAGGCTTTTTGAATCTCAATTCACCGATCGGTGGCTCTGCATAGGGAATACCTAAGAACACGTTCACATCTTTGCCATTAAATGTCTCTCTTTTGCCATTTATTTTTCCATCTTTAATTTGAACACTTATATTGTTATTAATCGCCTCATCACTAAAAACTATGGTTATTCTCAACAGAGTCAATAACAATACGCAAAAATCGTTGACTAGCATTATATAACTGAAATAAGTTCGTATTTATAAGTTTATAATAAAACTGATTTGTGAGGGACTGCTATACGAATTATTATCAGTGCTATCCTATGAGTGCTAGAAATAGATAAAATTGTTATCTAAAACTTTTTTGCAGGCTCATGCAGACTATCAAAATAGTACTTATTTATAGACAAATCACAATTGAGTTCAAACGTATAAGAGAACTGAAGGACAATTTAATTTGCAAATATGTCTTCATATCTTAACATTTGATCAATATTTGAATTGTTTTTCCTTGAAATAAAGTGGGACTCGCTTTAACTGAGTTTTACTTAAAGGCAAAAATTTTCAAATTGTGTCAATTCAAACTCGAACTTTGAAATTGAACAATAAAAATCCAAAACTTTATCTCATTTTTTAAGCAATAAAGACTTTATTTAATTAGTAAGTTATATATACATAACCGAATGTCATTATCTTCTAGAGGGAAGCACTACTAAATTAGCCAATTAGCTAATAGAATGATCAGTTTGGTTATGCCTAAAATGTCCTTATAACTAAAAATTTTTACATTCAGCACACTATTGTTGGTCGATATATGTCTTCCATAAGTAGTCGCATTCATTTAACTTTAATCCGTTACCAAAATTAGTATAAGGTTTGGGTTCATTAGTTATCTCGTAATAGGGTGCAATTATATTATCATTAATTGTATAATATTTGGGCCAATTTGCGCCATTCTGTGGTGACGGACGTCTGAAAACGGACATTTAAAATAAATTTTAAAATCCAAACTTCAAAAATATTTTAAATTGAAACTAAGTTAAAATTCAAATAATTTATACAAACCCAGTTTTAGCAAAATGTGTGAAAAACTCAATCACTTGGGCAGAAATTTCTCTTTCCCTATCGAGATGTCTATCATATTCTCTGATAGGTATACCAAAAACGGGCCAAAGATCATTTGCATGACAGGTACCCATCCATTTTGAGCAAATCAACTTTTCTTCTCCTAATTTACTGTTATAATAGTATTGATAAACATTACTCTTTTCTCTATCATTACTAAACAAAGTTTTAGCGAATTGAATAGTTGGACAAGTGAGTAAGAAGTCTCCGACTGCTATACCAATAGTTCTCCTCAAAAGATCAAAATCATTATTATCTGATAAGCCAGTAAAATAAAGTTTTGCAACATCTTCACCATTAATTGGTATTTTCGATTTCAATCTTGAAGATATTCTAACCAGCTCGTCATAGGCTTCACTATATGTCAGATTGTGTGGTGAAATCGGATGGTATTTAACAGGATCCACATACCAGGGCAGTATAAAAGAGCCTTCATCTTCAACAGATCCAATCAGAAGATTCAAATTCTTCTTATAGTTACCATCTCTTAACATATCTAATGGTTTCTTAGGAAGAAACTGGCCATCAGCTACCACTTGATTTAACCAACCGATCTGTCCAGATAAGAGTTGGGGCAATTCCGGAATTGAGATCAACTTTTCTGGATCTGAATTTCTCAAACAGTCAATTATTTTGGGTGTGAACTGATTCTCACTATTACTCTCGTCATCAGCACATCCAATAAGTTTAGCGCCACTAAGCCAACTCTTAAGAACATTTTCTGAATCATCACCGGCCATATTATTGATAGATGCTCCAGACAACATTATTGCATTCTTATATAAATTTCTGCTTATTGGAGATAATATGTGAAGACTTGTGGACCAACTGCCAGCACTTTCACCTAAAATTGTTATTTGATTTGGATCTCCACCAAAGTATTTAATATTATCATTAACCCATTCAAGAGCTAATGCCTGATCCCAGAGACCCATATTTCCAGGGGCATCATCGGTTCCAGTATATAGAAACCCGAATGTGTTTAATCTATTTTTTTGTTTCAAAATTTAATTAATCAAGTAATTTTAAGTCTATCCACTCACAAGTTATATTTTAACAGTAAAACCCCGTTACAAAACACCTAAGGATCATAAAGAATTTAGTGCATTACGTCAAAACATCACTAAATTTGAAGTTTTATAGCAGGGTTTGACTCTATTCGTGAATAATTAAAATTTATACCTGTAATTAATCGTAACCACGACTACATCCCCTTTAGTCGAAAGAACTTCTCCACTATAGTACTGCTCACTCGAAGATCCCAAAAGGAGAATGCCACCATGAATCCAAAACATAACAGGCTTTAAGTTAACACTCGAATCACTATCAAGTGGTGACCAGATATTCAAATAAAGACAGTCTTCACTATAATTTCTATTGCGGAAATATTGTGGCAAAAGTTCTCTTTGAAGGCAAGGGTTCGGCCAATTGTAGGCATCGATCGGTTGTGACCATTGTTTTACAGGTAAAGGTTTTTTGAACCTTAAGTCCCCAATCGGTGGCTCTGCATAAGGAATACCTAAAAAGACGTTTACATCTTTGCCATCAACTGTTTCTTTTTTGCCATTAATTTTTCCATTTTTAATTTGAACACTTATATCATTGGCTTTTATACTGATAATAATTTCCAATAGAAATAGTAATAATACCAAACTTTTGTTCAACATTTTTACTGAACTCTTATTAGGAAAATAAGCTTTATTTCACTAAAACTATAAATATTCTGTTAAAGCTTCAAGTCTAAATAAAAATCTCAACCTTTATTTGTATAGATATAGATTTGAAGGACATTTAATCTGAAGGACAACTCAATCGGGAAAATTTCCGTACATTTATTACTTAATCAAGGGCCTTATCTGATTCTTATTAAAATAGTCACGATATTTTCCTCTTAATGTTAATACGTTGCTGTGGGCTGATATATGATGCTTTAAACATGATACTTATATAACCTAAAATCAGAAACCGCATTCTTGAATGATTGTAAATTGCAAAGCATTAGGTGACTGCAAATCATCATGAGCATCGTACTGTACTTACAATATTATTTTGTAAAGCTTCCAGAATGCAGCCCCAGAAATTAAAGATTTATTTATTCGTTAATAAATATCACATAATTAATATAAATTCACAGAATAGATTAAGTAAAGGAATTTTAATATAGTTATGAATCGTCATTAGATTTTTACTATCAACTCGTATAAATTTCCATAATATGCTTAATTAAAAAAATTTTCAAAGCATATTTTAATCATAACTGATTTATAATTTTATTTGACAATTTAAAGATTTTCTCAAACAATATCAATCAGTAAAAATAAATTAAGAGAAAAGTAGTCAATTAATATTGTTCAATTAAGCATAAGTTTGTAACTAAAAAGTTTTTCTTTTAATTGCTTAATACGACAATTATTATAATCAATATTAAAATTTTAGTAGAATACAAACAAGACTCTGAAATAACAATTAATTCAATTTTCTAATAGAGCAGCACACTTATTAAAATCAGTGAGATTAATTTAATTTTTACAGAAAACCATTAAATATGAATGGGAAGCAATAAATTTTAATTAGTTGAAAAACTACATTTCAATACTAATTAGAAAAACGACAACAAAATGAAGGAGTAATTAAAAACCTTGAGTTGGCCTTAATTTTGAAAATTCTTAGGTAAATCTGATTAAAATGATCTCATGATAAAAATTAATGTTTCGGCTCTCTTTGCTTTCATAAAAACTTATGAAATTTTGAAAATTGCTTAATTTGAAAACTTCCTTAATTCATAGTTTTCTTTTGCAGTTATTTAAAAATTTCTCTTCTATATAAAGTATTTTATATTGGCACTCTATCGTAATGATGTAGAGTTAGACTTTGAAAATTCCGAAGGGTTTTGCAGATTGTTAGTAGATATCACTCCATGCCAGAATTCAGTGAAGTAAAAGTTTATTACTTCACTATTAATGTTTGAAAGTGAAAATCTAAGAAAACTTCACATGTAAGCTTATTAATAAGGATGAAATTACTAATAAACATAACTTTAGTCATATTACGATCATTTTGATATCAGATTTTTTAGAAATAATGCATTAAAACAAATGTTTCTTAGCACTAAACTGATGAGAACTAAATTTTTTTTAAAAATAAATCTCCATTTCAAACTTTATGTGTTTTATCTATCATTCATGAAGTTCCAAAATTATGAGTGTCTTAATCAAGAAGTTTAACCCTAAAGAGTTAGCTTACTATCCCTTAGGAAGTATCAATGTCTTTAACTGTATAATTACCAAACTCATTACCCTTTAGAACGAGTTAAATTATATCCCTTCTACGTCAGTAGAGTTTTGTTTTTAACTCATCTAAAACTGACTTTGAGAGGATAAACTCATACTAAAAGGTAATGGTTTGCTTGTTGTATAACTAACAAACCCATTACCTTTTTACACAATCGACTCCAAATAGTTTTCCTTTAGTCCTTGATGTGTGCTAATAAAAAATTCGGGACAGCATCAGAATCTAGTAGTTTAATGAAGAGAATCATAGTTTCAATATTAACTCAAATTTCGTGAATAAAAACCAACACTTGACTCACGACTGATAATGAAAACATATCTATTGTCTTACATATTATGAATAAGTAATAAGTTTTATATTGTACTGAGACATGTTTCGGAACTATTTCTTTTGACTTAAAAGTGTATTAATCATTGGTCGTTCAATATATTAAAATGAAATGATTGATGTTTTAAGTTAAATACATATTTATAAGTAACTGAATGAGTCTGCAAACCCTCGAAAATTTGCTCAGAACGCATTAGTTTGAGACTGATAAAAGGAAAACTATTTAATCATAGCTGTACATGTAAATCTAACTTCATAAAAATTGACATACCGAGGTCATAGTGATTAAAGATAATTTGAGGTTTTATTTAAAGTTTGTTAATAACACTCAAACAAAAAACATTCAGTCATTGTGTCATAAATAAATGATTACAAAATTAATATCCCGTATAATTTTGATTGTACTTAAGATTGTAATTTTCACTATGTAAGTGTCATGTACATTGATATGAATTTCCTTAAAAAATTAAACTCAAGGATGACTTCGATGTGCAAATCTTTATGGATCCTTACGATAGAATACCAATAGATATATATTTTTTATTTAAATTCAAGCGAATATAAGTTATAAGATACTTTGATTCAAATCTGAAGTATTTTTTCTGAACTCCATCACAATCGGCACTATATGGATCATTGAAAATGTGATCAGAATATATTTAGGATACAATTCCATCACTTCAGGTTAAAATGAGTTGATTTGTAGCTCTAAATGTTGGCCAACTCGTGACATTTAGTCCTAGAGCATTTGCAACAAATGTGATAATAGATTTCTATATCGGAAAATTCAAGTTTTTAGATTTTTTAAAAATTAGAACAATTTTGACTTTTTTGAGAAAAACTATCCTGTTTCAGCAAGATTAGTTTACGATTTAGGCTGGTGATCAGCCTGAGAGAAACTCAATTTATTTCTGATGGAGTTACAAAAAGAGAATTGAATAATATGAAAAATATCTGGATTTGAGGGTATTTAGAAAATTTTAATATAAGGAAAAGTTTTGAGTAATTTTGAACGACTCAACGCTTCTACAAATACTTTTCCTTTACTGGTTATGACAAGCCAACTGTTTGCTGTTATAAGTTAGTTCACAGGTATAGACTATTTTGGCCTGAATTTGGAACTAATTTATCCGAAGATAATAATTCTGACATCTTATAATTGTGTCTTTGGATAAATTATTTAAGTAATAATAATACGCTCATCGTTGTGTGTTATAAAAGTTTCACAACGTGTCAATGATGATTTAAAAACTGATTTAGTCTAGGTTTAAGTCTCAGCTTATGTGATATGCACAGAACTATTAATTTGTGTTCCGGAATTCTCTGATGAGGCCCATAGCTAGGGCGACTAAGTCTTGTAGAGCCCACATCTGGACAAAAATAGTAGGGATTTGAAATTTTTCTTAAAGTTTTAAAATTTATTTACAGTACTTAACGAGTATAAAAAGTTACATATATATTCGTTACAAGATTTCAACTGTGAAAATAATTATAATTCTTTTAATAATTATATTTCTTCTGTGATTTTGCGCTATTGGGTGGTATAAACTATCTTTAACATAATTGTAAAGTTTGTGAAGTTCTGAATAAGAACTTAAAAGCGAACAATTTCAATAGATCAAAGTACGTTAGTTTTGGATCGATATACAATGAATTTCTAATAAGATAGAGCATTTATGATAGAAGTGTCTAACTATTCAGCTCAAAACTGGTCAAAATGCGTCCAGATTGGGGTCCATTCTGGACTCTGGATTAGTTAACCTCAAGTCTGGACGCTTGGTCATCCTACCCGTAGCTTACCATCACTCAATGTAACAACTGCTATTACATTGGTGCCTTAGAAATAGATTGAAGCTCCAAAATAGCGTTGTTAATGGCAATATTCAATTAATCGAAGTCCTCATATCGATAGCCTCTAGGATACTTCTAATACTGTATAATAATAAGCCAACGCTTTGCAAAACAGTGCTCCTAATGTTATATTTTATTGCATTAAAAACTGTATCAAATTAGTCACTCGTTAAAAAGTTATTGAAGCTTAAAGTGCGGCAAATACTTTCCGGATAGCCTAGTATTTCTCATTCTCATAGTTAATAAAAATGTTTAGTTCTTCAACGATTATCCCTCAATATTAACTATCTTCAATATTTTTAATGTTGAACAGATAATCTCGTTGTTAGAAAAAAGCTAAAATTTTTCACTTATTGATTTCTAATTCAGCAGAACGAAAATCCTTAGCCACTTAATTTATTTCGCAAACAGTAGAGTTAGGTAATAAATTTATTATTCAAACAAGAATCCTACTACTTTTTACTTATAAAACTAAATATTTTGGGACTAATTTTTGACCTTTTCATTAAAAAAATTATCATAAATTATTTGTAATCCAATTTAAATATTTCGAAACTCTGGTATAGACACCAGGATATCCAGGAGTCGCACATTTTATGCCAAAACTTATAACACCAGTCAGGTAAAAAAGATTATCATTAGGATCTCTTTGCATAAATGGTCCTCCAGAATCTCCTCCACAGCTATCAATAGTCGAGCCTTCAGTTCCAGCACATAGATATTCACTGGTTATAATAACAGGAGAATTTTTGTAAGATTTTTTACATTCGTCTTGAGACACAACATAAATCTCTGCCTGTTGCAAAACATCGCTTGAATTTCCCTCATAGCTTAATTTACCCCAACCGGCTATATATCCGTTTTGTCCAACTTTTTCTGCCATTAGCGATATATTTTTATTGAGTGGTAAACATATTGGATATATTCTTGAACTTAATTTAACCTTTGAATTTTGAGAATGAGATATTTGAAAAATAGAAGAGGTTTTGTTAGCATTAGATTTTGGATTATTGACTACTTTTTTGTAGTCTTTTTAAAATCTTATGAAAAATACAAACTTTCTTGTCTAGTCTGATGACTGCGATGTCATTTTTCAAAGTTCTCTCATCGAACTTTGGATGAATTGTAACTTTATTGATACGAAAATCTTCTTCTGCATCATCTCCTGTTTTATTCTTGATGTTATGTTCGCCTAACCTAATGATAATTTTTCTATTATCTAAAACTTGTCCATCATCTAAGACACAATGCGCTGCAGTTATGAGATGTTGATCCGTAATGAGTGATGCCCCGCACTGGTGTCCTAAACCTTCAATGAAAAGTGCGGCCTAAGAATAAACATAAGAATAAGTGGTTTAGTATTTAGAGAATGTTAGCAAAGGAAACTGTAAAGTTTCATCTTAAAAGTTACTGGATTACTAAATTGTAGTTTATTTAAAAGTTGACTCTGCATTTCAGGTTAGAGTACTAGAGGGTCAAGCGGTTACCCGAAAAGTGTTCTCTTACATATAGCACTATCACATGTGTCATCCTTAAACCTAACTTAATTTGATTAGATATAATAATATCGGTAGTAAATTTTCTTTAGTTATGTTGTCAGGTCAGTCAATAAGTTCTCGGTCTAACACCTTTCCTGATATATTTGAATGCTCATTTTTGTACAACTAATAGTGGTATGCTTCATAAAATTGCATACCAAAAATTAGATGGTTTCTCTGAAAGATAAAAAAATTAAACAACTTTTTTATGTCAAAAAACACTCGAGAATTCTTAGAAAATTTTTTCTTTCTCTCTTTTCTATTGGACCTATGTATTGATATCTCATCCTTAACAATTTATAATTTTATTACTACTATGAGAAATCAATTAATTTTGAGCATGAGATCTCATGAGATATGGCTCTATTATCACTATCAAAATCAGCATTCAAAAATATCAGGAAAGGTGTTAGGCCGAGAACTTTTTGACTGACCGATAGGTTAGGGGAATAGAGCGCTATGTATAGAACATCATTGTGACGGAGGCCACATCTGTCGTTAACATCATGTAACTACATGCAGAGTAAACTATAAAAATTTTCTAGATTGAATAGGTTTGAATTTTTACACTTAATTTGTTATAATTATATTTTTTCGGAAAACTAATGACTAGAAAAGATATGCCTCATACAATCCAAGGCCATGAACCGGGTTGTGATGTGACCCCATTAACGACGTACAGCGTGAATGGTTCAAAACTTCTATTTCCACAAACTTGATAAAAAGAAATTTTTTATACACCAAGCTACTAGTTGAATAAAAAAGGAAACCAGTTCTAATAGAATAAAATGAATTCATACTCACATTCAGGAAAGTTGTTTTTTTCTACAGTTACTTCCATTCTAGTATTATCATATCTATTATCTAAAATACCATGCATTGTTGGACAACAAACTTTTGGGATGTCATCTTCAAAGCCACAAGTCTTTTGCAAAAGTTTGTAATCATTTCCCAATCTAATAGCATCGCAAACATAATATAGTAAACATATTCCTCGTTTACCATCATTAGTGAAACACTCATTGTTCTCATAATGAGCATCAGGAAAGATAACTATAATTTTTGATTTAAAGCTTTGATCAAATTAGAAATAAACTTAAAAAAAGGCATCTCTTACTTCTAGAACACTCAAGCGTGTTGCACATTAAAAGTAAAACTGCAGTTATAACTGAAACTTTCATATTTCATAAAGTTCATTAAGTTTATCTTAACACAAACTTTTATATTACATGGAATGCTTATAAATGAAAATATGAAATAATCGTTGTGTTATTGACCTTCTTTTGAAATACTTGTTAAGGAAAGTTATTACGAAGTTATTATGAATTTTGCGCAAATTTTCAACTGTTTCAGTCATTATCTAAGTTTTGTGAAACTTGAAATGTAACTAATTTGTATCTGAGTTTTTTAGAATTAATAGTTTCTATTGATCATGAGCTCAATTTAATTTTAAGGGCAATTCATTAGAAATAATGAAAATAATAATAATTCAAATTTTCTGCTTATCTTTTGACTTAGCAAAGGCAAGTGACAAATTATAAATCACATTTTTTAAAAATTTTCAAATTTCTGAGATCATCCACTGAATTTCACCACAAATTATCTATAATCCAAATGCTAGGAATGACCTGTTTTCTCCCGAATTAAGATTACAAATGCTTTAAACTTTCGGTTAAATAGACATTAATTTGATTGTAGTCATAGCCCTTCCAGCGATTAGTCTGCAGAATCTAATAATAAAGAAATATATTCTGAATACACATTTTATTTATTACAAATTATATGATTTATAACGAGAGTATTCTTAACGGAACATTGAGCTCTAGATTTTGGTTAGTATTATTATTGTTATATTATTATCATGAAGGCAGTATTTTGATTAGTAAGTAGTTTTTTGAAATGCCATAATGGATAAATAACTATTAATCTTTTCAATATTACAAGAATCTAAACTTTATACAAGTGCTCTAATATTACATTTGAGTCAAACTAAGTTATCAAATGAGCTAAAGTTGATTTTTATCTTAATTAAAATCTAAAGAGTTTAATTATGAGGATAACTATTAGCATAATTATTATCATATAATATGATAAAAATATTTACATAAGGTGAAATCCTTGACATTCATAATATATGAAATTATAAGTAAGAGGTTTATTAAAGTTCTAATTCTTACCAGCTTTAACATCTAAATGTGATAATCTGTACATGATTTCATTATAAATTTTAAACAAGTTACACAAATCTTATTAATCGATTCACGAACGAGAAAGGAAAAGTTAGCTTTTGATCTGTGAACATTTTATGCATTTCATTAAGTTAGTTCAGTACAGAAAATATGTCAAACTGGTAACTAGTTCAGAAGTTTTTTTCTTAATTTAAGTATAATTTTTAACAATTTACAAGTTTATCTGTATAGTTTGTATCAAAATATCTTCAAAGTGAACCGATACAGGTCTCATGATGTGCCAAACTTATTAGTCAAGTGCTAATTCTAGATTAAAACAGTGGTAATCGAATGATATAAAAGTCCAATGAAATGAGTGATGAGCTAATAGTGATATATCTATGAGCTAAATGCGCTTAAAATTGATATTTGGGATCATTATCAGAGTTCGGCAAAATAGTTGGTCAGTATAATTGTGAAACAAATCCTAATATCAAACTTTGAATTCTAATTATTGGATCAAGTTTTCATAATGAAGTTCAAAGTTTAATATTTGGGTTTGTTTCACAATTACATTAATCAACTATTTTGCCGAACTCTGGTCATTACGCTGACTTTGACATACAGAACAAGTTGTATATGACACGATTCAAAAGAAATTATTAAACAAATACTAACACGGAGCCATTATTTAGCTCAAACAGATTTGTAATGAAGAGAAATTTTGTCTTTACTGTAACCAAGGTTTGTCAGTTCAAAATAAAAAATTATTTCGAGATTAACACTCAAAAATTCATTTCCTTAGATCTAAATTATGAGA
This sequence comes from Archegozetes longisetosus, assembly GCA_018873245.2. NCBI lineage: Eukaryota > Metazoa > Arthropoda > Arachnida > Sarcoptiformes > Trhypochthoniidae > Archegozetes > Archegozetes longisetosus. The sequence continues at coordinate 5,748,115 of JAEMBT020000009.1, read as the reverse complement.
CTGCAGCTAAACGAGATGAGATAATTCCGAGTGAAACCAGATTCGGACTATATTCCAAAGTAGCATCATCTTTGAAGTCCTTATCAAGTCAATCCAGTTCGAATTCGGCTTCTAAGTCGAACTCTGATTCAAAAACTAGTTCTAACCCAGTTTTTAAGCCTGATGCTACAAAAACCAATTCCTCACTAAATTAGTTGAGTACTGGTTTGAAAGCCAAAACTTCACCGACAAGGACAAGCCCTAATCCAGCTCCACAGCCGAAACCTGCACCAAATCCAACTTTATAACCAAAAACAGTCGAAAGATCACGTATTTCATTAGTATAACTAAGCCTCAATTCACACCAAGAAAACCAACTGTAGCACAACTGAACTATATCTCGAATAATTGTGAAGAAGCAAGCATTACGGGCGAGAGAGAACCTGCATTGCAATGTTCTTAGCTCAAACTATCAAATAACCAGCCAGCTTCAGTGTGAAAGGAAGAGGATGGGAAAGGTGGTTGAAGAAGACAGTGAGAGTGGTTACCAGAACAACATTACTATGGAAGAGGCTACATTCTACTGACTTAACCTAAAAATTACATGGCAGCCTCCAAAACAATTTTGATGATGATATCGTTGTAGTACTAGGAAGAAGATGTTTGCACGACCAAAGCTGTAAAAGAAGTACATCTCGACGGATCAACTGAGAAAAATAATCCCAAAAATCAACACTTACGATATATACTTTAATATTTACCATAAAGTTTTACAAAGCTGTGGATATCGATGACGAACCTCAAGCGACTATTTTGTTAAGGTATAGTCTGAAGTTCATTTCAAAATTAGCTGGAGACAAAGATATTTCTAAATCGTTTTGAAATCATCATGTTTCGATGAACTTGAATAAAATTATACAAAATATTCCTTTGATCAATTTATAAGGGAGTAGTAATTATTGTGTGAACAAAGGACTTTTTTAATCAAAACAACAATTATTTGGAGAGTAAAAAAATTGAGCACACAAACACTAAACTTCAGTTCTAGTTATAAATCCGTTTCACTAGATTATTAGACTAGATTATAGCGAACTTGGACAGGTTAGTTCCCAATGTCGTAGATAAATAAATAGAATATCTTTGAGCCCACCTTCAACCATACAAGTCTATTGAGTCACTTGTAAACATAGGTCATAATTAAAACAGAAAAACGAACCATCAACTAATTATACTAGCGATCAAATTAATTGTTTGAATCTGATTTCAGGCGAATTCAAATTTACATTTAGAGCTTGAATTAAAACCATCAAATCTCATTCTTGTCTCAAACCTTAAAGCATGATAAAAACGCTTAGAAATACTTGATTCAAATTTATTAAATTTGTATTGCGATTCAAGTCAAGAACCATCTATTGCTAGAAACCATTGACTCTAATAGGTATAAAAACGTGCGAAAGTTTTGTTATAAATAACTTAGAACGAGAATTTTTCTAAATTAGAGCTAGAAAAGAGTAAGAAAAACCATATTTAATGTTGAATATAATCCACTGTAGTTGTGATAAAATTTATTTTTCCATAGATTGTAGAGATTTCAAATACTTTGATCATAAAAGTGATAACATACTACAAGGATTAAATTATACAAACTTATAATAATTGCTGTTTTAGATCTTTATTCTTTCCTGAAGCTATGTTAAGTTTTTAATTTCCAGACCTTGTCTGTAAGCTCTTCTATCTTCGAACAACATATTCTTCTGAAACCACATGTTAATTCACGCAATAATTTTTGATAATCTTTAAAATGACATTCATTGAAAGGCGTACATATTCCTTCATTTCCTTTAAACGTGAGACATTTGCGAAAATATTGATGCTTTTCAGGAAATATAACTGCAAAATAAGTTTGAATTCTGATTAAATTTTTTCTAAATATATAATTTCAATATGCTTACTCTTAGAGCAGTCAATAAAAATTGTGGCTAAGATTGTAAAAGCAATCAAACACTGTAACTGAACCATTTTATCTTCACGTAAATTCAATTTTTTAAGTATATGTTTTTGAAAAGTATATGCAGTGTAATTCTAACTATGATCTCATGATTTCGAAGAAAAGCCTTACAAAAATTGTGAAACTATAAATAGCTATAATGACCTTCTAATTAATTTCTCCCAAAAACTAGTTTATAAGATTTATGATAAAATTTAATTTTCCCCATTTCTCAAATTAATAGTCTGTTGGTATTGAAAGCATAAGTGAATTTGTGAGCAGTCTAGACAAAGAATATTTGATGCGTGATATATTTACTAAGCTTTCATTATGGGAGTTTGACTGAAAGAAAATGTAATTGTGAAGCATCAAAATTATAAGGATTTAAGATTCATAGCTATCTACGAACAAATGTGATAAAGACTTAAGATTCATAGTTATCTGCAAACAAAATGCTCTAAATTTTTGCTTACTAAAGCTTTATGTGTTTGATTCTCATATCTGGTAGAAAACCTAATCAAATTAGTGATTCACTTGCTTTGTTACAGCAATTCTTGAAATTATTCTTCGAATAAAATGTCATATGTATGTTGTATGAGTTTTTATGATGTGATTACTATGATAAACAATCAGGAATTAACATATAAAGGTGAAATATTTATGATATGCAAAATTGTTTGCTCTATTTATCAGTTACTAAAGTATCTAAAATTTTTACGGCTCTACTAAAGATTAATCAAATTGCAAAAGTTATTGAACCTGGAAAGTGAGGCGATCAGACTAAACTGTAAAATGTATAAAGACGCTGTTATTTCTGTTTTTAAAATTGTTATTTGTAATACCTTAAGGGTGAGCAGACATTTAAAAATAATATACATCTGAAGTAAATAAACATTCTTGAACTCCTTAGCTCCTACGGAATTCTATATACTACCGCCAGAAAGTAATTTAACCGAAACATAAGATTTCACTAGATCCTTAGATCTTAGAAATGAATAAAAATTAATTGAAAAAAATAAATCTTTATGTTTTAATCTATAAAAAGAATAGTTGTACAGATTGTTTAAGATAGATAGTCAATTACGAAAAAACTTTCAAACAGTATCTTTGATACTTACTAACTAAAAATTTTTATAGTGGAGAAAGCTCGAATTGGAATATTTTGAAAATTATACGATATATTCATAAATAATAAAAACTGGTTATTTATGTTTAAACGAATGTTAAAAATATGTTAAATTTTAAAATAAGAATTGAGTAAAGTCAATTTTCGCATGAAGTTTGCATAAAATGAAAAGCCGGAGTGTTTATTAAACAATGATTCTGATAAATTATATGTAGGCGTTATCCATTTAGTAGAAATCAGTGAAAAGTGGAGAAGTTTGTCAAAGAGTGTACATATATTGAAAGAAGGTTATAAAAAGTGTACGCACACATTGCTCGTCAGGTGAATCTAAACTACGTGCTACACTTCTATTTATTAACATTCGAATTGTAAAGATTAAATATGGCTCTAAAACAATCCTATAACCCTTTTTTTGAAGAACTATATCACTGCAAATTCAACTAAATCAAAAGACCTGCACTAAAGATCTACGGTACTCATAATCTAATGTGTTGTTCAATTGAGGAAAGATCATACAAATACTGACCAATATTCGAGGTACTATATAAAAGTGTGCAGTTTCACGTTAAAGGGGAAGGGAGTCCAAAATCCAAATTTTTATGCGTGCGCACTAAACGAATGTCATCAAAGCTATTCCAGTTATCGTCCGGACCTATGGTAGCTTCTAGGTGGTCAACGTGTTGAATTAATTTTTTGTAAGCGCATTACAAAGGAGTGTGCCCAAAATTCATAGGCTCTGGCTTATCGACGCCTCTAACGGTGACCCACCTAACCTGTAGCCTAGGACAAGGCATTCAATTAACCGAAGAACTTTTGAAATCGGTGGATCGTTTAGGAAGTTACAGACTAAAAACTAATGAAATATCACTAATAAAAATACTTAATATATGGTTCAAGTTATACTCTAATTTTTATACTTACTCTTGAAGCATGCGATTTCTTGTTGAATTAACAGATTAACGCAGCTTTACCATTATTTTATAAACATAACTTTCAATCAAACTTATTAAATCTTACATTTATATAATAATTACATTAAGCATTTCACATAGGAGAAACAATTGAAAAAATTAATAATAATAATCTGAAGATAAACCTATTCTCTACTAGTTCTCTCTTTATATACATTTTTAGTATTGAATCTAACCTTATTCTTTAAACTAAAGTTTGCGTAATTTTACTTATTTTCTTTAAAAAGCATGTTTTTAAGGTATAATTAAAAAAGGAACTTATTGTTTATAAATTGGACTTTTATCTCTTATTTTATCGCTGTAATGGATTTTTCATTTATATAGTCAGACTTTTCTTAATTAGTCTATTGCCTAATAATAATAAAGTATATAGATTACTTTTTACATTTCACCATACGTTCTTTTGTTTACGCACTAAAACCTCAGTCTATAATGGTCGCGCGAACTTAAGTTATGAATCGTCAAATTTAGTACGACCTGTTATATTACTTATAATGAGAAAGAGTGGCCACTGATCACTTCTACAATTATAGTATTAAATTCAATTACTATTATTTTGAATTTTTATAACTTTTTTATTTGCTAACATATGAATAGCTTATTTACAAAAGGGCTTAAGTGCATATATTATAAGGTCCGTCATTTTGAGCGCTCACTGTGTTCTACATCGGACTTTATAATATAGACACTTAAGCCCTTTTGGAAATAAGCTCTTCATATAATGACTTGTGATACATCAAATTAAAGCTAAAGAATAGAATTTTAACTATATGTCCAGATATTCACTAGTTTTCTATACATAAGTGAATTCAATTAAGCAAAGATTGATAAACATTTTGTAAGTTGAGTTTTGATTAATTTGATTGATCTCAAATCGGACGGAAGTATTGTTACAGTTCATGCATCATTGTTATTTTATTGTTTGCCCGGTCATCTGATCTGACTAGCTCTGAATCGTTTCTCTGGGATATTTAAAAGACAAATTTTATGCGAATAAAATAACAATACATCCGATTTGAGACTAATCAAATCAATTAAGCCCAACTTTATTACAAGATGTTTATAGATCGTGAATGAATGCACTTATTATAGAAAAAGATGAATATTTGAACATGCAGTTAAAATTCTATTCTTTTGCTTTAATTTGATGTAACATAAATCAATATACACTATGTTAATAAATACAAAAGTTATAAACACTCAAAACAAATGTAATCAAATTTAACAACCCATGTTAAGACGAATTGGCTATTCATATCAAGTTCTTTTTCAAGCTAAAGATAATAAGAATTATGTCAGGAGAATAATAGTAAGGGTTTACAAGTAAACTTTTATAATGAAAGTCAAGCACACAATAAATAGAAACAAACGCAACAGGGATAGTGCAATCATATAAAGTTTCCAATTTGAAAGTTTTTATTGTATTTTTTATGTGCAGCGAGCTATAAGAAAGGCTATAGAGAATCTATAGAGCTATGCAGCTGTATTTCTGTACATTGAAATTAAATTCAAATTTTAATTTATTTAAGTTCTTGCTATATTCTCGATATTCTTTCTGAAAATAAATTAATAACCCAATACATGTCTTTTTAGTTCTGCTTAGTGCAATAAATACGATCTCAAAGTAGATTTTTATAGAGGTCAATTAAAAATAATAAAGACGTCATAGACTTATTTTTATATTAAAACATCTACTAATATAGGTCTCAAGTGAATTTATAATCTATTATACAGCAAAAGAAGTCATATAAAACATCATTAAGTCGTAAATTATTAATATTGACAGAAGTGAAATTTAAGCTCATATAGAAGTGAATTATTTGCATTTTATGTAATTCAAATAATATTGGTCAACTATTATCTAGTACTCTCGCTCTGTGTTTCTAAAACGTATAAGTTTATAAATAATTCCTAAAAGCGTCACAAACTTCCATTTTTATAAGTTGAAAATTAATTCATTATATGATCGCATAATTTTGCTCCTATTCAAATACATATCTAGAATACGAATGGAAGCTGAAAACTGTCACTTCTACCTTAATAAGGTTTTACCATCAGAATTAGTACTTAATTCAGTTGATTCTCATTTATATAGAATCGGTTTATCGCTGTTTCCAAATGAATTAATTAAAAGGAAAAGATTTCAAAATCCAAAGTTTATATTCATTATTCAATTTCAGTTATTAATACGTTGTATTATTTCATTATTTCTTTCTGAAAAAGATTCAAACTTTTATGTATACATGGGAGACTGGGCATATTTTCTTAACGCTAGAATACACATCAATGTTGCTGAATCTGTTGGAACATCGGTAGCAATTATGTCTCAGATTCTTCATTACTATAACTATAAGAATGGTATAAAGCCCTCTTACCTCAAACCACTTCAAATGATTTCGGGATTAGTTTCACCTAAAAGTATTGGGCTCACAAATGGAGAAGATGTCTATAAATTGGTTAAAATTGCAAAAGTCCTATTCTTCGTTTGGGAATATATAACTAATACGATATTCTGGGTCGGCTTTATTCTAGCATTTGCAGCATTTGTTACAAATGAGTCGATCGAGCAATTCCTAATATTTGGCATTCCTTATGCTATTGTATTCGGCATTACATGTTATCATATCTACAGTATTATTATCTCACAAATAGTTTATTTCTACATTATATGCTATTATCTCAAATGTAAAATATTCAGAATCAATGAAAGAATAAGAAATTCACTCAAAGCTTCAACAAAATCACGTTTGGATTCGATAAGTTTAATTCAGTCCTTAATGTCAATACATGAAGAAATCGATGATTATAACAATAACTATTGGGCGAAATTCTTGTTCTGTATTTGGATATCACTCACATCCATAATCAATACACTTGTCTATCAGTCTTTGTTCGGAAAAATTGATTTTCTATCAAGTTTTCTTCTTTGCTTTGCCAGTCTTATATTTATTTGGATCTTAATATTGGTAATAAAGACTGCCTCTTCAGTTTATTATGAATCTAATCAATCGTATAAGTTATTGAATTCTTGTATTCTATCATTCAGTGGCAGACGTTTGAATAAATCTAAACGATTGAAGGTTTGAATCAAAAATAATATAGTTGAAGCCTGTTTTTGAAGAAATGCCTTAACAAATGGGCCTTTAACCGTGCATTAAAAATACTTTGTATATTGGATTCAATGTTGTAGAAAGTATTTTTAATGCATAGAATAAGGTTTATTCGATAAGGCATTTCTTTAAAAACAGGCTTCAGTTGAAAACATTTTATTAAATTTATTTTAATTATAGTTAATGTCATTTATTGAGAGATGTAGTCAGAAAAGAGTTGGATTTTATTGTTGGAAACTATTCATTATTAACTACTTTCGAGGATATGAAGTCAGTATTCGTTTCTATTGAATTAAAAACAAGCTATTTATACATATTTAATAACTTTTAATCTAATAGATAGTGGCGCTTACAATAATTTTTCTTTTAAAACTAATCGAAGTTTCGAAAAATAATTAGTTAAATTAGAAGACTTCAGACCGTATTAGACATACAATGCTTTAATCTTTAGAGTTGCAGTAAAATTAAGAAGTACTCTATTATTCAAACGAGTGTTACCATAGATACAATGCAGTTAATACGTCTCTTTAATATAGTTGGTGTATTGTTTACTTATAACATAGCGTGTTGTTTCAACTTAATCATCACTTTAGTATGGAATACATTGTTACCACTCCAGGTCTGCCAAAAAAGCCGACTTTATAGACTGCAAAGGTTCTCTACTTGTTCTAGGTTTAATTACATTATAATAGTCATTAAAATTTTTGATTTTATCAATCTTGATCTTATTTCATTCTTGTATTGTTCAATGCATTCTCCTCTAGTCTCATATTTTAAAATTTTGTATCTCATACCTTCTTATCTCGTGGGAACTCTTATCTTAATTTTGTAACTACTAACCCCTTATCTTGAGATTAGGGCATATTATTTGCATTAAAGTTTTTCAGTTAGAAAACACGCATTTCATTTTATTATTACTCACTAAACATTATTTTTATGCCATTTGAATTGTAATTTTGATATATAATCAAATTATAATTTGTAGTGAAAAATCTTTCATTTTGTAAGTTATTAATTTTACGAAAAACTGATCTTATCTTATCTCACAAGAAAAAATTTCGTTTTCATAACTATATTTTACGTAAAAAATAAATTTTGACTTAGAAAAACTCAAAAAGGCTGATTCATAATGTCAGTCCCAAAAACTTGGGCTTAAGGCTGATCAAGACAAAAAAGGCTGACTTTCAGCCCAAAAGGCCGAAAGATGGCAACTCGGATTGAATATCATTTTTATTTATCCGTCTGTTAATCGATTGTAGATCACATCATTGGCAAGAACAAAATCAAGCTTTCAATTATTTTGAGTAGATATTCAAACTTTTACTCAGCTTAATGTAATTACTGTTGTCAGTAAAATCAATATATATTCGTATCCGAATGCGTTCTTTTGTTTTACTTAAACATTAAAAGCTCAGTCTATAATGATCGCGAGTACCTAAATTATAAATTCTTTGATTTAGTACGACCTGTAGACTTTAATTTGATCATTTTTGTTCACTGAAACAAGTTAACAATGCAAACAGAGTTGACAACAGAATTGCAGCAAATATGAGGAAAATGAGAGAATTACAGCCGAAGAAATCAAACAAAATCTGCAATCTGCGAATATCAATTGCAGTGAATATACAATTTAACGACAGTTTAAAAAAAGCATTTTTCGGTGGCTTCACAGAATTTTACTTTAAATATAATATACAACTCGTTAGAACTAAAAAGAAGTAGTGTTTTACTTTTATATAGTAAAAAATCGTACATTTGTTAAAATCACTGAATAGTAAAATACTCGGGCAAAATATTGATAAAAAATGTTGATATTCTAAACTTTACGTAAAGTTAAATATAAAATAAATAATGCAATAGCACTAACCAACCATAAAGCATGTCATCTTTCACATTAAAAATCGTCCTAAATACTTTAAAAATATAAATTGTAGAACTTTTCTCACTACTTCATTTTCGTTTTGATGAATTGTACTACTTTTACTTTTGGCTGTCAACAAAACATCTCTAACCAGCTAGTTGTTATATCTTAGAAGGATATAATTACTAAGACATTTTATAAAAATTTAAGCGAAGAATTGTCTTCGAGTAGATTATTCCTTGATTATAAAACCGAAAGTTATAGGTATGAATTCTAGCAGTACACGTGGCTATTCTGCAGTCAGGACTCATTAATTAGACATTATTTATTGAATGGGGTCTGTTTTACTAGGCCTACAAGTCATTAGACAAACAAGTCGTTAGATCGTCAATCTTTAAACCTTTAATCGAAAACCATAGCCTAGCGGAATACATAGTCCGATTGGTACCGATCAGACCTGATCTCTATAATAATAATCTAATCTAACCATAACCCAACCAATATCTGATTTGTCTAAAGTTTATTATGGGTCAAGTCGGTTTATACTAGTACACGACTATATGAGAATGCCATTGAGTAAATTACAATTTTCTTTGTGAAAAATTAGACAGATCATTTAAATACATCATTTGAAGGAAGAGAAAGTGAATTTTCAACGTTCAGTATTGCAAAAATAAAAAATTTGCAGCCGATTGAGGAAGCCCCACAGTAATATCGGTTTTGTGGGCTGTATTATGCTAACATTTACTTTCATCTAAAATTGAGATAAATTGCCATTGCTCTCCAATATTAATATTATCTGTATCAAATACTAATGTTTTATTATAAGTAAACATCTCTTTAACCTTCCTAATCAAAAATAAAAAGGTAGGAAACAAGATTATAAGTGGTGTCATTCACCCGATATTATTTAATATCTTGAGTTAATAGTCCCGTTCGTATAATTTATTCGGTTCGATAGGAACCGTCTATCAAGAGTTATAAGCAAATAAAGATTAAATGATTTAGGCTTCTAAAAGAGTCCTAGGACCATGTACTATCGACAAAATAAATACTTTCCAAGCTTTCTTTTCGCGCTTACTTATCTACGAATAACATATAACATGAATATCCATAACTATCACAATTTATATCTTATGAGTAAGTTTATTGAGTAAGATTTTTATTTGATTAGTTGAATTGACCTATTAGTTATGATTAATCACTATAAATACTATCTAATTATTTAATTCGAGCAAAACTTACAAAAACTGATTTGTATCAAATGTAATTAACAAATAATCATTACTTATTATATGGATGTCAATATATATCAATCTTAACTAATAGGTCTTTTCAACTAATCAATTAAAAACCTTTATAACTTACTCATAAGTTATAAATTGTGATTGTGTGGATATTCATGTTATTCGTAGATAAGTAAGCGCGAAAAGAAAGTTTGGAAAGTATTTATTTTGTCGATAGTACACTCATGAGTGAGACGAAAACAATGATGCAACATTCAAGTCTCTAGAACCCATTTGTAATAAAGTCTACATATTGTTATTCTATTGTAAAGATATAAAATTGGCGAGCCGAATACTTTTAGTAGAAGTTATAATTCTCCAATATCAGTAAAGTAGCCAATAGATCTTAGTATATTGTTATTAAATCTTACTTAAAGTCTCAGCTGCCTATCACCGATTTCAACTAAAGAACCTGACTCATATGTGTCCCGCTAGCTCTCGCGATTGGGATTCATTTTCTGATATCGCATGATATAAGCTGATCAAATGATATATATATATACATATATATATATACATATACATACATACATACATATATAATATTGTGGCACCTAAAGGTTGACTGTAGTGGTCACTTGTGTGCGTAACAATATTTAGCAATTTTTGACCAAGTTGAAGCGTAAAATAATGTATGTAGCATATCGTTTGAAAGATATAGACGAGGTGTATGCATGTACGTGAATTGGTTATAGGTGAAAGCAATTACGAACATTATATTGAAATATAAAAAAGATATTGATGAAAAAGTAATTTGAATGTATCTCCCGTGGTAAGCTTTCTGCCAGGTCTTCACCGGTCCAGTCCTGATCATCGGATTCGGCCCTGGTGGCCGGCAAAACTTGACTCTGGTCTCTCGTAGATTGAGAGCCTTCACAGTAATATATTGAGTATGCACCGGAACCCTGGTGGCAGTCGCAACTTGGTGGACCCCAGACTTCCGTAATTCACTCATTTTACCGATGTTATGTTGATATATTGTTGATATTATCTTCGAAATTCGGTTTTTGTAATTGATGAATTTAAATATCAAATGAAAAGACATGATTAAGTATAAATTGCATTTTAATATGTTACGTTAAATTCCATAAATAACTTATATAAAACAATGCTTATTTCAGTTTTTTCGATTTAGCTTCAACGATATTAATGAATTCAAATTATTTTTATCATTATATTCAGCTTGATATATTCTTTTAATTGATATGCTATTTGTCTGAATTTTTGCTTTAAACTTAATCAAAAATACCAAAAGACATTTAAAGAAATAATTAATAATGATTCAACCCTTGGATGCTTTAATGTAATTTTAGAATTTTTGAATACGTTTCCGTATATACTTCAAGAATATATATCACAATTGCAAGGGTCAGTGGGGTGAATTTGCATTAGCGGTGAACATTATTTTTTAATAGTTTATTAATTTTGAGTAACTTATGAAAATCTGAGTAAATTTTCTCCAGTCGCTCAAAATGAGAAAATATCAATGTTCAAAGCATCCTCATATATGCATCAATTATCGTTATAATACTTATGTAATATTGAGCCAATTTCCTAATCGCTTAAGAGTATAAAACATCAATCTTAATACTTCAAAGCATTTATAATAACCAGAATGATAACGCAAACATTCTATATGTTTTACAATAAGATTTAAACATTTGGATGATAATAGAATTGTATTCCATAATATTATAGAGCTTTGTAGTAAATTCTAGAATTTTCAGAAAATTCTGGAATCGTGGTTATGGAAATTTCTATATCATCTATGCCAACTAATTAAAATGCTGACTTTAGTTAGATTTCATAGTACATAAGTATCGTACAGGTAATTCTTGTACATTGAATATGGGTGCTTTGAATATCGATATTTTCTCATCTTGAGTGATTGAGGAAAAGTTACTGAGATTTTCATATTAAGTTATCTAAGATTAACAAGCAATCAAATTTTGGAAAAAATTGGTGACAGGAAGAAGTGACTCTTCTTGTTAGACGGACGATCATATTTTCTTTTGATTCAACTTGGCATCATGAGTTAATCAATACCATATCTATTAATCTAAGTAAAGGCATTCCTAAAAACATGAACGCTAGCCTCTCAGTCAAGCAAGTTATTAAATCACTCATAATATATCGATTTAATTAAAACGCCAATATAAGACTATTTCGAAATGAATGAAGCACATCTTGAGTATAGATGAGAAAAAATCAAAACACGTGTTATTTTGTTTATTGACATTTGAATATCATACCCTGTAATTCTTATCAATTTATCTTAAATAGTCTTTGAACTCTGACCTTTGAAAGAAGTCTAGTCAACAAATTATAGTCAACAGTAATGAATTTAAATTGAGAGCACGTCCGAGTCATCATTTATTATGAATATCTGGACACAGTCGACTTAAAAAATTCACGACAGTATAGCATCACGTTTAGGGGAAACCATTGTTTCCGAATCGACGGTCGAATGTTGGATTCGAGAATTCAAAACAAGTCGAGAATCACTTAAAGATGAGACATCTTCTGGACGACCAAATTCACCGATGACCGACGATAAAATCGATACCATTCGGAGACTAATAAGAGCTGATCCGCGAATAACGTTCGATGTGATGAAGGACAAGTCTGGGCTAAGTCGCGGAACAATTCATAGAATAATTCATGAAAGGCTAAGAGTCCAGAAGTTTTGCAAATATGTTTCCTACCGTTTGACTGAAGCACACAAGACATTGAGTGTAAAGGTCTGCACAGAAAATCTGAACATATGTAGGAATTTTGACCAAAACTGGATTAATAAAGTCGTTACAGAAGACGTAACATACATCTATTAGTATGAGCCTAAATCTTAATCGGGATCAAAGATATGGGTCTTTGGTGACAAATCCCCACAACACGTTTTAAAAACGCGACAGAACTATCCGTAAAGTTCTCTACGCAGTTTTCTTCAAAGCTTCAGATCTGCATAAAGCCATCAAACTGGAGGGACAGAAGAGTGTCACCGCTAACAGGTACACCACTAAGTGTTTACTCGAAGTGTTTGAGAATGCCTCCAGAAGTGTCCTAACCTAACCTAACCTAATGCTACTCCACGTCAATGCGAGTTTTAATACAGTGAATCTGACCCGACAGTATTTAGCTGAAAAGAAGGTTAAAACGGTTACACATCCACTTTATTCACCTGACATAGCAATATGCGATTTTTGGCTCTTTCGTGGGCTGAAGGCCAACCTCCGGGGCCGAGACTTTGATTCAGATGTGATGGGCTACTTTAATAGCATTCCGAAAGGTAAGTGTCGTGAGGCATTCGAGATGTGGAGGACCCGAATGATTCGGTGTATTGAAGAGAAGGGGATTACTTTGACTAATGATATATTTATTTCATATATATATTTTAAGTATAAGATGTGCTTTAATCATTTTGGAATAGCCTCATATGAAATAAAAAAAATATAGTGCTTTAGTTTCTATAATTGTTTAGTTAGTCATCTTAAGAGATTAACCTTTATATATAATAAAGTAGTTTAGTAGTAAAATAGAAAGTGTAGATTGCAACTTTCATTTGTAATGAGTAAATCATGTTAAAATGCATAATTGCATATTTTAACCGGTTTGATACAACTATTGATTGAATATTTATGCGAATCATAAAGTAAGGGATATTTTAGTGAAAGTTATTACCGCATAAATGCATATAAATGCATATTTCAAAAATTATTTAAAAAATTGTAATTTATGGATTGATCTAATCAATCGATAGTTGATCGTTATACAAGCGATTGTTATCCAATCGATTGAAATCAAAACAACACTTAATCAATTTGAATGTCACTGACTGTGCACATTGATTGCAAAATTAATTAATTGATTCAATGCCTAAAACGGCGAAATCTCGATAAAAAAACTTGAAGATTATGTTAAAGAGTTTGGAGATGTGTTTCGTGTAGATATCGACTCGGTGTCCAAAACTGAATATCTCTTATGTAAAGCATGTCAGACACGTGTCGTATGTGACCGCAAGAGTCAGATCACTCAACACATCGAAACTCAAAATCATTCAAAAGCATTGAAAACTTTTAAAGACAATCAAAAAACAATAGTCGAGTGCTTTGAAAGAGATGTCAATTTCTTTAATAGAGACTTTTGTTTGTTTTTGGTCTCAAATAACATTCCTTTCCATCGATTACTCAACAATGGATTCGAGAAATTCATAGAAAAGTATACTAAATATACCGTTCCTTCGCCCAAAACCCTTTTGGGAAAGCCATTTAAAAGATATATATGAAAGCACTATTCAGTCAATATGAACTGAAATACAGAATCACTTCATTTGGATCTCAATCAACGAAACCAAAGATCGATTTGACCGCAAAGTAGCTAATGTTGTCATTGGTTCTCTTAATACAGATTCAAATAAATGCAAACGTTTTTATTGAAAATGGAATTCATTGACAATTGTGAAGGCCATCAAATTGTCCGTTCGGTTAATACAGCGCTTAGGTTTGGGTCGAAGTACCGACAATCAAAGTACCGACAATCAAAGTACCGACAATCAAAGTACCGACAAGTCATAGTACCGACAATTCATATACCTACAGGCCATAATTCTAAAGGATTAAACTGACTTATACAGAACCGAACTGAACTCTGATATATCTAGCTGAAACTCACAGAATCGAACTGAACTCTACTTAATTGAACTAAAATCTTATATATCTAACTGAAACACAAAATCTAACTAGGCTCTACAAAATTAAGCTATGATCTAATGAATTTAGGTAAGACATATAATCAATTGAACTATACTAGATTGAGCTGAATGTGGGTTTAAGTACTAAGTTAAAAACTAACATATTCAGTTTAGTCATAATAAATTTTATTTAAATGTAATAAATATTGTAATAAAGTAATTAAATAAAAAATAAACAGAAAAATATTAAATTGATAAATTATGAGTGACTCCTTTTAAAAATTCCAAAATTGAGCGATCGAATTCTGTACAGTTTAGTTTGATTCTGTATAGTTAAGGTCAATTCCGTATTATTCAGGTCAATTCTCTGTGTTTTACTAAATATATTAAAATTTAGTTCAATATTAGATTTCAGTTTAGTTCTATATAGTTCACTTCGATTCTGTATATCTTTGGTAACTACATTATAGTTTAGTTCGATTCTGTGAGTTTCAGCTAAATAGATTAGATTTTAGTGTAATTCTGTAGAGTTTAGTTCGATTCCGTGTGTTTCAAATAGATATATCAAAGTTCTGTTCGACTCTGTATAAGTCAGCTCAATCCTTTAGAATTATGGCCTGTAGGTATTATGAATTGTCGGTAATATGACTTGTCGGTACTTTGACTTGTCGTTACTTTGACTTGTCGATACTTTGACTGTCGGTACTTTGATTGTCGTTACTTCGACCAGGTCCCCAGCGCTTAGTATTTTATAGCCTGAGGGTATAAAGTACGACAAAGTATTGTTGCTTTTGACCGATGCGGCCAGTTATATGAAGAGCGCTGCAGTACACTTTGTGGTACGTATCCAAAGCTAATTCACGTCACATGTGTTGCACACGGAGTTCATAACGTTTGTGAACACATCGCTGACATATTTACTAAAATCAACACTTTGGTCAGTAATGGCAAAAAAAATTATAATCAAATCAAATGATCGGAGAAAACAATTTAAAACCCGAATTCCTGACATGCCTCTACCGCCCGAACCAGTGCGCATCCGATGGGGTACTTGGATTAACGCCGTTGAATATTATGCCAAATATTTTAGTATTTTCTGTGATTTTGTTTCTGAACTAAATCCTAAGGATTCGATTGCAATAAAAAATGTTCAAAATTTGATCTCAACTGATAAGACTAGTCTGGTCTGTGATCCGAGTTTCATTAATGGGAACTTTAATTGTCTCTCAAAAGTACTCAAACAATTGGAAACCATACATTCTTCTTTTCGATAGTATAGATCTAGTCATCAATTGTCTACAAGAAGTCGAAATGCCGCCAAAAAGAGATGTCAGAGTGTTTCGAACAAATTTCATTATATTTTGGACAAAAATTCTGGCTTTGAGAAAATGATATCAATTAATGATGTAATCAACAGTAGAGTCATCGATATCTCTGGCTTGAATCTGACTCCTGAAGAGATCTCTGTGTTTAAATCGGCTCAAATTACGACTTGTGATGTCGAGAGATTGTTCTTGAAGTATAAATTTGTTCTCAATGATCGTCGCTATGAATTGCATCTGAAATACTATTTCACTGTCAACATAAACAACGAATATATTTAAAAATAATTTTGTATTTTTTAAAAATTTTTAGTGCATATTAAATGCATATTTTATTGATTTTTATTACATATTATATGACATATAAACTGAAAATAAATGCATATTAGAAAATGCTTTAGTAATGAGTAATTATCTTTGAGATCATAGTACAAGATCATTTTCCACTTGAGTGATAAATATTGGTATAAGTACTATTTACCTAAATTACAGAAAACCAAAAATGTTTTCTTGTTTTCAGATAAAAATAACTATTGGGAGAACCAGAAACTATAAAAGGCAAGAGAGGTTGTGTAACAAAAAACAGATATAACATAAACCCTTAACTGTTCACTATTATTCATTGTACATCTAAAGTTATAATAAAATAATTATTAAGAGGTTGAAGAACTCTTTCATTTGAAGTATATGTCTATATCATATATATAATAAAGAGTACGAAAAGGTGAGTAACAAGCATATTACTTTAAAAAGCAAAGCATACTCTATCGAGTCCGACCAGACTCTTAGATAGAGAATTAGGTAAAAGTAAATTGGAATCTCACATTGAGGTCCCTGATTTCAATTTACTCATTCCTGGACACACACACACACACACATTATATGAGAAATTATAACGATCCCAAGCCACGAAATTAACGTGACACTCATATAAACAAACTTAACCAACCAAAATCGATTAAACCATCCACACTTAGCATTATTCCATCCAATCTAACTCATTCGAGTTTTCTTGCATATCTCAGGAATGCTTTGACCGGGCACGATGAATATAGTATCGTCTATCTCGTCCTTCCAAGCAGAGCCAAACGACACCTTGATTTTTCGTCTAGTTTCACAAGTAATCGACTTCTGTTATTTGACCTTGAATGATCTTGAGACCTGTATTAACAATTTTACCTTGACGAAACAAATTCAACTATAGGTATGTCATTGTAGCGTACCGCCTTCTATACCGTTCCTAAAATCTTATATCTAACCGAAAGTAATGATGATTATGACTTATCATGAAAATCGGGTGTTTATCTATAAAATATTGTCAAAAAAAATGCAAAAGTAAATTTTGAAATTTATAATTTTTTGAGTGAAGTAGTATGTCCAGGGATAAAATTAAAGCTATTAAGCGATAAAATTAGTCTTATCATCTTCCATGACAATGCGATACCACATGAGCATAATAAGGTTAAAGAATTCTTTAACTCACATCGTTGGGAGGAACTAAAACAACCCCCGTATAACCCTGACTTCGATGACTGCGAGAATAAAGAAGCCAAATAAAGACAAAAGGTTTACAAATAAAGCTCAACTTCAGGCTGCGTACTAAGAAGTTACAAGAGAAATAAATTTACAAAATAGTGCCACTGATATCAGACACATCTCGCTTAGACGGGCCTTTGGCAATCAGATCGCAGGCGAATATATCCGTTATATATATAATTATTGTCATTAAATATACTTTAAAAGATATGAAATTCCGACTTTCACTCGTTCAACCGAATACTTTTTTGTGAATTGATCGTCGAAATAATTGATAAAGCTTTACAAATTATGTAAGCTCTACCAAATATTTCCAATAAAATATTTTGCAAACAGTTTATACAAAAATTAGTGGTACTTTAAATTGACTTAAATATTAAATAATGCTCTATTGTTAGATTGATAAAATAAGTGATGAATAAATAATATTGATTTTAATATATGAAAAATCAACAAAATTTTCGTTGTACCAGACAGATAGACAGACAGGTATAGAGTGTGTATATACATTTTATAAATATATCGAAAAACTTAGTTTGATTTGAACTCTTATGTAATCATCGCTTATCAGTATGAGCAGATGCAAACTCTGGTGATTCTGAGAGACATTTTTTATGGATTTATCTATTGAGCTTACAAGCACGGATGCCACCTTTTAGCTGATCCAAAACAGGACAAAAAGTGTAAAGGAGGACCAAAATATACTTTTTATGAAAAATTTCATAATGCATAGAGGGAATAAAGTATAATTTTTACAAAAAAATATTTTAGGATTGAGCACAAGACTTTTTCAAAATAAAATTGAAGCATTAAAGGAAAACTTTAGTAAAGTTTTGGGTATGCAAAACTATGGGTAATTTGGAGATTAAGCATATAATTGATTTGATAGAGTTAGAGATTAATATTGGTTTGGAAAGAATTAATGCCCGCAATTTACATTAGAGTTTTGAACCCTTTGAGTTCACTAAATAATCAATAAAGAATTAAACCGAAAATGATAATGATGATCAATACATAATTGACGAAGTGCTCGTATTTATTGAAATTTTAATTTATTTAAAATTTTGTTAATAATAGGCATTAATTTGTTTCCAAACCTATAGTTTGTGCTTCTTATCACTTTCAATTTAATTTTAAGATTAAGGTATGCGAATTAAAAATGTGAAAATTTTCAGTAGCTTCTAAACATATGATAGAGTTGACTAATTTTGACCTGTGATATATCATTTGAAAGGTCATATATCTGGCTATCTATCCCTATTAATCACCTGATTAATTAATCATAAAATTTAAAAATGTCGGGTGATAAGCGAACCCCTCTCCGTAAACGTATTGGCAATTTTTACCAAAGTGGCTCTTAGGCGTTTAAATAACAATATGGTTCCTAAAGACTCAAACCCTCCAAATGTCCTTCAATTGCGTCCAATAAAGCATTTCTGGGCCAATTTGAAGAGAAATGTTTATAAATATGGTTGGATTACTAATTCTTGTGAGGATTTAGTAAAAAATCAAACTAGAGCTTAAAAAACTGCCGCCAGAGACATACCAGAATCACTTGGGAGATATTAAAACAAAAGTCCGCAAAACAGCAGATCGGGGAGTGCTATCAGTCATCAATTAATTTTATTTTAATCAGCAATAATTGCTTAATAAGTGATAAAAATTTCATTCGAATATAAAATGTAGTTTTAAAGTACTATTTCAATAAACGTCTTCCCATTTTTAATCCGCATACCTTAATACTGTACTTTACACTTGATTAATGTTACTAATTTCTCAAATACAAATTCAAAGTGTTTTTCTCATGAATTAGACATCTGTTCTACTTATTTTAAATATTAAAAAAGTCTCAATTCTGATAAAATGAGAGAAAGAAAATACTATTTTATTAAATTAATTGAATCAACGTTCTCAAAGTTATTTTCAGCTTTAGAAAACTTAAGAACGCAACAACAAAATCATTTTGACTGCGAACATCTTGATCGGATCAGCATTATGTGATCAGGTCTTTATAAAGTAAATTATTAACTTTTCAGCAAATTTTTAAAATTTTTATTTACGTTCCGAAATTTTTAATAACACATCGGCTTTTTCAAGATAAGGCTACCCATTGAGTAAAATCTTTGATTTGCTTAAATTGAATTTAAATTTCCATTCTCGGAATAAGACAAAGAAATGAATACATATTACTAACTAGGAGAGTATTAAATATATTTAAATATCAATGTAAAAAGGAATTTATGGTTTTTATTTATCGGTTGATAACTTTGATTATAGCTATTCAATAATTTTATAAAGATTGTTTAAAATTTTTCAATAGGAATACGAGTGCATCTGAGAGAAGGGATAAAGTAGTCGATAATGCTATTTACCAGAAAGTAGTCTTTCACCACAGTCTATTGTATGAATTCGATGATAAAATAAAAAATTGAATTTTAAAGTAATAATTATCTAAATTTTTACTCGGTTTTAACATACACGACTTAACTTTCATTCAAATGAAATAATTTAATTCCATATGGCTTATAGAAAGCACAAAAGATATCAAATTTTCAAAAATGTTTCAATTACGTCTTATTTTATTTGTGATAAGAACCCAATTATTCCTAAGAATGAATGGACTTTAATAATTTTTAATGAAATTTTCTCAAAAAAGTAAATTTAAACCAAAATCATTTATATATTTTTCTCCCTTTGAAAAATTCACCCAAATAGCCATATTTTAATAATTAGTTATCTAAAGTTTTTATAGAACGAAAACAATTTAGCAACTCATATATTTACATTCCTTCGACCTACGAAAACGTCTTTTCCATTGTTAGGATTGTATCTATTATCTTAATTTTTCCATTATGGAAAAGACAAAAGTTGAGTCTTATCACGGGAGATGAGATTTTTCAATGGTCATCAAATTTTTCGAGAATCATCAATTTTTTCGGGGAACCATATTGGAAATTTTTAAAATTCGTTTTGCTTAATCTTATAAAAACTCTTGAACCAATAAGAATTCAAAATAATTTTAGAGTTTCTATCTATGTAACCAAAATGGTATTTCCAAAAACCCGTATATAATGTTAAACAGTTTATTGAAGATCGAAGAATTTTTTAATACTTATTTCACCCTATTTTATTTAAATTTCACAATTTTGAAGAATGATTTGTGGGCAAACTTCTATTCTCATATTTAATGATAGAATGTAGTGTATTTTGAGCCCCAGAAAATCTCATCACTTTTTATCATTAACCCTCAAACGTCCAAGGTGGGGTCATTTTGACCCCAGAGAAGCAAAAATTAAAAATTTTTAGTTGATTTATTCAAATTAATCCATAATCTCGCATGTATTCTTAGTTTCAAGTATAATTTATAAGATTCAAAAGTAATTTCATATAAACAAAGGAAGTGCTACGAGTTATGAACAATTAAGTGTATAAGCAAATCACAGAAATAAACATTTACTTTAAGTTCGCCCTATAAGTTTTTTCATTCCTTTATTTTTTGCGCATTACTAATAGTCTTTGTTTATCAAAAAAATAAAATGTCACAAGAAAGAGGTGAAGGCACTAGTGTTCGAGCTTTATATGATACTAGTTGGTTTGAAGAGACCGACATTGAGGAAGAATTAGATAGTGAATCAGAGATAGAGGATGTGTTGAGTGTAGATGAGGAGTTTGAGAATGAATTAGACCAAACTGAAACCAGCCCGCAAGATCGCTGGCTAACGGGGCTAATAAGACTTAGTTAATTAAAAATAAACCATTCGCAATGTTATTCTATATTAAACAGTGTGGGGTCAAAATGACCCCACGTTGGACTTTGGTGTTATAAAAAATACCTTGGACGTGCGAGGGTTAAAATAAAGTTGATTAAAAGCTTTTATACCAGTGTTACCAAATTAAGTCTACCAAGGCTGACTAAAGAATTGCATGAATCCTTCCTCTGTTCAAGATTTGATTACATTCTAATGGTGATTAAAATTTTTGATTTTATGAATCTTAATCTCGTCTCGGTCAAATTTTTTCAAAATTATGTATTTTATACCTTCTCACCTCGTGGGAACCCTTATCTTAATCTTATAACTGCTGGCCTTTTATCTTGAGATTAGGGCGTATGGTTTTCGTTAAAGTATTTGTTAGAAAGTATGTGCTTCATTACATTTTGTTCATTAATCATTAATTTAGATTTCGATTTATAGTCAGTTTATTATTTGTAGTGAAGACATTTTCGTTTAATAAATTTTTACTCTTCCCTTCTCTAACTTATTTTGTGAAAACTAATTCAGCCTCGTCTCACAAAACGAAATGACTCGAGGTTGCGCGAAATTTTTCACGAGACTAGATCTTTTTTCACGACTACACTCTAATTTAAAATTAAATTTTTACATGGAAAGCTCAAAATGACGGGCCCATAATGTCAGCCCTAGGATCATAGGTTTTGGGTTGATCAAAACTTAAAAAGGCTGACTTCCGACCTAAAATACTGAGGGGTGGCAACTCTGACTTATGCCCCGTTTATTGTATTATTCTTTATCTTAAGTACACTAGTAACGTTACGCAATTTTAGTACCAAATCTGCGTCTTCATTGTTTAGTTCATTAGTAATCTTATACAACATTAAGTAATGTGAATGAATGTGTGTTAACAAACGCTTTTATCGGAGTAATATCAAATTTTTAAGTTTATTAAGTGAGTATTTAATTATATTAGTAAAATCTCAAAGTACAACGAGAGCTATTTGTTTAATAAGAAAAGCTATAATCATTGTATTTAAGGATTATATCATGTACTCCCTTTCAAGCTTCATCATCATTTGCCTTCTCAGGGGAAAACTAGGATATTGCATTTTGCAAATTTATTTCTTTAATATTAGTGGGGTTTAGTGTTATAAAAAGATAATCTCCGAAAAGTTTTTGGAAATATTTCTAAAGTTTATGTGAACCTCAAATAGAGAAATATTTCTAGAAAATTTCTTGAAATTTTCCAACACTGGTGGAATTTAAATGTTATTAGAAAATTATATGTTAAACATAAGGAAAGTTGTAAACATGTTTATGTTAAATTAGTGCCACTTTATCATGTAGTTATTGTTGATTATGCTATTATTAATAGCTGGATTTGTAAACTGCCTAACAGTTGACCGCTTTTGACAATTGTTACATTAATCGAAATAAATTCGCAGAGTGCCACTATTAGTATATCGTTGCT
Organism: Archegozetes longisetosus; assembly: GCA_018873245.2. Lineage (NCBI taxonomy): Eukaryota > Metazoa > Arthropoda > Arachnida > Sarcoptiformes > Trhypochthoniidae > Archegozetes > Archegozetes longisetosus. The sequence goes on along the minus strand of JAEMBT020000009.1, from coordinate 5,725,048 downwards.
TCCTCTGAGAAGGCAAATAATAAAGTTTGAAGTTTAACCCAAGGACGGTATTTCATGGGTCAAAATGACCCAAAGGTCTATAAAAATAGTTATAATTATTTAATGCAATTTCCAATGTTAATAAAACTGATAGTATTTTTATATTTAAATGAATCATTTTTAAAGTTAGTTATATTTGAGTTTAGGCCATAAATTTGTATAAGAAATTAGTTTTCACTCAAACTTTAAACTGATTACGTCAACGATGACGACACTAACAAAGTACAAAACACGCTAACTGTTATATACCCTAACCCTTATGATAACATACTTTTCCAAATGAATCGATGGGTCAAAAAGACCCTATTTTACTGAAATCGTTAATCAAAATCGTTTTACTGTTTAAGGGTTAATACATAATATAACTCTTAAATATGATGATCGTAGCTTTTTTTATTAAACAAATATAAAGGATTTTTACTAAAAATTTGCACAAAATTCAAAAAGGTAGTGACTTTTTTATTACTAAACAGAATTTAAAGAGCAATATATCTATTGAAGAGCATTAAATAAACTTTAGTTAAACATAAAGCTTGGTCGATTATCTACCGCTCTTCGAATATTAGTCTTCACTTTCGTCATAAGGTCAATTATCACTGCTGGACAAATTTCGTGCAGTCCAGTGATTTTTATAAACCTTAGACTTGAGGTGACTACAAAAATTCTCAATTTGTCACAATTGTGGAATGTTTGGCGGGTTATACTTTCGACAAACTTTATACCAAATTTACTCAATATTGAGGTCGTTTTCCTCGTGTAATGAGCTGGTAGCGAATCTGGCCAAGAGATATATTTGCTGTCCTCACAATATTTCTTTAAGAATGGAACCAATCACTTTTCTATACACTCCTTAGAATAAATTTTTGAATCAATTGCTGCTTTTAAGACACAGATCAGCGTTAGAGCGATCGTTTTCGCTTATCGCCAAACTAAGACTAGTCTTGAATTTAGATTTAGTTTGGTACTTCACATCAATACTTGTTGAGAGCCTGTTGGATGAATAGTGGACATGATTCCTTGGCATATTTTCATCAGTTAGAGAGAAGTAACTCTCATCATCCATTACAATCTTAAGACCATTCAATGGCCGAAGATTTGTTCACTCGTACGATCTAATCTCTTTAATCACGATATTCTTTTTTTGGGACGTATTTAGTTTGATTCTTCTCTTATAATACGTAACATTTTCAATCTTTTTATGGTTCATTGTAATAGCTTTACGGCCTGAACCACTGGATCTTTTCAATGGTATGCTGTTCTCTATACGGCTAATTACATTATAAATCGATCGTCTTTTAAGTTTCTTTTCAATAAAACGCTTAACAGTGAATGGCTTCTTTCGTCTGTCTTTCATAAAACTGTTCAACGAATTGTCTTTTCTGAAATTTATTTAGCGATTCCATGGCTAGAACTGAGAAGTTTAAGAATCTATGCGTTTCATATTCTAAAATTAAAATTCATAAGAATCGAATACTGTATAGCTCGTTGTCATGCGCACTCTAATTCGCATTTTACTAAATTTAGAATTTTGTGCAAATTTTTAGTGATATGTCCGTAGCTTTCGCAACGCTTTTGGATTTTACTAGTATTTCAATTTTAAGAGATACAGTGTTATTCTTGTTCATAATTTTAAACTATACTTTAAACTTCAGGAACATTTTGAATGGATTTTTTTTTCAAATTATTTGGTTACAATTAGTATTACTCCTTAAATAATACCTTTAAGAGAAATTTTCGCCAAGAATATTAAGATAAACAAAGTAAGTAAACTCAGAAGTTGTTTAACTAATTTCAAAATTTTCAATTTACGAATTTTCTAGCATGATCATATCCAGCATTATGCACGTATAAATATCGTTATATCATTTTGCTTTTCGGATTTTTTGTTAAATGAACATAAAGCAGAAGATATAGCACTGCGGGAATTTTCGCCATAGTAAGGAGGTAGTAGAACTAATGCTTCAGTCAATGATTGAAGGATTTGAAAGAAAATGAGTTTAGATTTGATTGTATCAACTATGAAATCTTTTTAGATTTTAGAATAATCAGGTTTCATTGTAAATTTTTCGGGAGTTTTTAAAACAATAAATATTAATAAATCAAGGGAACCAATTGGTGTCTTTATAAGAATATTGATCTTTTGAAAATTGTGAAACGTAGGACTAACACCCAATTCTTGAGAGATCAGCTGATTGTTGCGCTCTCCTTTTAATTATAGAAACCTGGTTTTCTTAAATTTGCTCTTCAATAAATATAATCTCTAATTTATAAAATTTCATATGATATACGATTGTTTATAAACCTAAACCATACGTTTATAAAGATATCTTGTAGTTTATAGGTTTCCACTGAGATAAGGTGATTAAATGCTTACAAGTTGGTTTCTTATAGTATTTCTTGGCATATTTTTTCATAAAGATTCTTTTCAGAGCTTTTCAGAGCACGCTGATTTTCTAGTTACGCGTATAAAATTATTACATGAGTATAGTTGGTTGGAAAATGCCCATATTCCCGCCTTATTTATCACAAATACTTATCACGTTGTCTTTACGACGAATTCCTCCATTTGCGTTTCAGTGAAATTACAAACTAATAATGAAATCCTAGCAAGCCTAGTCATTGCTGAGTTTAATCGTTGCTTATGATGAAAAGTATATTGTACTCGTATCTAATGAAAACTTTTTCAGATTCAAAGTATGAAAAATTGATATCGTTATTCTCAATTGAAGGCTTGAGAAAGTTATTATTTAATTTTTATTTCGTACTAAGAATAAGCGAGATTTTCTACATAGCTTATTTTATTTTCATATATAGATTAGTGAATCAGCCGATGTTTCTTAACTCGTACAAAATTGATCGTTGAAATCGCAAAATTGCCATTGAGATAAAATTTTATCACGATTACTCAGGTAAGTAAATTACATTAAAATATTTCTTGCAAATACATTAGAGTTCGCGATTTATTTTAAATGATTAATATGTTAAAAATGTAGATAATTTTAGTAAAATCTGAGCCTGTTGCTTTGGGCAATTATTAATGAACTACGTGACCTAGGTTTGAAAAAATAGCATTGGATTACATCTGAGTTAAATTATCCCATACTTGACCTGGTTACATGACCTCTGATCTCATAAATTGACCCAACTGTCCTCTCCTCCTACATGTAAAGTATCATTATACCTGTCTTGTCTAGTTGAGCTCAACAATGCCCTACTTGACCCTATTGACCCATTCTTCCTACTGTTATCACATTTAACGACATTTTGTATATAAGAAAGGCTGTATGCTCAGTTCAGGTTCTCAACTGAATATAATGGATCATCAAACTAGCTTAACAAAAAGATGGCGGTGTCAATTTCGTATGCTAACTTCACCTCCTCCTTCTCAACTTGAATTCGTGGAGGTAACCAGTAGGCAGTTCACGTTTTCTACGGGACAGAAGAGGAGGCCTTTGCTATGACAATAGACTTGGCATTGTTAGCCTCGAGCCTGTCTTTTGAGCTTATTGTCACAACCTAATACTTTCTATAAAGGAGACTTGTAGAATTGGCAGAGTTCATTTACACTGCTGTTTTACTGCACTTAAGTGCTGGCTTCGGCGCTTTTCTGCTGTACAGAAAATGTGCTGCAGCTTATTCAAAATTCGCTAAGAGTACTGCTATCGTTCCTTTAAAATCATATTATCAATCGTATCAGTATGTATTGCTAATGCTTCACCATTAAGCAATAGGATTACATGACATTACCGCGCAGGCGACACTACCGCGCAAGACACTACCGCGCAACGACAATACCGTGTAAATGACAATACCGGGTATACGTCACTACCACACGGTAGTATAGTTTGCGAGGTATTTATTTTACGCGTTAAAGAGTTTGCGCGGTAGTTTCGTTTGCGCGGTAGTTTCGTTTGCGCGGTAGTTTCGTTCGCGCGGTAGTTTCGTTTACGATGTAGTGTCGTTGCGCGGTAGCGTCGTGCGCGGTATTTCTTGCGCTGTATTGACTTGCGCGGTAGTGTCGTACGCGGTGTTTGTTTACGCTGTAATGTATGCGTTGTAATGTCGTGCTAGCAAGCAATAGATCATACGTTTGTCTTGGCGGGACTATAGAATACCAGATACGATGGGTTCTCGACTTCCCTCCCCTATGTGTAATACATCATTGGATTCAGTTCGTCGAGCTGAACATTTTGATGCCACACTTGACCACTTTCAATCCGAACCTGATCACTTCTGGTCAACTCCCGAAGGAAGTGACCGGTCCTGCTAAGTCATATTTCGTTGGACTCGGGATATCGAACAGGGCAATTCGATACCTCACTCGATCAATTATCTCAAGTAGTTTTCGAAATATCCAACTTTTAGTTTCTTTAACTCCAGTATTTCGGCATACAGTTACCGAAAAGCTAACATCGTCTATAGGTGCTACACAGACCTATCGGACACAATGGACTCTCAATGACATAAGAACGTGAAATTTTAGATATAATTTCTACTCAATAAATGAAACATCTAACCAGAGACCCAAGACTCTAGGACCCTTAGGATTCGACTTCAACACCTAGGGTATATGGCCCTTCAACATAGGTATTAATCGATGCAACTTATCGAGTCAACTCTTATGGTCTCTGTTTTAAAAGTTTAGGACTTTCAGTACCGACAACATAAGTCCCATTCGAGGGCAAGAATCTTCAATATCTGAACAGAGGCTCAGTGTATTTGCAATTGCTTCAATCATGTTCACCAAGAGATTTAATCCTAAGCTCTTTATTCGTGTTTTCGAAAAAATTGAATGCTGTAGTCAATAGAGACCATGATAATTATTAAAAAATTTCTAATGATCTGTGCGGTCTAAAACTAATAATTTATTGTGAACAAAAATTTGGACAAAATGCTAATTAACTTTTTTACAATACAATTTCTCGAAAAATAAGAACTCTTGCACGAAAACCTACATTATATATAGGGTGACCAAGTGTCCCGCATTGTGCGGGATTGTCCCACATTTAAGAGTTGTGTCCCGCATATCGTATGCACCCTTTGCGGGACGGAAAATATACATTTTAAGATTTATCTTAACAGATTTTCACTGTGTGTTTTTATTTAATGCAAATAATGCAATTTAATTGTTAACACGTTTCTTATCTTAAAATATGTAGAAGTCTTTAGATAAAAAGAGTTTTAATTCGTTTATCTGATACCTTGTTTTCATTCACATCGTGTGTGACTCTTATAAAGTGCACTTATCAATTAAGTCTTTAGTTTATATTTCAAATAATTGTTATTTCAAACTATGATTTGTAACTTCAATCAGGTTAAAACTCTTTAAAAAAATTTTATAATGGGACCAACATTTTTTTGTCCCGCATTTGACAGTTTTTGACTTGGTCACCCTAATTATATATGAATATGAATCAGCAGTGTATCTAGGGGCCACATACCCTAGGTGTTGAAGTCGGATCCTAAGGGTCCTAGAGTCTTGGGTCTCTGGTTAGATGTTTCATTTATTGAGTAGAAATTATATCTAAAATTTCACGTTCTTATGTCATTGAGAGTCCATTGTGTCCGATAGGTCTGTGTAGCACCTATAGACGATGTTAGCTTTTCGGTAACTGTATGCCGAAATACTGGAGTTAAAGAAACTAAAAGTTGGATATTTCGAAAACTACTTGAGATAATTGATCGAGTGAGGTATCGAATTGCCCTGTTCGATATCCCGAGTCCAACGAAATATGACTTAGCAGGACCGGTCACTTCCTTCGGGAGTTGACCAGAAGTGATCAGGTTCGGATTGAAAGTGGTCAAGTGTGGCATCAAAATGTTCAGCTCGACGAACTGAATCCAATGATGTATTACACATAGGGGAGGGAAGTCGAGAACCCATCGTATCTGGTATTTTATAGTCCTGCCTACAACTGTATATAAATTCGACAAAATGGCAAATTACCTTAAAATCACTATTTGTATATATGTCTTTATTTGTGTCCACTACTCTATAACTTAAATAGAGAATATAAATTCTTGAGCATTGTAGAACAGTCCTATATTTTACGTGGCGAACTAATGACAAAATCGAGAATTTATTATATAAAGTAACGTATTCTGACATAAAAAGTAGACTCGAATTATTGTTAAATTTATTGTTAAAAACTTAAAAACTGTTTGACAGGTATTTTTCAAAAGTTTGGTCACAGAAATTACATTAAATGATTAGCAAAATGATATTAATGAACTATAGCCATGGGTCCTGATTGACAGCATTTAAATTCAGATTTTAATAAAATTATGAACTCTTCGTCGAAGTTGAAGAATGTTTACGCCTTTCCAACTATTGACGTAAACAAATTAGTAAATAAAATCTTCAATCGGCTGGCGTTGGGGAACATTTCTGGGATTTCGATATTTATCCAAATTTCGAATTAAAATCATAGCTTATGATATGATACGCCCAAAAATCCTAATTTCATGAAATTAAATAATCTTCGATATTTTAATTAAGTAGTTCTAATCCGAATTGGAGAAAATCCATAATATTTATCTGAGAATATGTTTCAGGAGCAAGATTTTGATCATATAAAATGATCTTATCTCAGTATACAAATGAGTCTCATTGTAATAGAAGTGTTAAAAATAGCTGAAAATACAAAATTCCTAAAGTACATACTTAATTTAGTTTAACCCTTCGACATAACTTCCGAAATAGTAGAATAATTCTTAGGTAAAATGCCACCCCATACCTCATGTAAGCTTTGGCCGAAGATGGCACTCATTTTGAGAAAATTCGCGTCTTAATTAACATAGTTAGGATTTTAGAATAACGCCATTTCTGCAGTACATTAAAGTCGTGGTTAAGTGTTACTCTGAGATTTGATATTAGCTCTATCATTGCTATGAGAACGTTATCTTTTATTACTCCATATTTTTTATACATACACTTGTATTTTAAATGTAAAGCCTTTTCAATAATTATGCAAGTTTTACGATATAGAAAATAATTCTTTTATATAATTTAAATCTCTAAAGCATATTTATATAGAGATGCAAGTGAGGCTTTGTAAACTTAGAGAGTTGCTTAGAGAATATCGTGTTGCTAATTTTAATTCCAAAAGCTGATTTTTGTTTAGTAAGTATCAAGGGCATATATCTTATATTAATTATTTCATTAAAATATAGGCCATTTAGATGCGCACTTATAGGTTTTTAAGACAAATGTCTGCACAGCCGAAATCCTATCGTGCATCAATCCACTAAACTACACTAATTTTCAATTTTTTATATTTGAGTTTATGCTAATAAGTGTATAAAATTTTCAATCAATTTTTAATAGATTTTGGGAATACCAATATTGGCCGCGTTCAAATATTTTATAAGATAGAGACATCAATAGATCAGGATTTAAAACTAGATTTCGACTATTACAATTTTATGTTAGAGTGCGAAAAACTTTGAGTTCTGTAACTGTCTGCCACGCTATTACACTATATCAAACCTCACAATACGATAAGTGACGCACTACGCCTACATAACTGTTAGCTTATGCTGTAGAGTTCAATGTTACCGTACGTTTCCCTGATTTATTTCGCTCCAAAGTTAATTTCTAGTTATTATTTATCACTACTTTTTACATTTCTATACACATTGTATGCTTACTGTTAAATGAGTATATGCAACAGAACCATTCTTTTATTCATTTGACAGCACGATAGCAGCACAGTAGCATAGCAGTATAAAGAGGAAGCATGAAGCACTGCGATGTTAAGAGAACTTTCTGTCCTTAGTAGTTACAGATAATAGAGGGGTCATCAGATAAAAGTTACTTAAAATCTCTAAGTCTAATGCTTTTAAAGCCACGTTTTTAAACCATGACTAATTTCAAGACTCGATCGCAATTGAGGTTTAAAATGATGCCCCAATATGCCACGTATAATATAAATTCCTTGCTATGTCACTGTTCTCATGAATAACTATTTCAAACATGTCTTTCAGTTATATAGATTCGAATATTCGGTTAACATGTATCCGTTTTACTCCAATATAATTAAACGTTGACTGAGATAAAGAACCATTTACCACAGAAAACTAGAAAAAATCAAAAATTCTAGCTCTCAGCATGATTCACATCTCCAGTAAGTCACCTTTAAAAATAATTCTTATGCCATATAAGAGGAACGCATTTACAAATGTTACTGATGGCATTTTTTAGTGATTATTCAAATCCCTTACTTAATTATTTACGCTTTGATTGGTCGAGTTTTGTAATCATTATAATTATGAATAATCCGTTTTGATACTTTTCAGTTTGTAGTTTGATAAATTTCAGAATGTATAGAGTTATTTTACAATCTATTAGATTTTAGATTACTTTATTAAATTGAAAATAAAGTGCGAAATATTACTAATTCAAACCTGATTGAACAATCCAAATGATATTAATTCTAAATGGTTTATTAGCTCATTAACCCTTCGAAGGAACTGTGGGGTCTTTTTTGTCCTAACAACACTTTGAAATTCTGTTAAAAACAAACCATAAATGCAAAAAATCTAAAAAATTCTGTATTCTATCACAAACTATTTCTTAACAAAACTACATAATTTTCATTTTAATATTACTTATAATTAAAATTTTAAAAATAAATAAGTAAAGCAAAGTCTGGTGTCGTACCCCACCTTTCTATTCACGTAACTTTTTTTTCGTAATATATTTCAATGCAATTTGGATGAATCCAATAAGAAAGGGGTTAACTGTGATGTCAAATGTTATGACTTGGATACAACACGATATGTGAATGGAATAGTGGGGTATTTTTGTTTAGTCCTTGAGTTCTACGCATAATAAGCCCAGATTCGTCCAGGAAAGTTCCCGCGATTTTTTGACCCCATCTTTCCCTTTAAGTGATTCTAAACACAATTCCTTCGAAGGGTTAAGAAGATTAAAGTAAATGAGCTTTGATTTGTAGGTTTCAAAATATAGATATTTTTCAGAAGAGTTTACACCATTTTCACGTAAACGAAAAGAATTTACTGTTTATACCTATCAATAATTTTTGAATAAATTTTCAGTACTTTTTTATTAGAAGAATCACTTTCAATTTGATATTTATTATTTTTGATACATAGAAGCGACTACAAAACTATTATAGTGTCTTGTATTTGATTACTTTGTCAGAAATCGACTTAGAGAAATTTTCTCTTAAAATTATATTAAAAATTGTATTGTGAAAGTAGCTTATTGTGCTTTTAGATAACACAAATAAGATAAAACTTCTGATATTAGGTTAAGTCAATGAACTGATTAGAGAATGTAAACAATGTTTGACATTTTATGTTATATTATTAACTATTATATTTTTATTTTTTACTTGCAGTAATTAGATATTGAATGAGCAATTATTAAAAAAAATCTTCGGAATTTTGGACTAAATTTGTTTTATAGTAGGAAATAACTATAACAATAATGCGAAAATTTGAGCTAACATTTAATTTATGGTAGTTAAATGAATTAATGTTTTATTAAAAATAGCTGACACGTCTCTATCGACAAGACTTGCTATCAGTAGATCATTCGAAATGGATACCTAAAAAAATAATTAAATGATCGAAAGAAACTTAATCATAGACTAAAACAAAAAAATTAATTGAGGAACTTTTCAGTAATTATTGGGAAGCATTTGAAATTAATTCAAATTCGAAATTTTTCAAATATATTGATCTCTTATTTCTAATGAAACATTTTATGGGCTTAGCATTACTGAATAATAGTAATTAGTGACCATTACTTAATAGTAAAGTTTAGGCTCAATGTATAAATTATTTACTTCTACTTGATTTTAAGATACTTTTAAAGAAATCCCAGAAAATCCAGAAAGATAAAGTGAAGATTTTTTGTATAAAATATTTAATATTAATTATATATGAATTTGAAATTCTGGCAAAATCAAGAATTGAATGAGAAAATTTTAGTGAACCTTACATTTGAATAGATTAAACTAATGATTAAGAGGTTAAACCCTAAATTGGAGTGCAGGCTAAGCATTAAAAACTTTTTAGTTTCGCAAAAAATATTTCTTCAATATAGTTGAACACAAGATTGTTCGGAAATGTAGCTTCATAAATTTCGTTCAGTTTCAAACGGCTGTTTCCAGGCTTAAAGTTACTGATTATAATTCTTAATATGGGCCGTTCATTTGAGTTGAACACTCGCTAATAAATAAAATTAGTTAATGAAAATTTGTTAGTTCTTAATTAAAACTCTAAATTTACTTAAGTGGTCATTTGGACAGTTTCTGAGTGGCCTTTCGGTAATTTTCGAGAATGAGTTGTAAACTGTCAAAAATGTTAAACTTTTATCGATTCGTTATCAATCTTGTTTCAAGTTGTAATCATTTTTCAATATATATTTAAAGAAAAATTGAAAATTTGAGGCTATGAATCAATGTGATTTATGGTACTCTAAGGTTTTCGATATTTTTATTCATGTATAAATTCAATATTAGATATTTATAATAGTGATCTTGACATCAAATTGGTGTATGTTTCACGATGTCATTCATTAAGTAGAAAAATAGGTTTATTATGAAATTATATGAAATTTTTTGACAAGATATTTAAAACTAGTCCCCATTGACCTGAATACACCGCTCCATTCTTTTCTACCACTTAAAGAAGACATTCCGGCACTGTTCTCTTTCAATCGACTCGAGATATTCGTTAACTGTTTGGTCGATTTCCCTTTATAACCCGAACTAGCTACCCCTTAAGTTTTGCTTCAAATTTCTAAAGAGCCGAAAGTCCGCAGGGCTAGATCTGAACTGATGGGTGGGTGAGGTCCAGTTCGACATTGTTTTCGGACAAAAATTTCGGTGCAATTGAAGCTGAATGGGGTCTGGCATTGTCGTGATGCAAAAGTATGCCTCGAATTTCTGACTTAAGCAGTTTTTTTTCGATGGAATAGATGAGTTTTTAAGGCATATATTTGAATACCAGTCCGCTGTGATTATCGACTGTTCTAATTTAATGCACACGATTAAACACCTGACCTGAAGAGTATTGTATACAATATCTTTATTATATGCATTTCAATTCGGAGAACTCTTGAGGGTTCTTCGTATTCGAAGAGCCATACCTTCGCTTCACGTGAAGATAACTCTTGGTAGTAATAGACGTAAGTCTCATCATCAGCCACTATATTACATGTAAAGTTATCCCCCTTATCTCTGTTCACCTTCAGATTCTGTCGGCACATCTTACTCAGGTCTTTATTTGTTGTTCAGTCAGTACGAGTGGGGTCTAATGAACACAAACATGACTTTAGCCTAAGTTATTGCACATAATTTTGTGTCAATTCTATAGAGATGTCTAACTTATTTGAGATCTGTTGCATCGAAATTGATGGCTTTGCATTCATGAGATTCCAAGCTGGCCAAAATTTTCTCGGTGGTTACATTTGATGATCGGTCACTTTTTTTAGTGTCATCAATGAGTTCCGGCGACACATGAACTCTTAATACCAGTTATAAACTGTAGATTCAGAAGTAGAGCCTTCGCCTAGTGACTAATATATTTTCTCCAAACACTCGTTCGGCGTTAAGTTTCGTTTCAAACAATAGGAAATAAAAACTTTTAATATCACATTTAGAGAAATTAACTGATATGTTAGACATTTGAAACTTTAAAAAATCACTGAAATTAAGCGCTAAACAAAATATCTGATTTCCCGTAACAGAGCTCTATAACAATCTTTAATAAAAATCTTTTTTGGATGTAAAGTTTTAATATGGTTTTCCATTAATTTAATGAATGACACAATATAATTAGCGACTTTCAATCCAAAAAAAAATATTTTCAATTGAATGAAGGTGTTATATCGATGAAGTAGTGCCTAAAGATTTTTCCAGAAGTATTGGTGTGCTCAACTATAAAAAAAGAGACAAAAATGAAATAAACTTAACCAGAATTCGGAAGGTATTTTCCTCACTGTGAATGTCATTATATCAAACACTTTATTTTTAACTAAAGTTTTTTGATTAAATATCTCTTTTAGTCATAATAATACTGTATAATGTATAATAATAAATTACAAAATTAACTTTTGAACTGAAGTTTTGATTAGGATTAGTAATAAAAAATTAATTTCTGATTTTAGCTCACTTTCATAATAAACAGAACTCGTAATTAATTGAAGCCTTAGTTATAATAGTAAAAAATACTATTTTCAAAAGACCGTTATCTTAAATTGTTTGAGTTGGAGATAAGTTTCTATTTCGAAACGAAATAACTATTAACCTATCAAAATTACGAATTTTGGCTCAAAATATGAACAGCTCATATTTACATAAAATTGAGGAAACTCTTACTAGAGGTAGTGATTTTTGAAAGTGAGACTCTCGATTGAGAATCTTTAAGAGTATGTCATTTCTTGAGATGCCCAAAAGGCTAGATTTTTTATTAGTGGAAAAGATAATTTTTAATTAATATAGACCTGAAAATAAAGTTTGTAGATATTTAAGTGCTAAAAATGAATGTTTTCGAAGGTTTCTTACTTTGGATCCAGAAATTTGGAAGTCTCGACTCTACAAATTCCCAAAATTTATATCTTAGAAAATTTAGTGAAATATAAAATTAAAGTGAAGATATATTGGTGCAATACTTTTATTTCTACATTTGTTTATGCAGGTATACCTTTTAAACTAAAAAATTTGAGAAAATTGACGGATTTTCAAACATTTTATTAAGAAGTACCATAAATCTCGAGACTCTCGTACTGACCTCTAAATATTGTGTTAAGTAATACAATATTTGTATAGATGTGGCGCGAATCGAATCGATGAACGTGCATTATATTGAAGCGTAAGGAGTCTGAAAAATCTAATTTTGTGATATTTATATTTATGTTCAATCAAATTAATCAATCATTTCAAATAATTAATCAAATATAATATCATTTTTAACTTGAACTATAATGGAAGTTAGTGAATAAATGAATATTTAACATAAAAATAATTAATTATCCTTTAATTTAACAAATTTTTATTTATATTGTAGAGGAAGCGTCGAATTGATGACTTCGAACTGCGAGGGCGAACAAATGTAAGTCTAATTTATAAGAATTCATTATTAAATGATATTGTAATCTCATGAAATATTAAATCATGGTATTATTTCATTTCTTTATCACATGTGATAAAATATAAATTATCTCTTGTATTGTTATTAATCCATACCTTCATTGACTGTCGTATATTCGTTAAGTTAACGTTAATTTCATTTATTGACTTGTTGGTGTTTTGACATCATTAAATGATATTGAATTGTTGGCTGATATAAACTTTTAGTTGAAATCATTACAAATTTTATTAAACTTTATATTTGAACTAAGCCCAATAGTCATGAATTGCAATTTTCGATCTATATATTCGTTATTTAGTTCACAGACTTTTTTATCATACAATTATGAGTTTTATTTTAAATTTCAGTTCAAAATTTCTGATTGATTGATCATATTAAAACAATTTTCCATTTGTTAAATTTTGTTATATTTTACAGAAATTAGTGCTGTGCTATTTTGATATTTTAAATGGATTAAATGTATATACCATTCAACCTTATAAATGATCTCAAAGTATGTCTACGAATGAGTCACACTTTATGAATTGCGAATATTTTTAAAAATGAGTTTATACTGATAATAATTGTTAGTTATAGCTAAAATATGAAATATGACACTAATTTTTGGACTAGAGAGGAGCTTGAGCTCCTTCCCGGCCAAATTTACGAATTTTCTTTCAAACATTAATGCCACTCCACTGTCTTTCGATACATTCTTAACTATGTTTTTCCATACTCTTTTAAATGAATTGATGTTTTAAGCTCTTCTCTTCCTCGTATGATGTCTGTTTACAAATAGCCTAAAACTTGTCAATAGGCCTGACCTGAAATACCTTCGATGCGTTTTCCGCCCAACTGATAAAGGCAATTCCAGATGCAGTAAATCAGTCGCCTCGCGCGCAAAACGTGGCTTCGCCACGTCCATCCATAACAATACGTCTTTATAATGATAATCCTTAATGAATGGAAGAAGTCGATTTATTAAAAGTTCGTTCAAATGAATTTCGGAATTTATAGTCCCTTCAGTTATGCACTATAAAATATGCAAAACTACGCTCCAAACTATGCATACACCATCCGATCGCCTTTAAGGTGGAAAAACTCACTCTGTAATTGGACTCGAGTGAGTCTCCCGAAAGGGAGCTGGAAGTACTAAGACGACGACGACGATGTCTCTTCAATAATGAATGAATCCAAGACGTTGCCAATATCGTCAATAGCTTATTATACTAAGAAATACTCAAGATATTTATTTTTAAGTGGAATCTATTTTCATTACCCACGTTTTCTTTAGAGGTTGAGTGGTAGAATGTCTTCCTTGGACAGTCTTTTGTATCTTTAGGCACCTAACTTTCGTCATCAATTATCAAAACTTCCCCCAAATTTAACGAGTAATAATTCTCAGAAATCTTGCGGAACTTGCTCTTCGCATGTCGCTCCTGGTCAGGTGTATACTTGGATCAACATTTGCCGCATATGCCAGCTTAATTTTTTTTGTAAAGTCGAAGTCTTTAGATAGGTTTCATTAGCTGTTATTCTGACCGAAATATTAGGGTTCGAGTAAAGACGAGATTTCCTTATTGAATGGTTTTGATAGTCCTTATCTTTGGTATGCGGTCAGGATTTTTCCTAAAATCAGTTATGCCTCTCCTTCATGCCTTTTAATAATTTGAACTATAGTCTGGTGATGTTTTCCTTCTTCGACAAAGTGTTGGCGAGTCTTAACTCTATCATTATCCACTTGGTTTACATAAAAATGGACCACTCTTTCAGCAAACGCCTTATTTTTAGATCTAATTTTGAAACAATATGCAAAACGTGAATGAAAAAGACTCTTTTTATCTAATCCCTTGTGTATACATAATGAACTAGCTTTAAGGTCATTATTAATTTCTTAAGAAGAAATATAGACTTTTTAAAAAGTGAGACTTTCATTAGTAGATACCTTATTTGAATAGCTCATCACATATTTAATGATAAGTAGAGTAAGTATTGCTTTGAAAGACATTCGTCACTATATGTTGTTGTCATCATGATGAATCACTTCGATAAACATGTAGACCCTCCTACTAATATATTCAAACTATTACAAGTATCAACTTTAGATCATCAGTCCTACTATTTCGTCCTTTATATGATTACTGAATATTTTTTCAATTTTAGTCTCAACTCCCAGATTCTGGACATCATCCTCTAAATTATTCCTTATTAAGGCTATCATTCACATGAAACGTTGTGCGTAGACTTTGCTCAGTTTGCCAAATCCTTCAACTGATACTGTTTCTTTTAGCTTCCAGTATCCTTCTCTTACCACTAGAATAATAAGTCTTTCACTATCTGACTACCTTATGGTCTCCACTATAAGATAAATGCTAAATGTATCTATCCTGATGGTTAGTCTTTGTCTTTCTCTTCACAGTTCTACTCCACAAAGCTTTTTTATATAATAAATAATTTAATATAAAATTCAATCGCATAAACTTCACTCAATAATAATGGATTATGGGCAAAAGATCTCGAGTCTGCTAACGTCAAGCATGTCATTAGATTTGCTTCGATCAGTCTTGCCAGTCAAAATTACCCATAGACTTGATCTAATCGGTGCACGAAATCAAGAGTTAAAAGTCAAACAATTATATATTCGGATATACCTTTTTAATATTTGAATATGTATCAGCTAACGGCTCTCAGTATTAACTAGCAAGTACCGCGTAGTCGTTCGTTTCTCTTCGCTTCCATGAGCTGATGCGGACTATTCTTCCAAAAGTCTTAGTATTCGGTCAGGTGGTATGGACTCCGTTGAATGTCAGTCTCAGTACTCAACGGCTGGTCAGATCATAAAATAGCGCTTCAACATCCGAAACATGACCCAATGTATAATGTTCAGAAATATGGGCAATTCTTGTAGAAGAAAACAGTCTTTGTCACTGTATCTTGTCAAAATATCGTCCCAAAGACATCGTTACTAGAAACATCGTTGAACAATAAATTACCAACAAAAATATTGTTAGAATAGAACATAGATACAATAGCGAGTATTACCTACATATATAAATAAATTAGTAATATAAGTAATTTAGTCTGAGCTTGCTTACACTATTTTGAATCAATTTAGATTAGATCAAGCTCAATAAGATTAATTTGAATATTATAATCAGATTTCATATTGGCCACCTTATCGATATTAATATTCAAAATTTATCTGAAATTCAGTTCATACAAACACTTGGCATGTATAGTATAGTTCCATTTTAATATGTATGGTATAATAGCAGGCATTATATATAAATCATTTAGAATATTCAAAAATAACCTCTCCTTATAGCTCTTATAAAATATTGAATGTGTTTTCACAAAATTTGGTACTGTATTATTGTTGTATTTGATGAAATATACTGATGCAAACTCATGATAACCTATTCTTTAATCTGAATTAAAAACAATGAGTTAAGTCTTAACTAATTTTAAATATTAAGTACAAGTATTAATAAGAGGTACGCGTTAAGTCAAGTACAATGCAAGTAATTTTTCAGACTGACTTTCATTGTTATTATTAAGTGACTTTCCTTTTTATTAATTGAATTAGTTTAACCCTTCGTCACAACTATGGAGTAAAATGTTCCCAAGTTTGTCTTTAAAAATCTCGCTAAAATCAACAGAATGTCGTCATTTGTTGAAAATTTAGCTATTTCTCAGTCATATATCTGACTTTGAATGACAAAAATCCTGATTAATTTAGACTTATAATTTTATTAAAAAAAAATTTTCTGACAACACGTCTCTCTAAGTACAGAAATTCTCACTAACATCGCAGTGCTTCTTTTTTACTGTGTCGCAGCACTTTAATGTCGCTACTAGCAATTTGAACCGCTGATGACACTGTAGCAGATAATAACTAGAAATTAATTAATTATTAAATTAAAATTTCAAAAGCAAGGGCTAACCTTGATTTTGATAGCATACAGACTAACCTAGAACAGATATAAAGCGTGGGGTTACATTTTACCTCACAGTAAATCTTACGTTTTCGGAAGTTAAGTTGTTACGAAAGGTTAAATAATGTGAGCAAATATGATTTATGTTCAAGTAATGACCTCTTCGTAGATTCGTTTTACAAAAGACCAATTTATTCACGATTTTGATACTGGATTTTCAAATAATTGATATACGGGCATTTTCATTACAGTATAAACATGTGCGAATCGCTGAAAGCGGTTTCACGAATTCCAGATTCGACAATGAGCCTCCTCTGGAGGATATGGACATTGATGAGCCTCCTCCGGAAAGTATGGAGATTGATTCATGTCAGACCGATGAATCAGTTAATAGTCATGGTGTCGGAACTCAAATCGACGCTAATCTAACCCAGAACGATCCCGAAATACGAGTAAGCATTTTTAAAAAATGGATTGACTTGAATGTTTGATTCTATAATTATTTTATCTCAATTCCTGTACATAGAATAGAATTGGATTAGAAAGAAGTGGAAGACCTCAGGGTCCTACTTATGATTCCGTAGGAATTCAAACAGAAGACCAATCAGTTCCATCTGTTTCAGTACGAATGAGCTCTGATGGACTTCTGGGATTTTCGATTGAGAGGACTGCCTACCGGGCACCTGTTTCATCACATGAAATTCAAGTATTTAGAAATAGTGATAAATTAAATTTGATACGAATTTAAAAAGTGCTACGCGATCTTTGATGTGTTGTTTATTCTTTCTTGTATTCTATAATATTATTCTATTATTTCTAAAATTCTCAATCTCAAATGAAATTTCAGGTGAATGGCCCTACGAATATAATTGTTTTGCGTTCCTAGAAGACATGGATTATTTAAAATTTAATATATATCAATCATATTTTATGAAAGTTTAGGATTTGATATTAAATTTTTAATAATAATTTAATATAATTTTTCAATTCATGTATTCGCTTAAACTATTTGAATTTTAACATATTTATAAAATTTATAATATTTAATAAAATTGTTTGAAAAGTGTCTAAAACGATTTATTATATTTAATTTTATCTAAAATATGTTAATTATTAAAATATTAAGATATTTTTATAATTTTACATTACTTTCTCAAAAAAATTTCCTGCCATTGTAACGAAAGCATACTGACTGCAAAGTTGACTGATAACTTGCAGATAAACAGATAGATCTATGACACCCTAAACGCAATCAATATTTGCTGTCGTAGAAAGCCATTGAAACGACTATATTTGCGTATATGGAGCATTATTTGATATTATAGCATTAAATTGATTACATTACAAAAGCAGTTTTAATAGTTTATCAATTTCACCCTAGATGTAAGTAACACTGTATTGTTCTGATTGTCTCATGAGCAGTGTATCGAAGTGTAAATTTCAGAATTTGATAAAAAATGTTTTATAAACTAATTTTAGGATCCTGATCACGAATATCAAGTTTATTCTTGCTTAAAAAAAACTTCATACCGATTCGAGCGGCTTCATAGCCTCTTCATAGAAGCTACTGCTCCCTACAAATCAAGTACTATTTTGGTGGGAGTAGATAAGATTTTGACTATTAAAGATCAACTCAAATCTATTTGAAATACGTTTTGATTTTGTTTGATTTGGTACTTTCTTACGGATCGCCGCCTGAAATAGTTGTTGAGCGACGCTGAGAGCTAACTATACTTTGAGGCTCATAAATTCGGAGCTCTTGTCTTTAGAATGTTCTAATCCCAAAACTATGTAGTTGAATTTAACAAGAATCGTAAACATATTGGTTAAATACGGGAAACAAGGTTATCCCCCATATACTAGCCCCTACTCAATTTAGAATCCTCCATATATAGTATACAGATACAAGGCGGCTTTCCCTAAATTAGTCAACACTTACTTTTGTAAAAACTATTCCACAACACAATCACAAACATTTTAGATTCTCAATTTGAAAATTTTATTTAATAGTGCGTTAAACATTCATATTGACACAATAAACAAACAAATGACATAAGCGAACGAACACAATCATAACGCACAAACACAACACAAAATAAAAATTTATAGTCTACTAATGGTCAATACAACAAGTCGTACTGACTTTTTGATAACACACATGCATATATAAGGGAGCCTATTTCAAGAGCTCCTCAGTTACAAATTAGAAATAAAACAATTCACATCAAGTGAAGTTTGGCTTTTATTCTTATTTTTGTCTTCTTTATTTCTTTTCGCTTCGCTTCCTCACAACGTGACAGTTCGCCACAAGGGTGATTGTCTGTCTGAGGATATTTCCCCAATAAACATCGGCGGCTTATAGGCGGGAGTATTGACTTCCCGTCTCACTTGGCGCAGCCGGTAGGATCCGACACGGAGTCTGCATGGACGTTGATGATTCATCAATCAACGATTCATTTCGCCGTCTATTTCAATTAGCGTCGTCAATCTCTACCGTCTCCGCTTCTGACTCAACTCATTCGGCCCCCGACTTCATCAGCTGTAATTCCTAAGTCTTCCCCTTGTAAAGTAAAAAGTGAGAAGAGACGTCGATACCGAAAAAAACTTGACCGCCAGCGGCGGGTAAAGAGGAAGCGTGAGGCAGACATTAAGCGCCTATTGGATCAGCCAGGCGCTAAAGAGGCCCACCGACTCCGCAAAGCTTCTAGACGCAACCAAATACGAGCTACACGACTTTTTAAAGATTCTATCCGTACGTTCAAAGCGGCTTCTGTGGAAAGTGGCAATACCGATGTTACGTTAATTGAAAGTACTCGTCGACAACAAGAATCAGCTAATTACGCTATCCAAGTAGCTCTTAGACAGAAAGCTGCTGCTAAGAGAGTTACTTCACGCCATCATCTTTTTTCTATTGAGCCTACTAATGCCGATGATTTTTAAAAAAATCAAACACGATGTATTCATAAGAAATAAAAGAATTTGAATAGATTATTGATTTGATTCTCATTGCTACTATTATTCTACATATTATCGTTTACTATGGCTGAAGACAATAAGTATAAGCTCGAAAAATTTTCAGGATCGAATGAACAGATGCGAGTACAAACGTGGTTGCAGCTTTTTGAATATGAGACTACTGGTTCTTCAGATGAGGAAAGAAAGAAGCTCCTTATGTATTATCTTCGGCTCTCGAGTGATTTGGTGATGAAATTTTGGGAAGTTCCATCTCAAGATGGGAGACAATAAAAGAGAAGATGTGTCTGCGCTTCGGCTCCTCCACAGCCAGTCCTTTAATTGAGGTTCATCGTCGGCGTCTAAGACGCGATGAGAGTATTGAAAAATATTTTCGAGCCAAGATGCGACCACTTGGCCAAACAAGTTTGACCACCAAAGAAAAAGTGCAACTTCTTACAGATGGTCTCACTGATGACTGGACGGATACTTTTGCTGGAACTCAACCCAAAGATACCTCAGAATGGGTAGCTGTAACGTTGAGTCTTAATCAAAACCGTGCCACTCGTCGCTACAAATCACTGGAGCCAAAGGCTTATATTGCTACGAACACACCTTTACCCTCCCGTGGCCGATACGTTCCTTCTACTTCTGATAACAACAAGCCATCTACGCCTTGCAAACATTGCGCAATACGCGGTAAACTTGAATGGCATTGCATAGACAATGTCCACATAACCAAACGCTTCCCAATAACATCGTTGAAAGAACCAATTCTTCTCGTCCCCTAATAGGCCCGAAACAGCTGCCGCCAATGCTGTTGAGGTTTCAACTATCTCCTCGTCGAATGAAGAAGAGATGACTTTAAACAAACTGCGCGACCAATCTATAAGTTGATTAATATTTCAGTACTCATAAATGGACGCTCTGTGAGTGCATTCGTTGATACCGAATCAACTATTTCAGTGATGAGTGTTTCCCTGTACGCAAAATTAGGACTCAGTGTTAAGCCAAACTCTTCAGTAACTGTGCATCAGGTGAATAGTGTAACTCAAAGCATTGACCGCGTAAAAGTTAAAATGGAAATCAACAAGCAGTGCACGTATATAACTTCATGTAATGAAAAATTTTCGCTACCCCTTACTATTAGGGTTGGACATCGGTGATGTTTTTGACCTGCATTTGAACCTAAAACATCGTAAAGTGTATGGACGTAGTACATCCCATTCTAAGCATTACATAGCTCTTCATTTTCAAAAAAATCACCAAACAGTACTCGATGAACTCTTGCGTGCTAATCAAGATATTTTCAGCCAGCACGAAACTGACATTGGCCGCATTTCTATTGATAAACATCGAATCAATACTGTCGAACATCCACCACTTAGTCTTCAGCCATATCGACGTCCGCAAACTGATTACGATGAGATTCGAAAGCAGGTAGTAGATCTAAAGACAAAAGGAGTAATTCGTGGTTCTGAGAGCCCCTGGGCATTTCCAATAACAGTAGTACCAAAAAAGGATGGTACTACGAGGTTGTGCATCGATTATCATCGGCTAAATACTATCACTATTGATAATAAGCAGCCACTACCGCACATCCATCAAGTATTTGACCGCCTACATGGTGTACGTTATTTTACCACATTTGGCATTGCTTGGGAGTATTGGCATATCGATTTGCACCCAGATTCTGTCCAGAAGACTGCTTTTGTAACGAATGATGGCCACTACGAATGGATGGTAATGCCTTTTGGATTAAAAAATGTTCCTGCTACCTTTCAGCGAATTACCCAGAAAACTCTTAAAGATCTTTGGCACGGTTGTATCAAATTATCTTGACGACTTTATTGTCTATTCGAACACTTTCGAGCAGCACGTTAAACTTTGACGGAGGTTTTTCAACGTCTCCGTGATAACAATATCAAACTAAAGCTGTCTAAATGCTACTTCTCCAAGCTCGAAGTCGAATACCTTGGCCATATAATCAGCCATAATTTGATCAAACCTTCTCCCACGAAAGTAAGTGCCGTGTCTAAGTTTGCTCCACCCACTACTGTCTGTGAAGTTCGTCGCTTCCCGGGACTCGCCGGTTACTATCGCCGCTTTATCTCACACTTCTCACAAACCGCTCGTCCTCTCAGTGACTTAATTCGCGAGGATTCTCCATTCGTATGGACTGATAAACATCAACATGCTTTTGAATCTCTGACGTCGTCACTTACCACAAAACCTGTGCTTGAAATTTTTAACCTCGAATTGCCATGTACACTATATACAGATGCTTCTAAGGTCGGCATTGGGGGTTATATTAACACAGCGAGTTCATCATTACGAAGAGCACGTTATCGCTTACTTCTCGCGTCCTCTGAACCATCACCAGCAAAATTACAGCACCTCCGAACTTGAGTGTCTTGTGGTTGTTGAATCGGTCGAACACTTGAAGTATATCTCGAGAATAAACCTTTTACCGTTGTAACTGATCACAGCACCCTAAAGTGGTTGCTAACTTTTAAAAATCCTGAGGGTCGTCTCTATCGTTGGTCTATTCATCTCTCGGCTAAGTCATTTACCATTGTGCATCATTAAGGAAGGATACACACGTTAATGCTCTTTCCCGATCACCTGTCTCCATGTCACTTCAGATGAAATTCAATTAACACAGCGATCTTCTGATCTCTCTTTTGTCAAATACCCACATATACGTCAAGGTATTGTAACAATTCGTCATCGCGGTGTGTATAAAGCTGTTGTTTCCTCATCACTCCCATGAATAACCCTTCAACTTTACCATGATCAACATGGGCATTAATCTGCAAACAAAACTGTTCGTCTGATGACATGTTACTACTGGTGGCCTTCTATTGCTGATATCAAAAGATGTGCGCTTTTGTAAATCGTGTCAAATCGCCAAACCAGATCATCAACCAAGACCTGGTCAATACATTACACCAGAATACGACTTAAATCAGTTGGATGTTATTGGCATTGATACAATAGTCATGGGTTCTGCGGCGACTAAAACTCGCCATAAATACATTTAAGTCTTCATTGACCATCTCTCCCGATACATTTGGGCGTTCCCAACTCCCAAAAACACTACGGAAACTATTACTGGCCTCCTCCATAATATATTTCGTACCGTTCTACCGTTCAAGCCAATCATTACTGATAACAGTCGCAACTTCACTCCTAAAGCCTTTAAATAGTTCACCAAACAGTATCCGATTCGGCATTCATTTACATCGTCCTATCATACCCAGTCTAACGGTATGGTAGAAAAAGCAAACAGCACTATAATGACCAAAATTCATGCATCAAAGCTAGATCAACCCCGCAAGAAGTGGACTTTACTTTCTTAGGTAGCTAAAGCATATAACGATACGCCGCATGATATCACTGGCTTCGCACCTCGGTTCCTTCTCTTCGGTATAGACAGCGCCCACTTTTGCGGCCCCTCTTCTGTCTCTGTTGACCGGGCACGTCAGATTGCACGTGAACGCACGCATGCCTCTCAACTTAGACGTAAAGATCGCCACGATGCCATCCATCCGGCCATCGAACTTGAAGATCTCGTCGTGAGAAATATAGCGAGTCACCACCCTTCATTAACCAAAGCTTCGGCGTGCAAGGAAGAACCTCTTATCATCATTCGGAAGTTGTCACCAGTTACCTACGACGTCGCTTCTCACCCCAACCGAACCACATCACGAGCTCATATTTCACGACTCTCACGGTTCGTTGCACGGCAACAAACTTTGCAAGATGGCGCGAAAGACACATAATAAACAAACAAATGATATAAACGAGCTAACACAATCATAACACACAAACACAACACAAAATAAAATTTTATAGTCTACTAATGGTTAGTACAAGTTGTACTGACCTTTTGCTAACACACATGTATATATAAGGGAGCCTTGTTTCATAAGTTCTTCAGTCACAAATTAGAAATAAAAAAATTCACATCAAGTGAAGTTTGGCTTTTATTCTTGTTTTTGTCTTCTTTATTTTTTTTTGCTTCGCTTCCTCAGAACGTGAAAGTTTGCCGCAAGGGTGATTGTCTGTCTGAGGATATTTCCCCAATAAACCTCGGCGGCTTATAGGCGGGAGTATTAACTTCCCGTCTCAATATAAAAATACTTGTAAAGTGTACCCAAGAAGATTTAAAGAAGGAAAAGTAGTCCGACCATATTACTATATAAATTTTTAAAATTGAGTATCTAAATGTTTGTATGCGTTTTGTAGGCACTTTTTGAAAGTCAAATTCAAATTTATTTTGACTTTACTAGTACTTAATTTGTGGGGAGTAATAACTACAAAGAAGCCAGTTATGAAAATGATCCAATCGATGTGAAGCTTTCACTTTAAGCAAAAATAAGCTCGATATTCGTGATCAGTACCCCAAAATTAGTTTATAAAACATTTATGATCAAAATCCGAAATTTACTCTTCGATACCCTACTCATCAGGTAAATGATTTGAAGTCTAGTTTTAATGTTTGTTTTTTATATTATTCAAATGAATACACAAGTTTGAATGAATAATTACCCAAATGAATAATAAGAAAAATAGACATTAAGTCTAGGCTTCAAACGTATTCATCTAAGACTATTAGAAAAATACAATGTAGCTTATATCTAGCTTAAAATTGATAAACTATTAGAAATATTATGACAGCCATTACTAATGTTTTCAATGCGCATGCATTTCATTATTGATAAAAAATTATTTTATAACCCCAAATTCCACAAGCATATGAATAAATTTATAAAATATAAGAGATAAACAGTAAATATTTATTGAATATATTTAATTATCAGAGTAGTATAGAGAATTGGAAGGCAAATTTTCAATTAAAATAGTTTAACTATTGTATTCCATGCGGAACGTAGTAGAGCGAAGAATTCGGCAACTTAGTTATATTGAGCGAAAATTTGACTTCTCATTTTCTACTACTTATCTTTTCACGCCATCGGGAGAATGCCCTGTTATGTTTACTTGAGTCCTAATTTTCAATTGTTTTATAAAACCAAGCTCGACTTTAAACTTTTTAATCGGATGAAATACTTAGAAAAAATATTGAAAAGCTTTTATTTTGTATTAATATCAAGTTTTTAGACTATTAGTTCAAAAGCTATACTTACCTGAAATTTCTACATTAGTTTAATGCACTATAAATATGAAGCTGAGAGACTCCTTCAAATAAAAATACACGTGTTCATTTATTTTTTGAGTAGCTTATCAGTTATCTTGCAGAAATCGCAGTTATCAGAATTAGTAAGCTTTTATAAGGTAATTTTTCGTGAATTCAAACAAATAATTCAGACTGGGCTTCTATATTACTGAATGTTTCAACTTCTATTGAGCGTGTTAACTAAATGTAAATAATAGACTATATAAAGCACGAAAAAATTGAGTAAAATGTAATCACCTTGACTTTCACATTGTTCAATGCGAGTATTATACCAGACATGATTCTCTCATTAGTACTGTTAATACAATGTCTATACTATCATTATCATGTTTGTCGTAGGCTGTGTTATCAAAAGAATACGTCAGTATAATCTTTAAGAACTATGTAACTCGTTGTTATCTATTATATGAAAAAAAATGAAAACCAAACAGAATTACTAAATTTTAGCTTTGAGTAATTTTTGAAAAAAGTGGTGAGTCCTAAACTGCCAGAGTGGACGTGGTCTAAATATTTTGACTCTTGAAAATAAGGGCTTTCTAAATATATATGTATATATTGAATTGGACCGGGACAACTTCAGTTGTATCGGCATTGCATTCTAATGCTTTTGATGTTATGGCAACAATATCGTGTTGTTTATTCGCGCATGTAAAAATAAATGACTATATCAAGTTAAAACATTTTCAATAGAAGCTCTATTGGATAAAAAGTTTTATATGAATGAAATAATCAGTCGCGCAAAAGTGACCAAGAGAAGGCAACAAAAAGCGCCTATGAACTGCCTACTAATGGAGTTTCTGTTTGCAATTGATTGTTGGCTTACCGTATGAAACATCTTCAATTCAAAACAGAAGCTGAAGGACTAAGACTCGAAGTCTGATTTGTATGAACTGAGACATAGAGTCAAGGGCTTACAAGTAAAGGTATTTGGAAGGCATCTTCAGATCCTAATGAACGATATAACATTTGAAAGATTTTTTAAAAGTGTTTTAAGAATATTTATGTCTCGTGTCCCTTTCACCCTATTACGTGTCACAATTATTGTGAATTTCATTCATACATTTGTCTACTATGGTTCAGTTAAATTTTTCCTCAAAAATATATCTTCAGTCTCTCTTTAGAATAACGCTTTTCAAATCAATTCGGAGAAAGAAAACTGTTTTGTAGTGAAATTAAAAGAAAATATTATTTGAATTTCTTATTTTTTTCATTTTTTAGCAGAATGGATGATGAGTAGCGAGTTCGAGAGCGTTGGAGTTTAGGCTATTTTTGATATGGTTATTACCATAGTTCTGTATTAGTACTTCATTTTCTCAACTCTCTCTCTCTCTCTCTCTCTCTCTCTCTCTTTCTCTCTCGTCCCAAGAACTGGTCACCGCTATCACTGACTGGTACAGTGATAGTAGTGAGCAGCTCAAGATAATTGTCAACTGTTGTCATATGTTATCAACTCAACCATTGTTCTCCTGCAATTCTTCAAAAATCTTCAAAGATGAACTGAATAGAGAACATTATTTGAGTCGACTCAAGTATTATTATGGACGACACACTTACACATTAAGTAAGCCATCTATTAAGATATTTGGGTATTCTCGGGAATAAAGGAAACCGAGTTTCAAAAAAACTTTTGCATGAACCGATTTCTCTTTTCAAAAGAAAAATAAAGATCCAAACCCCATCCACCGGAAACGCCCCCTTCACGAGTTACGCCCCCTCAATTTTTTGCGAATTTTCAGATTTAAGTAAATTATCAGGATATATTTCGATAAATATCGATTCCTCTCATCATGAGTATAATAAAAATTCAAACACCACAAATCGAAAAAGCCCCTTCAAAGTTTTGCGAATTACAGAAGGGAGCAATGAAATCATTGATCTCACAATTTATTCAATAAAAAAGTTAAAAATATATATATTTGCTATACCTCAACAAATTGCACATGCTTAACCTAACCTATCAAACCAAACCTATCCGGCCTATATCCTTGCTTCTCTACTGGCAATCTTGAGTCGTTCATTAGATCTATTCCGAAACCCATAGGAATGTGTATTGCGGCCAGTGGTTAATTTTTAATTCTTTTTGTGATTATCAACTAGTCTGTAAACTTTAATCAAAGGATGAACGGAAAATATCAATTCACTGATATTTTATTGAATAAATTGCGAGATCGATGATTTCATTGCTCCCTTCTGTAATTCGCAAAACTTTGAAAGGGCGTTTTCGATTTGTGGTGTTTGAATTTTTATTATACTCATGATGAGAGGAATCGATATCTATCGAAATATGTCCTGAAAATTTACTTAAATCTGAAAATTCGCAAAACTTTGGGGGTGGAAACTCTTGGGGACGTAACTCGTGTAGGGGGCGTTTCCGATGGATGGAGTTTGATTTTTATTTTTCCCATGATGAGAGGAATTGATTTCTATCGAAATATATTATGAAAATTATGTGAAAATTGAATAAAATCTGAAAATTCGCAAAAAAAAATTGAGGGGGCGTTTCCGGTGGATGGGGTTTGGATCTTTATTTTTCTTTTGAAAAGAGAAATTGGTTCATGCAAAAGTTTTTTTGAAATTCGGTTTCCCTTATTCCCGAGAATACCCAGATATTTTATTGACTACAATACAACTAAACAAAAGCTAATGATCTCATACTTGGCATAATAGATCTGAAGGGTTGATTCATTTCCAACGGGGGACAGTCTTTCGATCTCGAGAGAGTATAATCAATTACTGACTTCGGTGCTGTGATCTACAAAATACTTCCTACTTCTCAAAGTGTGATCTACCGTCTAGTTTGGGGGAAGCGGCAATTCAGAAGTTTTGGAGTAGCTCTCCTTCGCACCGCTGAAACTCCTGAACAGTTCCTACTGCGACAACTCTTGAGATCTGTTAATAAGAGGTTATGAAAAGCGATTAGTAACGGTATCAATTAATTCAAAGAGGAAAGGAAGAGACGGAAGACGCAATCAATTGTGACTTTTATAACTTTCATTGTAAATTAAATTGGCCCTAGCATGATTACCTTGTCTAGTATCACCAGTTAGCATATTCTTTCGTATTTTTGGTTATACATTCCATGGCCTCATAATCAGCTTCACTTTCACCGTTTATTTAATTCCAGAATCTGGCTGATTATTTTAAACATGTGTGGTTTCATGAAATATCCAAGACTTACATGTTATTTCGTCACGCAAGCATGAACAATTTTTAGTGAACATGTTGCACACTTTCAAAATATCCTTTGAATCTCAGCTGATGCATCGCTTCTAATATACTTTCTCTTCATCCGTATAAATGTTAGAAAGAAATTTTCAAGGATCTTTCTGTTGAATGTGCGTTGAGTAAGAGTACATAAAATTCATTTCTTGAGGGTCATTTGTTTAGCTCTTCGTCATAACTGTTAGGTTAAATATTCACTCAAATGTATATGTTAAACTTATTATAAGAGTACCTTTAGGCAAATGTCTGAAATAAAGATCTAAATTTATCCTTTAAATATTTGTATTAATATACTAAAATTAGCAGAATTTCAGTAAATTTAGAAGATTTTTCACAATTAAGTACGAAGATTTTAACCGCCACTTTTTTATGCGAACTATATTTTAGAAAATCGTAAGTTATCTCTTTATCAAAATTGATCAATCAACTTTCTTGTGAAAATGGTTAAAAGTACTAAAATTTTAAGTGCTACTAGTCTAAAAGAAAAAATTTGAGATATTATTTCACCCTTAATAATGAATGATTATGAAACGCTTTAATAATTTTAATATTATGTTTTAATATAGTTATTTTATTGTTTAATTTTAATAGTTTCTTTTATAAAGGAGGACATTTGGTACTTTTCTCTGGTTTTAGGGTCAAACTGACTTGGTACTCGTAGCTATTAGACCACAAGTATGGACTTCATCATCAATTGTCAGCACGATGGCGTGGTGAGTCACAGTCAACGTCTGGAATAAGTTTATCACTCGAGCATTGATTCAAATCTCGTTTAGATTTTTGATTACCTTTTCCGTCTTCCAACAATCCTGAGACATTTCTACCTCAGCAATCAGTTTTTTCAATTAATAGTGCGCACAATCATATTATTAAGATGGCTTCTACACAACTCTTTGTGCTCTCCTCAGCAATTTTTGAATTAACTTTGTTGTCCATAAATTTAATATCATTGAATTTCTTCCACTAAAAGAACCTAGAGTTTATTGAAACGTCTATGTAACTAATAAAATTCAAAAGTTGAAATCTATCTCTCAATGGAAATTCGGACCATACATGGTCCGAATTTTTGTATAAAGTTTATAAAGTTTGAATTGCCTTTAAACGCAAAATCTCAGATTAGCTATTATTAAGCAAATATTGTATGATAACAATAGTAGAATAAAAATATATATTAACTTTATATTAAATACATGCATTATAAGAACAAATTTAATGCGTAGTTTAGATATATAAGAATAAAATTCACAAATAATGGGTGAAAGTATCCAAAGTAAAATAAACCCAGCTATAGTTAAACAGTCCTATGTCACCAAAAACTTTACTCTTTCTGAGAAGCGATTTACACCTGGACCACATTTGCCAAAATATAAGGATAGTAGACAGAAATGTGTACTCTGTAGATATAAATTTCCGAACCAAAAATTTGATTGAACTGCGAGTACAACATATTTCTCTTTTCAAATATGTGAACTTCCTCTATTTCTCAACAAAAACCGCAATTTTTTTGCAGAATTCCACAAGAATTAATTCACTTCTGTTATGTTTTCAATAGTACACATAAATTCTAATAATTTAGCATAATTAAAGATTTTCAAAAAATAAAGTTGTGTTCTGTATAAAACTTTTAAATTCGGACCATATACGGTCCGAATTTTCATTTTAATTAAAAGATAAAGTCAAAACGATACTAAACAACCTTTGAATACAATGTTATATTTTCAGAATTTTGATCTCTAATTGGGTAATTCTTAAACTACCACAATAAATTACAGTCTAATCTAATTCTAAATTAAATAATCTGTTGAAAAATCTAAATACTATTTTGTAATGCATGCATACATAGACTTTTATTACAGTGATATCAAATGAATACTTGTAATGAAAAAGTTTTCTAACTTTTAGAATAGAATACAGAATGAAATTAATTTGATGTCTAAAATTATGAGGAAAATGCATATTAAATTTTTAATCAATTGCTCAAAATTGTTAAATAGATAACTTTAAGTGGGGAAACAGTATTTAATATTTTAAAATGAGTAAATAAAGTTTCATAATATGAAATATAATAATTTCAAAAGCTTTAGGTGCAAAGCATAGTTAAATATCAAGTATTTTGTTCCAAAACGAAAACTTCTTATAAAGTAATTGCGATTAGATGCCTTGTATTAATAATAGAGAATAAGAGAAACTTAATCCAAGCACCTAAACAATAAAAAGGTTATGAATCGCAAACTTAAGTTTTATCAATTGAAGTAGCGTAAATCAGACTTACAGTCAATACGAGTGGCAGATTCAAATCAAAACATCCAGAAACATCAATTACTTTAAGGCTTCGGTTTGACAGAAATATTACAAACTGCTCAAAAAAGAAGAAAATTATATTTTAGATCTGAATAACTATTTTTATAAGAGTTATTACATGTCTTTCTGCTTTTACATCTACAAAATAGTCCAATTTTCCCAAACTCTCATTAATGATATCATTCTTTGGTTTTTCGATAGTAGAAAGAAATTTCTAAACTTTAGTAGTAGTTTCAATTAGAACATAAATTACCTGATGTTTCAATTGCCCAGAGCTGTAACAAATGAAAACCAGTCTAATTATATAAAAAATTATGCTGATACAATAAATAAAGTAATTTACATGCACATTATCCTCAGACTTTCTAATAGATTTCGCTGTGAAATAAAGATTGTGTACTATATTGATGAAAATTGCAGAACAACTCAATAATAGAACAGGAGATAAAAGTTGTGACAATCTTTCTATAATTGACTGAATTTTGTTAAACTTCGATTTAATTTTTTGGACTTCTATATTATTTATGCATCGATTGGAACAAATCAATAAATAGTCAGAAAAGAGTTTCTGAATAATAATCAAATATATAGAGAAATATCCGACGAAAAAGTCTGTTGATAGGAATAATAGATAGATATAGAAAATACCGATTGATTTTATTATAGTTATGAATATAAGAATATAGTTCACATCAAATCTGCTGAAACTTATGATGAAAATAGCTATAAATGAAATTTGAATGAAAGAAATTATGATTAAGTAGAAATACAAGACTCTTAAAGAATTTTTACTTCCATTCAATTCATAGAAGAGATTTCTTAAATCAAAGATTATATTTCGAAAATGTCGACCTCTCATACTATAAATAAGACTCGAAGCGAATCCTATAGAATTTCTTATTACATAATAGACAATCATAAAATTGAGGCCTAAGAACTTATTATTAAGCTGAATTTTTGTTTGAAAATTGCAGTTGAAACCATTGAGTAAACATGGAGAACTTAAAGTCATAACTATTGCATACATGAACAAATGCAAAACTGCAAATAACAAGTGTTTTAGCATCGATTCATTCTGATATAAACCATAATACAATATTCCGATAAAGCGATGAATTCTTATGATGAGATCAAATTTATCTGTGTTCGAGTTATCGACATTTGCATCGAAAGCTGTTTTAATCTCACGTTTTGATAGAAACATAGTTAGACTTAATCTCATATATCACAATTAGATTTTAAAGACTTTAACTCAGTAAGCTGTAGTTTCACTTACTATTCAGATTGCAAGTAATTAAAGTTTCCGACTTGAAATTCTACAACTTCATAGTTATATTTTGATGTCTCTATTGTAGGTGTTTAGTATTTTTCTTACGTCAAAGTTGTTTTCAACTGAATAAAATATACTGTAAATATTTTCAAATATATTTTTTAGCTCTATTCATTAAAAAATATAATTTGTATGATATTTATTGAATATTTTATTTATCATCATTGTATTGTTGCTATTTTGTTGTGCTCTATTAATAAAACCGATCGATTGATGAATTTCATCTACGGAGTGATTCACTTGCTTTTCAAGGGGGTACAGCAGAAACAGTAAGAGATGGAAAATTGAAATAAATTTTATTAAATTCTACATTGAAAATGGAATTGAAATGACTTTGTTCAATAAACGGTCTGCTCACCGTTTGCTTGTCGTACACAGTGGTTCACTTGTTTTTCAACAGGTAACAGCACTACCTATTGATGGTAAAAACTTAATTTTACTCTGAATTTGTTCATCTATCAAATCGAAATTGGTTCAGGTTATCATAACAAATTTTGCATGATTTTCTGACTTTCTATCGTAATTCATATTGGATTCAAGGCTTCTGCAGAAAAATCCTATTTACTTATTGTTTTATTATTGTTATTATTCACATTCCATTAACGTGCTTTTAAGAAAATAATATTTAAGTGATATTCCTATAAAAAACTGTAAGCTCATGTCGAAGAAGTCTTGAAATCTATTGAAAACCGTACAGATCTGTTTGAACAACTTTTGCTCTCATCTCCAAACCGTTTGGAGGCTGTACGACGAGCAAATGGTGAGCACATCGATTATCGAACAAACTTATTTCACTTCCATTTTTCATGTAGAATTTAATAAAATTTATTTCAATTTTCCATCTCACTGCTTTTGCTGTACTCTTTTGAAAAGCAAGTGAACCACTCCGTAATACGATACAACTATTTCCTTATGTCATAGAAAATCCTGTATCTATATTTTGTTTTTACTTAAATTTTCTTAGAATATTTTTAGATAGAAAAAACTATTATATATCAACTAATATCTTTTATTTGAACCCCAAACGTGTAATTCACTATCAATTGTCAATACGGTAGTATTAGAAGAATTACATTTAAAGTCCAAGACAAATGGTATTACAACATAAGATCGAAGAAAAAATGTCAAATGATAAATGATCGAATCAATAATATCGAAAACAAAAAAGATTGGGTGCGAAATAATTCTGAATGCGATATCAAGATCGAATGCGAAATCATACTAAATGTAAAATAGTATCAAATACAGGGTGACAATAAATCAGGGTCAAAAAAGTAAAATTTTATTGCCAAAAGTTA
This sequence comes from Archegozetes longisetosus, assembly GCA_018873245.2. Classification (NCBI taxonomy): domain Eukaryota; kingdom Metazoa; phylum Arthropoda; class Arachnida; order Sarcoptiformes; family Trhypochthoniidae; genus Archegozetes; species Archegozetes longisetosus. Next base: position 5,691,667 of record JAEMBT020000009.1, on the reverse strand, counting down.
CTTAATATTTTTACATTAATTTTTTGGGAATAAAAGAGAAATAGTGAGAGGTTATGATAGTATGTGTCCGACATGGAAACCATTTTCTTGATGAATGTGACGCAGACGAACTTGAAAGAAACTTTCAATATTTTCAGTCTTTGTTACAGTTGGAGGCCGTCCGACATTTCCGGTCAAATTGTCCAAAACACTCCCATTCTTCACGAATTTTGTGATTAATTTCAGGATTGTTTTACGACTCGAGGGGATGTGTTTATTAAATTCTCTTGTGAATTTCCTTTGCACAAGAATATTGCTCTTATTGTTCAAACAATATTCTTTAACTATAAAGATACGCTCTTCTGTGGTCAAGTGATTAGCAATTTTCGGAGACTAGTAAACAAACATCACATCAAGTGAAAAAATACAGTAGAAGCTTGATATTAAAGACATTTCAATGCAGTAAACATATTCAGATGCAATGAAGTTTGTACAAATTCGATATGAGGTATATTTTTTTATAGACCTCTCATAAGAATTAAAGTATTAAAGTTTTCATCTTTAAACTGATATAATGTTTTGATTTTTAAAAACGCTTTTAAACTAATAATTTAAATGACATTGTCCCGGAGAAGTTCCATTTCATAGAAAAAGAAATTTCGGATATTTATATTTATAATAAAAATATTCAGATGAAAACAACTGATTTTTCAAAAATATGTACTTTTATTTATTGTATTGACATTATTAATTAATATAAGCTCTCTAATAGTCGATATATTCCAACTTTCGGTATAACATACAGGGTTTAACAAGATCTTTTACAAGGGGTATACAGCAATAACTACCGATAATATGAACATATTATTGAATAATTTTTGAATTAATATCATGATGGAAATGATTTGGGTAGTTAAACAGTCAAAATAAAAATTTTGAATTTTGCGCTTTAAAACAGGTTTTTTCTAATAGCTAACCATAAGTAGAGAATATCTGGTTTGTCTAGCCAGAACTTCCGGTTTGTGACGCCACTTCCTGTTAAACCACGCCCACTTTCGGATCCGAAGACGTCATTTCCGGTTTCCTACTGTTATGGTGATGTGAATCCTAACCTAACTTAACCTAACCCAATTAGTCTTATATTTAAAATTTATAAATTAATTTTATGAATTAAATTTTTAATTAAATTTTTAAGTCAAACTTAACCTAAGTTTATTATCATTATATTTGTAGACTAGGACACAATGTTTTTAATATTAGAGCCCTTTTGCTTAGAAATTTAAATTGAATTTTTTTACTCTAAGTAGAACTATAAAGTTGAAAATTATAATCTAAACATAATTAAATCAAAAATTCATTATTAAGCTTAACTACATTGAAATGCCAAAAACTATGAAATCCTAGAAATATAGTTTCGAATGTGACGTCATTTCCTAAAATCAGCTGTTTTGACTGCGCAGTCCTTAATGTTTAATTTTCTGGGACGTACTCTAAACAACACGTCACTTCCCTAAATCAGCTGATTTGAAAAATTTCACTTCCTGTGGCGCTGTACTTTAAATTGGCTACGTCTAGAGGACATCTTAAATATCAAAGCTAAATCGTTTAATTAAAATATTAATAAAAATTAAAAATCATTTTAATAATTAGTGTTTCCTTTTATTTTCCAGTAATTTTAATAGAATTCGTCGTACAAATTTAATTTGTGAATTAATTTGTAATATAATTAGACTTATTAAAATTGCATTTAGCGAATATTTTATCACTCATAAAATTAATCTTTTTAATTTCGTTGTGGGTGAGGGATAGTGGTGATTCTTTGCCATCAAATTTTCGAAGAGTCAAGTCGTAAATAAAGTTCTTATCGTTTTTCTTGAACGTGAGTATTCTTTTATCTCCTTCTATTGAGTATTCGTTCAATTTCATCATATTGTCAAAAGCTGATCTAGTTCATCAGGAGTAATACAAATACCAAATTTAGTAGTCGTCTTCTCTCTTGCAATGATATCTGATGTCGATCCAATAACAGTCCTTCTTTCCAGCTTCAATTAAAAGTAGAACTTTAAGTTTTTAGGTGAATGATGCAATTCGATTAATATCTCTGGAGAAAAGTTCAGTGAACGCCATTTATGAAAAAATCAGTTATTAAGATTTATTCCAAACAGAAATATATTGGTTTCCCAAATATAACGGGATAAATAGTTAATGAAATGAGTACATTTCTTTTTTATATGGCCTAATTAATTAATTAGGCCACACCCCTCCAAATTGATTACATCACTTATAACGAATCTGATTAGCACAAATTATACATTGTTGGACTCGTCTCGACCATACGAGTCGATTGAGATCATACTCGAGGTCATCCGAGGTCAACGTGAAAATTCGACTTTTTTAGTAAGTCGAATTTCGATTCGAGCCTTATTTAACAAACAGAACACAACAATTTGAAACAAAAACATATGACCTTGAGATCACTTTCAGATGGTTACTTTCAGATCATTTTCATCTAATTTCTTCAATGTGAGTGAGTATGTGCCCGCTGTAGACATAGAATATACACCATTTGAATCTTCCTGACCATACTTATCAAGCAAGTCCATACTCGAGGCTGTTATTCATATTCATTCAACGTCATTTAATTTTTTAGACTTTGAATATCGAATCTCGGGTTTGACTCTAATACCGAATGTATTTCAATTAACATTTACCTAGGATTAATTGCTTGAACGATTTTAGATAGACTAAATTCGTATTTTTCCTCAACTATTATAACGCAAAAAATTCTGTGATACACTGATAAGAAATAGTCTTCGATTCTGCGTCTTTTTATGAACTAACAAGCTATAGCTTTATGATTAAATGACACCAAGAGTCTTATAATGAACATAACACAATACGAAAAGATTTTTAAGCAGTACGTCCTAGTTATTATATATCTGAAATCACTTTAAGCGATTTATTCTACATAAATGTTAATTAAAATATATTCTGTATTAGAGTCAAACCCGAGATTCAACATTCAAAGTCTAAAAAATTAAATGACGTTGAATGAATTTGAATAACCTCGAGTGTGGATAAGTATGGTCAGTAAGATTCCAATGGTGTATATTATATGTCTACGTCGGGCACATACTTGAAGAGAATGAAACGTAGAAATAAGAATGAAAAATGAGGAACTTTTGGTTCGCTCATATTTTCTTTCTCTCTCCTAATTAGATTTTCCTCTATATAAACACTAATAACTTAATGATAGTGTACTGTATGATTTCTTGAGGATAAATCAGAGTCTTATTGCACAAGTGGTGAAAAATTGACGCAACAAAATAATATTTGCTTGCGTTTCATAGTTAAATACAGGGAAACGAGATATGCGTTAATGATGGAGTCAAAGTGTTCATAATTAAGAGAAATTTTATTTGAAAAATCTCGAACTTGTCTTTTGATGGATATTATGCATTTGGAGTTAAGCTATTTACTAATCATTTTATAGCTTTGGAAAAGTTCTCAGAAAAAATATACATTATTTAATAAAATTAATTTTGACTCAGTATGTGTATATGTATGAACACATATCTCGTTTCCCTGTATTTAACTATGAAACGCAAGCAAATATTTTGTTGTGTCAATTTTTCACCACTTGTGCAATAAGACTCTGATTTATCCTCAAGAAATCATACAGTACACTATCATTAAGTTATTAGTGTTTATATAGAGGAAAATCTAATTAGGAGAGAGAAAGAAAATATGAGCGAACCAAAAGTTCCTCATTTTTTCATTCTTATTTCTACGTTTCATTCTCTTCAAGTTTAAGGGCGACATTCATTTTGTTCTAAGTAATCTTAGAGATTGGAAGTATTTTCAAAATAATTTCCATCAGATATGACTTCAACAGAATCTTCTTCGACCACAACATTTTTCTATTATTTCTATGAACATTGGAAAGATATAACTGATTCAAAAGTTAAGAATTATCAATTGGTGGATGGAGGACCAGAAGTAATAGCTGTAATTTTGAGCATTTGGCTCTTATTTGTCACAATAATTGGTCCAAATATGATGAAAAATTGAAGACCTTTTGAGTTGAAGAGCATGTTATTATTCTATAATATATTTATGGTCATATCGAATGCTTACTTTTTCATATTATCCATAAAATGGCTCGACTATGGAAAGAAAATATTTGAATTTGATCTTCCGTCCAGAGATGACGTATCAGAACAAACTCAATTAGAAATAAACCAGAAAATGTATTATCTGTATACGAAATTCATTGATTTATTAGATACTATATTTTTTGTATTACGTAAGAAAAATTCTCAAATAAGCTTTCTTCACTTATATCATCACTTTATGGTACCTGTTGTTATATGGATGGTCATTAAAGTGGTACCAATGGCACCGCCATTTGCAATATTCTCTTTACTTAATTCGTTTGTATGTATCCAAAAATAAAGATTCGGATGACTAGGAAGTCCGATAGAAAATTGTTTGCTCACTAAATATGAATATACTGTATTTTATCCAACTTAAAGATTCACCTAATCATAAATCTGTTTGCCTAACTAGTACTCTATTTTGATGTCATTTTCAACTTATAGGTTCATGTAATTATGTATTCGTATTACGCTTTGGCAGCTTTGGGTCCAAGAATACAAAAGTATTTGTGGTGGAAGAAGTACATAACACAACTCCAATTAACACAATTTGCTCTATTCATTACATGGGGAGTTTTCAGCTTATTCTTGAGTAATGGCTATCCACCATCAGTCTATTGGCTCTGTAAGTTCAGACATTGATTTAATAGCATTATTTGCTAAATGATAATTTTTCAATTTTCTCAATTCTGGTCATAATTTAAAGCTTGGGTTCAGAGTCCATTATTTTTCTGGATGTTCTGGAACTTTTATAAATCCTCGTATAAAAAAGGAAATGTGAAGATATTGAATAAAGATCAATGAAAATGAAAGATTTACAATTTTTCAATAACTAAATGCAAAAATAGTTTATATCTACTGAAATGTAGTGAAAATTGATTTTTTTTATTTCTATGGAATTGAGTAAATAAATTGAAATTTGATTATTGAGTGAATTGAGTTTTATTCACATAGCGCGCTGTAGTGTAGAATAAGCGTTAAAATATAATTCTTTCCGTTTTCTCAAAAGTTCTTCAATTTTAGAAATTTCAGTTTGACTCAGGATTGAATTAGTGCTACAATGTTTGACAGCAATTGTAATTTTGAGTCAAATTTCAGGTACTTCGAAAATATTTTGTTAGGTTAGGTTAAGTTTTTTAGAAATAAATTTTATTTACTGGCTCCTACCCTACATACAATATGCATACAACAGGAGCCTGAATTTTTTTATCTACAAAGTTTCTCTTACAATTTAATTAGATTAATAAATTTAGATGTTATGATTAATTAGAGACACATGAATATATATTAATAAACTACATATCTACAAAACTCTTCAAAATAAGAAGTGTATTTTATCTATTAGTTCCTTAAGACTCAATGGCCACTGATTTACATAATTATTACAGTTGTTCCTCAATTTTGATCGCTGTTGACTATATTTTTCACACCCGTATATTACATGCTTTGCATCTCTATGGTCGGCTTTGCACCGATAGCATCTCGAATTTTCTCTAATTTCAATTCTTTTTAAGTAGCCATTGAAATTACCGTGATTTGTGAACAGTTGTGTCATTTCAAAGTGTTGTTTATTAAAAGTGATTCCTAATTATCTGCCTTTATTTAATTGTTGATATATATTGTCTTGTTATGACTCCTTTCGTAGATTCGGTTCACCTTTTATTCCACTCTCCTAAGTTTTGATTCGCGACTGTATTTTATATATATATATATATATATATGAACACAGGATGAGATTAGTCTATCGAACGATGGGCTATAGATCCATCCTTAGATAATTGTCGTGTAATGAAGTAGTACTCATTGTTATTAACTCTCGCATGCCCAAAATGGTGACAAATGTCAACCGCAGATACTTTTTTTAAAAGTTTCTTTTAAACAGTTTAATGAATTTGCACAAAACCTTTTTAGTTTTATTCCACATTAATAAGAAACAAAATGCAATATTTACTCTCTACATTGATCGCACATTTTTATAGTTGAAAAGTGATCTCTACACACGAATCTATGGCATTTAGTACATTCAAGCCTGGAAACTTTTTTTACCAGGAGGACATAAAAAACATCTGCCTCTAGAGCCAGAGGAGGACTCACTGGGTCCAGGTGTAGGATATTGTATAGCTACCTTTACAACCAATGATATATCATGTTGAACAACGGCAGGTATTCCTCGAAAATTTAGAGCACTTTTTTCGACATACTGATGAACCAGCTCCAAAGAGAGTGACTTCAAAAACTGGTAACGTTTGTCCTGTTGATTGTTTTCCTGCCAGTTAGAGTATAATTTTGTCCAAATAATATATGCGTTAAGAGCTGCAATGTCTAACATATTTTGAAATATCGTCAGAGGCCAACGTCTTGTAGCTCTTCTCGAAGAATAGTGTTTCACCATTTGGTCCATAGTGTCAACCGCTCCTTTAGTCACATTATAATGCAAAATTATGTCGGGCTTAAATTTCTTCGAACTTTCTGCAGCTTTGTTATCGTTATGTTCAGTTGAGAGTGATATAATAGCTTTTGACTTCTTCAGAACGTAAGATACGAGTGTTTTATCCTTTTGGAATAAGAAAAGAGAAGAAAATGTTGGTCTACTTTTTGATGGTAACATAGCATTTGGAATCTCAGTTTTATTTTTTCTCATAGTTCCAACTAAAGTAAGATGTTTATCAAGAAGAGCTTCAGCCAAAGGAATGTTAGTGAAAAAATTATCAGTGGTTATTCCATATCCAGAGCCTGGTAGGCTCTTTACTAAATGAAGAATCACTCTTTTTCCCTCTTCATTTTCAGGTTTTTCCTTCTCTTTTCCGGTATAGACTTGTATGTTTGCAACATAATCTGTCTTACAGTCGCATAAACACCAAAATTTTATTCCATACTTGTCAGGTTTGGAGTTCATATACACCTTAAATGAACATTTACCGCGAAATCCTAAGAGTTGTTCATCGACCGTCAAATGATCGCTAGGATTATACCCTTTATTGCAGTTACAAACAAATATATCCCAAATATCCCTTATCGCAGCCAATTTGTCCATTTTTCGCGATTCTCTTGTGGTTGGATCATCGGAAGTTCCGGATTGACAAACCAGATATATTCTACTCCATAGAGTATAAACATAAATCAGCTGTTGCGGAAACTGGTGCAAATAAATTTTCACTGTCAACGCTCACAAAACATGTAACCGAAGTGTTGAAATCACTTGAAAATGATACGGAATTATTTGAAACATTTGCTTTTATCATATTCAGAAAAACTTAATGCTGTGCGTCGCGCAAATGGTGGTCATACTGAATATTAAATTTGTACCTTTATTTACATTTTTTAATAACGAATTCAATAAAATTTACTTTAAACTTGTAGCTTCTGCAGTTTTTGCTGTATACCCCTTGCAAAAGATCTTGTTAAACCCTTTACAGCATGATATAACGAACAAAAACTTTTACTCCTTGAGTGTTCTTTATATAGAGCTTTTATAGTATATAATTTCACAGAAAAAGTCAATTAAAATGAAAATAAGAGTATAATGTATAAACAAAATTGATTCAAATTTTAAGTAATATTATATACTGCCTTATCTAGCATTCAATCTCTTTTTTTCGATATTATTAATTCGACCTTTTTTCATTCAATATTTTTAATCGATTTTATGTCGGGGAACCGATATGTTATGCAGATATAAATTTTCTGATTTTAAAACTTTCATTCTTTTAAAATAGTTTGTCAAACAGTTATCTTTAAAATGCTTTATATTTTATGCAATGCTTTACTAACGCTTTCAAGGTTATCATTGTATTAACGTTTGCTACGAAACGCGGTGAATATTTTAAAAGAATAACAATTTAGATCTATTTTGTTTATATAAAATGTGTTAAAAAAACTCGAAGAGAGTTAGTCTTTGGGCGGAGGCCTCGAGGAGAGGACCTCATTATGCCTCTGAGCGAAAGAAAAAGAGTGTTAGAAAGAAGTAAAAATATTTTAAAATGTGAAAACCTTCAAATATGTTTGTAATATGTTTTTTGCCAATCAAATAATGAAATCACGTCTAAATCTTATGCAATATTTCTATTATATATTTGTCATCAAATATTATTTTAAATACTTATAATTTTTCAAGAGAATAAAAGATTGCAATCAAACAAAGTCTAATATTACTAAGATTTTAATAGAATATTTGTTTCAGAATTCTGGATAAATAGTTAATTTTAGTCCCCAGTTATGCGTTTAGGTTCATGAGCTCGAATCAGAACGGCATAACAAATATATTACTCAAGTATTAATTTAAATCTCCTTTAGATTTTTGATCATCATTTTCATTTCTCAATAATACAGAAATATTTCTACCACAGCAATAAATATTTTATTAATATTGAGCACAACCATATATTAGTTGCTATTATTTAAAGTGAACATTTTACAAAATTGCTTCACGAAACGCTTTTATATTAATGACTCGATGAATTAATTTTCGTTAGCCATGGCAACAAATATATTCCTGTAGCATAAAATACAATCTAATAAACTTTTTATGAGTAAAGCTAAAAATATTGATGTCTGTTAAAGTGAATTTGAATAATTTTTAATCAAAGAGCTTCTGAACAGAAATACAAAATCGATCTTTGATTTTTAACTTTATGAAAATCTATTTCCCGAAGTCTGGAAAATTTAAGAATACTCTAACTCCGAAATCATTTTTAACATCCATAAGAATCATAAAACTTTTAATTGTACGGGAATAGAAGTTTAATCAGAATGTTTTCGCATCAATGTTGTAAAACCAAAACTAAATCATTGGCTTTGACCTTACAGTATTAGTTGTAATTAGATGTATTATTTTGGATAAGCTTTTCCTTTATTACCCTATAAATCTTAGTTGTAGAGTACGATTTTTTTCTGATGTCTTCATCGTAGATTAAAATTCTAGTGAAAACTCCTAGAAATATAGATTTAGTCAGGCTATTAATATTTAAAATAGGTTTAGCTGAAATAAAAGTTGAAATGTTTTGCATTGATTTTTTTACGAAGAAAATTTCAAAAACTTTTACAAACGCTAAATCTAATGTTTTACAGAAAAAACTGAAAAGTTGAGATAGACACAATTATTCTTAACTACGGTATTAACTATTTAGTGACCACGGGTTAAAAACAAAATTAATAATCGGCTTTTGATCAAATCACTAACATTGGATATCAAATGAAATGTAAAATGATTGTATTTCATGATATAATACTTAGAAAACTGTGAAATAACTTATAAACAAAAATTGGACTGCATATAATAGTAGATGAGATGTTCAAAGATTTAATATTCAATTAAAACTCATGAAAAATATTTTCAAATAAATTTCTGATTTATAAATAAAATGAGATACTAAAAATACTGATTTTTACGAGAATAATGTGCGCTTTAGTCATACTCAAAGATCAAAATTTTAACAATTAAGATCACTTTTCATTGATAATAACAAGTTTATGTGCTATTCGCATACAATTTGAATATTATTAAATGATAGAAAACTATTAGAATAGAAGGTTAACCGGGAAGTTTTGTGGCACTCGACTATAAAAATCGGGTGATAGTGCCATTTGATAGTACTTTATGAGACGAGTCCAAAGAGGTCACCGCCATGAGGCTCCGTCCACCCGATATAGAACCACGCCCATTTTTATTCTAGCCACTCCCACTGACTCCACCCCCACAATATGGGTCTCAAAAGAAAGGTCTCAATGAGTAGAGTCCATTGGTAAAAGTCGCGTGATTATAGGATGCATACTTCCTGAGAAATTGACTAAAAACACTCCTATATTCTACGACCAATTGGCAGTACATCCAAAATTGATATTGTTGACCAAATCTGAGACAAGCCACTAGTTTGGTAATGTTTAGTCTGACTTTTTTGGTAGGCTTTCGGAATAGGAGGCGGTAGTAATACCCTAACTGAAAAATCTCATAAGCCAACTGTAGACCTTTGTTACAAATAAGTTTGAAAACTTGTGCAAATAACTAAAGAAATACAAATGAATTATATAAAGATAAGTACAGTTATTAACTCAGGATAAATTTGAACAGTTTTATAGAGGCAGACGAAAAAGTTCAAAGTTTTTAACATACTTTATGAGACAAAGGTTAACAAGCAATAAAGCAAATTTATAGTTAAATTTCTAACATTAAAATCAATGTTTTTATTTGAAAACTAAAACTTTTATCTATATATACTAACTTAACTGTATATAATTAAGAGAAAAATTGAGAAATAATAGTAAAAGTATTGAGGGAAAATTACGATGCTTATTTTAAACTTAAAATTTTATGCAGATTGCGAAACCGGTTTCAGGGTAAAAGTAGCAAACGATG